>CM075485.1:21934413-22534413 GCA_037950665.1 Hypophthalmichthys nobilis | reverse complement strand
CAATGACTCCCAACCAGGAATACCACTTACTAAGAAAGACAAAATACAATATCCGTATTTGTATTAATAATTACATTTATTTTACTAATAAAATTAACATCTTCAGTAATATTAATGATAAAAATCCTGAATGATCAGCAGTAAAATACAAGTAACTAGGAAACATTCCTGGTTTGTGTTGATAAAGGGGTATTTGGGTTAAAGGTTAGGAAACATTTATTTAAGCAATAAGGTACTGTAAATATCACGAAGGGCATTGTTTGTCCTGACTTATTGCTTTCACACAACAGTTAATACATGATAAAAATAAAAACTATTTTATACATGAAGACCCATCCTTCTGCTAAAAGAGAATCTCTGATATGTAAACGATAAAGTGTGAGTGGTGTTGCAGTGAATGACTGGAATGCTGTATCAGTGTTGTGATTGTTAAAACAAACTACTAAAAAAAAAAAAAAAACTAGATACTAGAAAACAATTAAATGTTGCTTTGGCAAGTAACTAAAATGACTAAGTACTACAAAAACCTTACAGACATGATTTACAGTAACAGTGAATGCAGTGAGTTTTCTCTCACCATGTCCACCGTTATCTGACCGATTGGGGTTTTGCCATGCTGCTGTTTGAAGTTCTTGATCCTGCTCTGCTCTTTAGGGATGAGGTCTGCTAAGACATCTTTTAAATTCTGCATAAGGTCAAGGGAAGGTTTTTAGTTAGTGAATCCGGCACAAACAGATTTAACAAATGTCTAACACATATAAAAGAAAGTGCTTTTTGAGGTTCAAAAAAGTAGACACAGAAATGTGATAGTGACTCAACCTTTCAAAAGCAAGGCTGTGATCTAATCTCAGTAGTGCAATTAACATCTAAAGTCTGGTTCTGGCTGTGATCATAGATCCAGGATCTGAAATGATGCAGATACATACCGTGGAAGCGCTGACATTTCTGGCAGCCACAACAACGCATGCTGCATTCTGGAAGAGAAAAGAAAATAATGACTTAGGTGAAAGATGCAGAGCAGGGGAAGTTCATCATTATCACAAATAGGGTTAACAGAGAGATTTCACTGCAGAAGGCCTGCTGACAGCTGCAAGGCAGGTGACTTTAGCTGCACAATGCAAAATGCATCAGTTACCAAGGTAATACTTTTTCTTTGGATTCAAATTACAAAGCTTCTTATTACAATACATTTCACTGGACCAAATGTTTTCAACTGGGTCTGAAGTCAAAGGGCCATCTACAGTGATACAGAGCTTACTACATGTAGAACAACATAACATTTAAAGCATTTCTCTATCATCTATGACAACTCTGCCAATTAGCAGCTGTTTTATTCTGTCCAAGAGAATTACAGCACACTTATTACATAGATAAGACTAGATCCAGGGCAACTAGATGTGAAGTGTGTCTTGAACTCCACTGTGTCATTGAACATTATCGCCATGGGATTCAATCCTACAAATATAATACCGAGATATAGGACCTAATACAATTTAATTATAGCAATAAGACATATGTAATGACAATATTTTACATGAACACAAAGGCGCCCAGGTGCAATAGAACACAATGAATTCTGCAGAAACAGATGTATGGATCTGAGCTAATTCTATTACAGAATTCCTTCAGGAAGAATAAGTTTTTCCTGTATGATCCAACCCTTTCCTACATTGAGATACATCCTTCATTTCTATATATAGCTTTAGATTAAGAGCCCTGTCTGATTGACACAGCAGGAGCGGAGATAAACTGCCACTGCAGAATGACTCAAGCACAGACGTAAAGCTGGGTCAGATTGGCAAGGCATTTAGGGAGATGAAGAGACTATGATTCTCCTAACAGAATAAAAAGTCACTGGAATCATCATTAATCCTCTACACAGTACACACACAAACTGGCAGCAGTTTATAGCATTTAGCTGTGGGTTGTTAAATGGAAAAGATGTTTAGCTTTTAAAAAAAAGTAATCCACCTCTGATATTTAGTTAATAGTAAGTAGTTAATCACCAAACAACCCAATACATCCTGTCAGTGAGTATTACATAGAGAAGCAGTGCTTACATTTTCTTTAGCAAATTTAAAAATAGTGATGCACTGATAAGCCAATAATTATTTTGATGGTATGGCCGATATTCAAATTGTATACTATTTTGTCAACATAAATTCAAAATAAAACATTAAAAACAAAAAAATCTATAATTTTAAACGCTACAAGTGACAATGTACATTATGAAAAATGGCTGTTTCTGAGATTTGCAAAAAAATTACATTTAAAAGTGTTATTGACTGATTTGAGTTTAACGCATTACAAAGCGGCAGACCATTTAAATCTAAAAAGAGCATGAACAATTAAATAGCTAATACTGACATGGACGCAAACTTTCTAAGGCTACATTCACACTGCAGGTAAATGTGGCCCAAATCTGTTTTCCCCATGACAGTGTGAACAGTACAAATCACATCGAATCTGATCTTTTCAATTCAATTCAAAGCAATTCAGTCGATTTTGTGGTAAAAACCGGGCAACCCCGTTTGTATCGGTCTTTTGCGCATGCAGGTCAGTTCAGAACCATGATCTGTTCACACTGGAAATATGATATTGGCCACATTTAAAACAACATGATCATAATTGACCATTATGTTTCGCAGTGTGAATGTAGCCTTGACTGTTGATATATTGTGCATAAAAAAAAGCTTACGTTTATGGCCACATTTATTTTTTTCTTTCATATCCAAAACAAACAGCACATGACAGAGAAAACAGGGCTGCAGTGCACATACTGGTTTGCTTTCACCTGAAAGGTCAGGCTAAGACAATTGAGCTGGATTATACAGGAAATTACTGCACTTTAATGAACAAGAGCCAATTCTTCCAACAGCTTTGGTCTCCTGATCACCATGCAAGTCAGTGCACAGACACCAGACACCCGTCACTCTGCCCTACAGCTAAACTTCTCTCTGTCCAGAAATAAAGAGCAGTCTGACACACTTTGCATAATATACAGTAGCTGTGTGGCCAGAAAACAATCCAATCAGGTTTAGAGCTCATTTTTGTGCAGGCCTTTATTGTTGCTGATAAGTAACTGCTAGTCTCTGACCTTCCTCCAAGTCTATGGCCGTGTAATCTGTGGGAAAGGTGAGGCTACCAGCAGCAGTTAGTTTGACCCCAGTGCACCAAAGAAGAGGGCGATTATATAAGTACTGTACTGGAGTAGCTGAATACTGCCAGACCTGTCAAAAGCAATATAATTCACACAATCTAAATCTATGAGCATGTAGAGCTGCTCGATGAATCATAAAAAGATTGCGATCTCAATTCAAACACACACGCAATCTAATTTCTAAATGACTTCAATTTGCATGCGTCTACTAAAGCTTTGACAAGTACCATCACAGCGGAACATTTAAATTTGGGTTGCATTGCCGCTGAGCCATAGAGAGTAGTTGCCATGTATAGGTATAAAACAGCTTCACAAACAGTCTTTTCAACCACACAGTATCATTTATTTATGTCTGTGTTACAAACATTCAAATTATCACAGAAACACTGGGATTAAAGTTTATAGTTCGGATATACACTGATGCATACGGTAGCGATATAAAAATAGATAAAATAAATCACCTTTTGAGAGTAAATTGATGCTTCAAATAACGATTGTATCGATTAAATTGTGACACCAGTAGGTGGTGACAAATGATTTAAATGTATTTGTCATCATTCATTCAAGAGATTCGTTCAAACACGCAGATTCAGCCAGTAATTAAACAAGTGAAGTCTTTAGGAGCGAGTCATTAGATCATTCATTCAAACTGATTAAAATAAATAATTTTTTAACTTTTTTTTTTTAGACTGCAGCAATTAACGTTGTCAGAACCTCTAGTAAATCACTTTTTTTTTCTGTTTAGTTGTCTATTCAGAAACCTGGTTACCATTGGAGTTCATTGAAAATAAAAATTTGAGTTAATACAATGAAGGCGATTGATTTAATCAACAGAAACTCAAAATATTACGTTATCTGAACTACATTAATTATCCAAGTTGATTTGACAAAAGAAAATATGTTGTGATAAACCATGAAAATTTTTTTTACAGTGCAGGTGAATGTACAACATAAAATAGCTAATATAATATAATAATCTACTTCAATACAATAACAGTGTTTCCCATTAAATAGCTAGTACCCAGACCTACATAATTTCTAACATCACTGCAGTCACGTCAACCGTTTTAACGATGTCTTTAGTACCTTTCTGGACCTTGAAAGTGCTGATTATATTGCCGTCTATGGACGAGTCACATACCTCTCGGATTTCATCAAAAATATCTTATTTAATAATATTTGTGTTCTGAAGATGAACGAAGGTCTTACGAGTGTGGAACGACATGAGGGTGAGTAATTAATGATACAATTTTCATTTTTGGGTGAACTAACCTCTTGCAAGTGAAGAAATTAGTATTATAATTTGACAAAAGCAAAATTACTATTATACTTACTATGAAATAGCCATTTTTTATTTTACAGTGAAGTTTTAAAACAATAGTTTGGTCTGATTTGGTCACTTAAAAGCTCTTAATATCGCTTTCAAAGTGCACTAGATTGACGCATTTCACTTTAAAATGTAAAGAAAACATTACAGGGGAGCATGTGGAAAACACTGATTTAATATAATATAGAAAAGGAGAAAATAATATAATGGAGAAAAATTACTGTTTTCCTACAAGGCCAGCACAAAAAAGTAAAATGAAACTGCACAACTACAAATCTTATGCGACAGTGTATGCTATTTAACAAAGACCTTGGCAACAGCATCAAGGTAACGACCCCATCACAAAAGCTGCAGAGAATAGTGCATGTGCACAGGCCAGCTGGCAACCTTAGATATCTCTATGACTTTTGACTCTTACTACTGCAGCACAGAGTCCCATTCTGCGGAGCCAGCCTATATGCAGAACAGACACAAGAGTCGGCATGTTAGCAGGGATCACTAGTAATACCATATGGAGGAATTCCTGCACAGACGAAGGACTCTTTGTAAGCTTTCTTTAGGAAAGGAAAATGTATAAAAGACTGACAAGTAATGCTCTTCCAAAACCCCTCTGTCCTTTGTTTAGATGAAAACATCTTGTTTTTCAATACTCAAAGCAGATGACAGGTGGACAGCTGTGTCAGACATGTCAGACATGCTGGAGAGGTTGTCCACCATCTGAATGCTTTATCAGGAACAGTTCTGTATAGTACCACACTGCAAAAAATCCATTCAAATAGCTAAACAAATCTCCCTGCAGTGTCATTTAAAGGGTTAGTTCACCCAAAAATGAAATTTCTAATTACTCACCCTCATGTCATTCTAAACCGAAACACAAATTAAGACATTTTTGATGAAATTTGATGAAGGTTTTTTTTATCCTGAATAGAAAGAAACGAAATTACCACATTCAAGATCCAGAAAGGTAGTAAAGACATGGTTAAAATAGTCAACGTGACTATTGAGGTTCAACCTTAATGTTATGAAGTGATAAGAATACTTTTTGTGTGCAAAAACAAAACAAAAATAACGACTTTAATCAAAAAAAAAAAGAAAAGAAAAAAGGTCTCCCCCCGTCAGACTCGTACGCAGTTGATGCAGTGAACATAGTTCAGCGCTTCCATATTTACGTCCGAAAGTCGGCTCATTATTGGCTGGCTCCTGCGCCAATATCACACGTCGTGCTGCTCACGTGTACAGCGTTGGCCAATACTGAGCCGGCATTCTGACGTAAAACCTGGAAGCGTAAACAGCATAGGAGAATGACAGGGGATAGACAAGTTTGTTGAATAAAGTCATTATTTTTGTTTTGCTTTTGCGCACAAAAAGTTCTCATCGCTTCATAACATTAAGGTTGAACCACTGTAGTCACGTTGACTATTTTAACGATTTTTTACTACTTTTCTGGACCTTGAATGTGGTAATTTCGTTGCTTTCTATTGGGGATAAAAAAACTCTTGGATTTCATAAAAAATATCTTAATTTGTGTTCCGAAGATATTACGGGTTTGGAACGACATGAGGGAGATAAAATTAATGACAGAAGTATAATTTTTGGGTGAACTAACCCTTTAAGTATACTTCAAGTGTTTACAAAGCGAACTACAAGGTCTGAACAAGGTCCAACACATTACCAAGAAAAAAGGAAAATTATGCAAGGAAGTACAGTACAGAAATGTACCTCGGTCTGTCCTATGAACTGACAATCAGCAGATTATATAAATGCAATACACAGCAGAATAGAATGCAGAGAAACTCTCCATGGTGTACAAAGGTCATCTAGGGGTGTGAACAGAGCATTAACCCTGAATGACAAGAGCACAGTAACCTATATTACTATAAAGTCATTCAGACAGCGTGGCATTGGCTTTATCTCTACAGCAACAACAATGATGACTGTAGTCTTATGAGAGCTCAACTAAGACAGTATATTGATAAGTGCAGGTTTCTATAGGTTATAAGTGTTCTTTGACACTCCTTCCACTCTTTTTTTTTTCCTAATCACAATCTTAGTCACATGTTAAAAATCATCAGTCACACATCACTTAAGGTATTTCAGATCAAGGATAACATAACTTCATATTTCAACCTCCAAGATTACATCTGCATCAAAAATCCAAACACGTCATCATTCAGAAAAACTACTCCCGCTCATTTTTCACATTATGCAACTTCCATAATGTCGCTTTTATTAACTAAACCAGGGGTATTCAACTTGACATTTTATCATCACTATTAACAGTATAGTACTAAAGTGATGATAAAACAAGGTTTCCCAAAAGCATTGTAAGCCTAAATACATTGTAGAAACATTGCCACCAATGGCCTCTAGGATCAACTTAGCTCTCAATGCTTTTGAGAAACTACTCACTATAGTAAGTAGGTGAAATAGCCTATCAATGGGCCTATTATGGTGTATTTATGATGATCTAGCACCTCTGCCAACTATTGAAGCCTGATCATTCATATATGAATGACAATCCTGAAGGTCAAAGACCCATAAAGCAACAAAAAGACTGACCTGTAAGACTAGCTGAACAGGTGCAGATCACAGATGTCAAAGTGACTGATTTTAATGACATTAGAACAACTGAACTGGTTAAAGTGTTTAGTGCCCTGTGAAAGGACGTCAACTACACTCCTGGACTTCAGAAGCGCATGAATATCAAAAACACCTCAGTAAACAAAATATAACGAGTTTCTTTGTCATGTATGCATCTTTAAACAGCTCAGTGAAACCATTCTTGAACTTTATATGGGCTGTGGCTCAAATATTTGCCACTTATCTTAGACAGCAAGTTTGGAGTGCGTTTTGAAAGTCCAAACACAATTGAACGTCTGATAACATTTTTGAACGCCTATGTGTAAAATGCTGTACAGGTAATCGGCACAATTGGTATTGAAAGACAGAAGCTGATTTAGATATAGACTTGAATGGGGGGAGACGCATAAACAGAATATTTTTCATTCATTAATCACCTAAAGTGTAATAATGTTCGATATGGTGTATTAATACTGGCTGTCTGTTACTACGGTAATCTTTGCTAAGCTAAGCTAACCGGGTAGCAGCCTGTGTTTTCCTCACTCAAGTTAAAATAAAATTTCCTACCTTTGAACTGAGGAGCCTTGGGGCTAGTCTGCTGATAGAGAGGAAGGACATTGTTCTTGTATGTGTGTATAAATATTACAAGTGGTTCTTTATCGACCCCTGCTTGAAGGTGCCCCTCTCGCTACCGTGCTCGCAGTGAAGGTTGAAAAAGGAACTCGGGCCCTGTTGTAGGCGCGGTTTGGATTAGGTAGGGCCTGGTGAGGATGGAACGGAGACGCGCGTTCCGATTGGTTGAAAAAGGAGGAAGATGATTTTGATTGGCGATGACGCACATCGCTTTTTCATTTAATTGGCTGGCTCAAAGATAGAACGTCCATAAATTATTCAGACGTAGACGTTCAGCGGTAGGTTGTTCTTTAAACTGCCTGTCTAGAAATAGAATGACAGATATGCTCATGTAAAGTCATGTGAAGTTTTTTTTTTTTTTTCTTTAGCAGGTTCTTTGTTAATTTTGTAACTGTTGACCTACACAAATATAGAACGTATCGCCAAAAATGCGTGCCTTTAAGATAACAAAAATATTCAATTAAAGGTTTGAGTTAGGTCAATACCAACTAGTCTGATGTGAATTCTGCAATGACTTGAAACTGCATGTACACAAAGATTTCAGACTTTATTGGAAAAGGGTCATTAAATACAAATATATAGATACAGAGGCTCAAGGACGTTCGTTTCAGACTTCATGCTGCCTGTAACATTGTCGTAACTCTGGTAAGAAGGATTTTCTTGGACCTACAACACAACAGAACATTCTGAGATATGTAACTTGCTTAGTTGCATCACAATGTCAACACACAGAACTTACAAGGTTTCTACATATACATTTCAGCAATACATGAAGGTCACAAAAAAATAGGTTTAATAAAATATTTTTTTGATTGGTGAATGAGAAAGGTGAAGGCAGGTGGGACGACTAAGATCTTGTGTTCTATGACTAGAAAATTTAAAGGGACAGTTCATCCAAAACTGAACATTCTAGTGATGGCGAAATGAAGCTTTGCGAAGCACCGAGGTTTTCCCCTCAACTGTATTGTAAAAAGGTTCAATACTCGAAGCTTTTCAAAACAGTGCACACTAACGACATCTTGTGGTCAAAAGGTGGAAAAGGCTGCCTTTGCGTCCCAGACGACCCAGCCATTTTTGGACTGTTTCATGTAATAAATCTGTTTCTGCTATGAAATGCGTACAAAACAATGAAAATAATTCGTCTATATAAAAATTGTCTTTCACGTGTCATTTTACTTACACAACTTGAATAAATGAGTCTGTGAATAAATTTCTAGGGGAAAAAATAGGCAAGCTTAGGCATCAAAATAAATGAAGATTATCATAGAATGGTCAGTTGAAGTACTTATGAACTGGGAATCAATACAAACTGAACATGCACAAAACTACACATGTAAATATTTATTCGTATTATAATTTATTCTTATCAAAAAAGCGAATGACACTTGACACCTGGGCAAAGTTTCGCATTATTTGAATCAGAAAACAAAGCAGTCACGTGGTTGTGTGCGAAAACGAAGCTTCGGACGTCACAGATCACGTGGTTATGGCAAAACGAATCAAGCTCTGATACAGTGCTTCACTGTGAGATGTTTGTGTTTTTTTTTGATACAAACTTCGGTGTTGAACGTCACATCACTAGAAAATTCTGTCATCATTTACTCGCCCTCGAGTTTCTTAAATTTTTTTTCTGCTGTACACAAAGGAAGATATTTGGAAGAATGTTTGTAACCAAGCAGATCTCGCCCCCCATTGATCATAGTAGGGGGGAAAAAATACTATGGCAGTCAATGGGGGCCGAGATCTGCTTGGTTACAAACATTCTTCCAAATATCTTCTTATGTGTTCAGCAGAAGAAAGAAATTCATACAGGTTTGGAACAACTCGAGGGGGTGAACTATCCCTTTAAAATACTTTTATTTTTTATTGCCAATCTGTTTTCTTATCATCATTAGTTTATGGTGTTTAAAAAAATATTATGTCATTGTGTTATGAGCTGGTGAGCGCCTGGATGCTTAAACCTGCATATATCGATAAAGACTACTGTTCAAAAGTATGGGTTTAGTAAGATTTTTTAATGCTTTTGAAAAAAAGTGTAATATGCTGATTTGAACATTTCTTATTATTGATGTTAAAAACGGTATGTTGCCTAATAATTTTGAGGAAACCATGATACATTTTTTTATAATTCTTTGATGAATAAAGAAAGTTCAAAAGAACAGTATTTATTTGAAATAGATGCATCCTTGCTGAATAAAAGTATTAATTTCTTTAATAATATCTTACTGACCCCAAAGCTTTGAACGGTAGTGTATATAAAAGCATAAATGCAAATACATGCTTTTTTTTTTTGAGACATTCTGTGGTAGTTGATAGTTCAGTACCATAGTGTATATAAAAGTACTCTGTTATTACCATTAACTTTTCCATGGTACCACCACAGGACATTTTTGTAACAAATATAAATTAATGAAATGCAGCACACACAAAAATCTCAAAGAAACAAAACAAATTTACTAAATGCACAAACTGCCACATTCAAAACTGTAACATAAATCAGTACCGAAAGGTTTGGTCACAGAGTATTTGGCACATTTGATCTGTAAACAAAATCTGCATACGCATGACAATGGCAACAAGTTGTGTTTGCTTGCCAGCTAAAATATAGTTACTCTCAGTGTGAAACTGCACACAGCAGAGCTTGACGTTTATGAAGAGATATGATATATGCTGGAGACCTTATGAGGCTTCTGTAAACAGCAGCATGCAGTGTGATTCATTGATTTTGTGCCCTTACAGTGAGGACAGTCTGTGTACTTATACCGCAATGCTTTGGAGATGTTTAAACCTCACTGTCTGTGCACACTGTGTGCTTTGTGTTAACACACTGTATGCAATTTCTACATTTTATCATCAATTTCTATTGGGTTTGGCACAGATATTATGAAAGATTATACAGCACCATGCAGCCGATTTGTCATGCATATAAAGAGCCAGGTTCAAATAACATGTTGCAGTTTACATTCAATCAAATCTTCGACAGTATAGGCTAGATCAAAACACTGGCCATTTACAGCCAATAACAATGTCTGTTTGGCTGATTAACAGATGTTTGGTTTGGTGAATTCGAATTAATTTTTTAGTGAATTTTAAATAAATATTCTGTAAAACAGGCGTTAATTTCATGTCAGCAATCATACTTGCAGTCATTATTGTAGTATCAGCATTATCGTCCACTCTTCTTTGTAGATATTTGCATTAGTGTTATTTTAGTATTATTTACATACTATTATAGTATTATTATGGTTTTATTTATTTTTTATATGTTCAGATGTAATTTTAGTTTTATTTTTTACTAATTTTCTTATGTGATTTGTCATTTTTAAATATTTCTATTTAGCTTTAATTTACTTTTTATTTGAGTTATTTTATTGTTTTAGTACTTCAGTACAACCTCTTTTTTTTATCTAATATTCATAATAGGGCTTTTCACACTGCGCTTAACCCCGGGTTATCGTCGTTCTAAACGCCGCTTTTAACCCCGGGTAAAGGAGCGTTTCACACTTGTAATTTAGATGCGGGGTTAGCTCCGCTTTTTACCCGGGGTTATGAACCGGTTTGGGCAGTCAAGGAAACACCGCGCGAAGTATAAACAGTCGTTTCTGCGTATGATAGGAAAAATGTCAAACGGCGATGGAAAATGTGAAAATTAGTGTGAAGAAGAGGCCGTTATTCTTACCTTTATAGTTCTAAAAGTTCACTCAGAAAAAAAAACTTGATATTTCAGTCAGCAATGTGCAATATGAGGGCGCGCAATGCTAGAGTTTATGTATAAACAGGTCACGTGCTGCGTTTGTCTAGTCAGTGACACTGACACCGCAAATATGCAGCTAAGGACTTTATCCCGGGGTTTAGGAATGTGCAGTGTGAAACGGTAGTTTATGAATACCCAGGATTAACTGTTAACCCCAGGTATAGTATAAGCAGTGTGAAACGTGAATAAAGATAAACCCAGGATTTCGTTTACCAGGGGTTTAGAATTACCCAGGATTAACAATGTCAAGTGTGAAAAGCCCTATATTGTATTGTATTCAGCTTTAGCTTAACTTCAGCTTTCAATTAACAAAATGACTTTTGACAGTTTTAGTAAAACAATAACACTGTATCTGCTGACCACTAGTATTTCCAACTTCACTATCCATGCTGCACAAAACCTTAGTTCTCTTTCACCACAAGGTGGCGCTACAACATCAAGGCTGATCAACATGCCTATGCAGCATCTTTTACCCATTTTATACATAAACTGACTAAAGATGTTGATTACATGGGGTCCTTAGACATTATACTGTGTGTGTGATTTACTTGAAAACTGTATGAACCAGAGCAGTTGTGTTTCATCTTCCTGGACACTCAGGAGTCATTTACGGTTGCAGTCTTAACAAAAAACATCCCAAAGTTGAGTTTGTGGTAAATAGCTGGTGGATTTGGTCCTCTTGATCTCCATTTTGCTCCCTTTTCCTTTGGTGAAGTAACGCAACCTGAAGTTAGTCACCATAATGGGCACCCTTTGAGGACTGTGATCACTCTTCCTCCTCGTCCTCCTCCTCTTCCTCCTCCATGTTGAGGAAGGGGTCGTATTTGAGGCAGTTGTGGAGGTACTGAAGGAGGGTGCGGTGCAGGTGTTGATCGCTCCGCTCTTCTCTCAAGGTGTGGCCTTCATCTGGGTACAGCTGAAGGGTGTAGTTGGCATCTACCTTCACCAAACGACTCAACAACTCAGCGCTATGTTGGAAATGTACCCGTGCTAAACACATACAAACAAGTATTACTGAAAATCCACCAATGATGCATCTGATTTTAAATTTCATTATTATGTAAGCTAACCATCTGCAGTCCCATGTATGAGGAGAAAGTTTTCATCTTTTAGCTTATTGATGTCATCCAACAAAGAAGCAGTCTGCAATAACACAACAGAAACGTGTGACTTTGTTAGGTCAGTGAATACAGTGGCAGAAGTGTAGTCAGTAGATTTTATACTGGTATCTCAAATCACTATATAAAAAGGTAACTGTAGTTTTATTTTTCCCCAGTGTGACTTTATATCCAATTATGGAGATAAATAACTGTAACTTTATGTCACAATGTGACTTTAAATCTCAAATTTTTGGCTTTATGTAACTGTACCACTATATGAGACTAAATTTCACAAATGTGATTGTTTCTCGTAATTATAACTTTGTTACATTGCGACTGTTTCTCATAACGGAAACTTCAACAGACTTTAAATCTCACAAATGTGCCTTTGTTTCTGTAACTGTCACAATGTAACATTATATGCCACAATGTGGCTTTATGACTCACAATTGACTTTGTTTCTTGTAACTGTAACTTTGTTACAATGTACCTTTGTATGTTTTGTTTCTTGTAACTGTAACTGTCACAATGTACCTTTATCTCGTTTCTTGTAACTGTAACTTTGTTACAATGTGATGTTTTCTCATAACTTCAACTTTATCACAATGTACCTTTATATCTCTTGTTTCTTGTAACTGTAACCTTGTTACAATGTGACATTTTCTCATAACTTCAACTTTATCACAATGTACCTTTATATCTCTTGTTTCTTGTAACTGTAACTTTGTTACAATGTGACATTTTCTCATAACTTCAACTTTATCACCATGTACCTTTATATCTCTTGTTTCTTGTAACTTTGTTACGGTTTCTCGTAACTGTAACTGTCAAAATTTGACTTTAAATCTTACAATTGTGGCTTTGTTTTTCTTAACTGTTACTGTCACAATGTAACGTTATATGCCACAATGTAGCTTTATAACTCACAATTATGAATGTTTTTTAACTGTAACTTTGTCACTATGTAACGTCACAGTGCAACTTTAAATTGTGACTTTTTTTGCTCTCAATTAACTGACAATGTGACCTCAACTGTTCTCACAACTGTGACTATAATGTAACAATGTAACTTTTTGTCACAATGTAGCTATTGTAACTAACTTAGTCACAATTTGACTTTAAATCTCACAACTGTGACTTTGTTTTTCATGATTGTAACTTTGTCACAATTGTGATTTTGTTTCTTGTAACTGTAATTTTAACAATGTGACAAACTTGTAACTGTAATTTTCATACTGTGACTTTGTTTCTCCTAACTGTAACTTTGTCACAATTGTGACTTTGAAACTTGTAACTATAATCGTCACAATGTGACTGTCTCTCGTAACTGTAACTTTGTCACAATTGTGACTTTGAAACTTGTAACTATAATCGTCACAATGTGACTGTTTCTCATAACTGTAACTTTGTCACAATTGTGACTTTGTTTCTTTTAACTGTAACGTTCTCACAATGTAACTGGTCTTATTTTACACAATCTCACAATTACCTTTTTTATTTTTATTTTAAATAGGTGGAAAATAGGAAATAGGCTTCTATAACAATGCTTGATAATGAATTAAAAAGGTATGGATGCAAAAGGTCTACCATGTATGAATGCTCCTCTTTAGTTGGAAGGCCTAGATATCTCTCTGAGAAGGCAGCACCTGAAAAACAAGGTTGAATCCATTTTCTGAAATTAAACAGCAACACACTACAGATTATACCATTTATCAAATGGATACGCTTACAAAAAAGTAGTACCAGGACACTTTGATATATACCATGGGACTGAATGATTACCATATCACATACCATGGAATTTTGAAGTACTCCAATGCACTTCAAAGAATGTACTTCAAAGAATGTCCAGAAATACAGTTCTTCCATACTGCTTTTTTTGCTAGTGTATGGAGCTGGAACTCACTATAGAGCTTGAAGTCTGTGATGGGAGCCATGACGGCGGCACATTTGAACATCTGATCGGTTGCTGTCAACATCTTCAAACCTAAATAGCCACCGAATCCCTGTGAGGACAAATGAAGGCTGATGTCAGAGCTCTGCAACTGAAGACTGAATTCAAAGTACATATCCTAAATGAGAATGTGATGCAAGTCTACAAAGGGATTCATTTGCTAAGAAGATGTGTTTTAAAGCAATAGGCCACGAGAGGTGGAGCTGTAGATCCATTTGACCACTTTTAAATGTTGCTATTTAGTGATGCAACACAAAAACCCCCTTAACCACTGTAAAAATCACTGTAATGCTGTAAAGTTTAGGTTTTTAAACAACAATGTTTGATTAAAAAAATGACATTCATAATAGTAATCACAACTGCATCATGTTTTCTATTCTAAAGAAAATATGGGTGGAGCTTGCAGTATTAGAATGTCAGGGGTGATTGCCAGGGCATCGCTATGCAGTTGCTAAGGTGTTCTGAGTGTTTTTAATACATTGCTAAGGTTCTATATATAATATAGTTCATTACCCTAACTGTAGGCTGTATACAGCTGCCAACTTGAAAAATCAGCTCATCCAATCAGATATTAGAGCTTGCAATTTTCATAACATATATTTTACCTTTCCATAAACAGCTATTCTTCTCCCATCAATGTACGGCAGCTGCATTAACCATCTGCAATGAAACATGCAAATTTTAGGTGGCATTTAGCAGTTATGATAAATGGCTGGTCTTTTAAAGGCAGCCAACGTATTAACTCTGCTGAGACATAACATTGCTTTTTTGCCTTGAGCAAGAAGTAGGTTCAATTAAATTAGCCAAGCAAGCGTTCAACAAAATTTGAAAGAAAACCCAGCGTCTGCTTCAGAGCATAAAGCCTTTCCTAATCAGATATTTTGCGGCATAATATGCAAAATGACTTTTCTATTACAGGTATTATTCTTAATAATAAGTGAGAACGACTCACTCCACAACTCCAAGCTTGTCTTTAACGCGGAGGGAACCCAGCTTACGAGGGTCCAAGGTGCTGCTTTTCTGTCCCTGCGAGACCTGGCTTCTGCTGTTGATCCAGGCCAACGCTACTCCGTGCAGGCTGGACAAAACCTCCGGCCAGCCCAGGGCAAACTCCTCCGTCACCGACTGCCTGCCAGGAATACTGTCACTAAAGATGCAGGGAGCAATGGATGGATGGAGGTGTTGACATATAATGTCACATTGTAGATTAAAAAGACATTAACACACTGATCTTCATTCTGTAAATGTGTTCACACTTGCTGAACACTTCTTGCTTCTCAATTGAGCATGTGCTTATTGCTTATTAATAACGCAGCATTCATAAATCATGTAGCCTAACCAACTACGGCGAGGGAGAGGAGAGTCTTAACTAGATTTGCATTTCCACAAGGAGATATCACTGCTTGCAAAGCAGCAAAAGAAGTTCTATGGTGTGTAAGCTTAAGTTTCATGCTGAGAATCAGAGCTGCTTTGTCACTGTCAAGATGCTCGGCATGCATCTTGTTTTCTTATTACCATTACTATTATTATATATTATTATATAGGAGTATATGCTACAGTGTACTGTATACTGCCTTATTTCTTACTTCTATGTTGTTTTTTGTATGTTTTCTTTTGCATTTTGTGTCCTGTTTTTCACTGTGCTTTATTCTATTTTTTTTACTTTGCTGCTGATTGTCATTTCTGTTTATTGCTTTAGTGTTATTCTTTCCAAGTGCAACTGTAATGTAAAGTGACCTTGAGCTCTGGAAAGGCGCTATATGAATAAAACTTATTATTATTATTATTATTTGCCTACTATTTAAAAATAGTAATTAAAACATTAAGGATTAGCTCACCATGAACATTTTAAGCAGTAGCATGCTACATTCTTGTCACATGACCTTCTCACAGTGCAATAATTCAGTGTCAGTTTAATGTTTTTATAAAACTTTTTGCATTCTTATTTCAGTTTTGTGTAAAATTCGAAAGTTTAACCAAATAAAATTTGTAACTCAGTAATCAAACCAAAATTTGTAACTAATATTACTTATAAAAAAAAGCTCAGTATACATTATTTCTGGTTGATCCATCGCACTAGAAATGGAAGGTCAAGTCGAGTGCATTGCGGGATGCATTGTTTAAGTTTAATAAATGCCAAGAAGATAAGACCAATTACAATTCAGTATGCAAATATGTTTCATTAAGAGGAGCTTAATTATGATTATTATGGTTTAAATGTCATTACTGTGGAAGTTTTATTCAACCTTAGAATAAACAAAAAAAGTTTCTACAACTCATAATTGTGACTTTATATCTCACAAATTTTTTTTTGACATTGTCTCATAGTCACCAATTTATTTGTCATATTTATTAATTTTTAGCTCACAAATTAAATTAATTTAAAATAGTTTTTTTTTTTTTTACAATAACACTTTTGTTCAGCAAGGATATATTAAATTGATAAAAAGTGACAGAATTTTTTGTAACATTACAAAATGTTTTTACTATTTCATCAAAGAATTCAGAAAAAAAATGTATCATGGTTTCTACAAAAATATTAAGCAGCACAACTGTTTTCAACATTGATAATAATAAGAAATGTTTCTTGAGAAGCAAATCAGCATATTAGAATGATTTCTGAAGGATCATGTGACACTGAAGACTGGAGTAATGATGCTGAAAATTCAGCTTTGATTACAGGAATTAATTACATTTTAAAATATATTCAAATAGAAATCAGTTATTTTAAATTGTAATAATATTTCACAATATTACTGCTTTTATAGTATTTTTGATTCCATAAACGGAGTGTCTATTTACACTAAGTGCAAATAGTGTCCCTTGTTGGCAAACGCTATTTACACTAGCTCCGCCCACCAATGTCTGGTTGGGCCACTCAAGTTTTAAAAAGACACACTGAATTCAACATCTTCAGTGGCGCAGCAGTAAAGTAAGGCTCACAAACCTGGCTTTTAACGTGATCAACGCGGGTTCGAATCCGTCTTTTGCCGAGCTTGCATTTATTTTCAATTAAAATGAAAATAATGTTCTAAAAGTGGAAATAAACTGCAAACGAGTGTTTAATAATAATAAAAGTGTTTACTGGAATAAAATCCCTCCCTACACCTTCCCTTAACCCTAGTTAAAGGAAGGTGTAGGAGGGTTTTTATTCCCCCAATAAGGCCGCATCCATTTAATAATTTTAATAAATATAATCATTTAGACTCTATGATGTTATTGCATCCTGTTAATGTACAAAAATACTGAGGTGCAAATAATTTCTGCCAATATAAAGTATAGATAGCATCTAATTACTATTTACTCTTATTACAAAGAACTGATACTTTTACATGGTGTAAATAGAATCTATCGCTATTTTCACCTAGTGTAAATAGCATATCGCTAAGAAAATGCTGCTATTGTCACTTAGTGTAAATAGAATATATTGCTATTTTCACTTAGTGTAAATAGCATCTTTCGCTAAGAAAATATGCTATTTACACTTAGTGCAAACAGCCGCTAAATAAATCCAGCCTTGGTGGGCATAAAAGACTTCTTTTAAAAAAATTAAAAGCAAGCTTTTGAAAATTAGTTTGACCTTTTATATCTCATAATGCAACATTTTCATTTTACATTTTATCTCATAATTAGCAGCCTTACTAACAGTATCATGCAGGCGCTGGTGAATTGTGGGGAGACACTTACATGATAATAAGGAGAGGGTGCAGGTTTCCTTCGTACCCAGGGGGCAGAGACATCTTCACATCTAGGTCTGTAATTATTCGCAAAGGCAGTTAAAACCGAACAAACGGCCGTTTCTACTGTACCATACTGCAAGAAAGTCTTGGTACCGGCTCATCAATATTCTAACCACTGGCAAATGAGCTCCCATGAGCCTGTTGGTTTTAAAAGACTCTCAGTAACGCACACACACAAATGCACAAACAAACACAGTCGGGGGACCTGATGTACAATACATGTGTGATTTATATACACAGATGTGCACATGTGCAAACCCCTTCATGCAAGCAAAAACACACACGCAAACAAGCCACAATGGGCTTCCCCTAAAGGCAGGTACAGCTGTGAGGAACCAATTAGCAAAACCGAAACAATTACCTGATTGATTCTTAAATCTAGTTGGCTTTGTAAAAGGTTGAGATCAATTTATGCTGAAAGGAGGAATGTAATCAGTTACTTAAGAAATCTTTTTACCGCTGTTGTCGGAGGAAAGCGTCTGGAAAACGGTCTCAGAGAGCCTCTTGGTTTCAAGAGACATAGCAAGGAGGCTGTTGTCTTCCACCACCATGTAACCTGAAAATGCAGCACACAGAATTAAAGGGTTAGTTCACCCAAAAATTTTGTCATTTATTACTCACCCTCATGCCGTTCCACACCCGTAAGACCTTCGTTAATCTTCGGAATGCAAATTGAGATATTTTTGTTGAAATCCGATGGCTCCGTGAGGCCTGCATAGGGAGCAATGAATACGCTGATTCATAACGCTCCGAAGCTTCCTGAAGCAGTGTTTTGAAATCGGCCATCACTATATAAGTCGTTATTTTGTTTTTTGGGCGCACCAAAAATATTCTCGTCGCTTTATAATATTAATATTGAACCACTGTACTCACATGAACTGATTTAAATATGTTTTTAGTACATTAATGGATCTTGAGAAAGGAAATGTCATTGCTGGCTATGGAGGCCTCACTGAGCCATCGGATTTCAACAAAAATATCTTAATTTGTGTTCCAAAGATTAACGAAGGTCTTACGGGTGTGGAACGGCATGAGGGTGAGTAATAAATTACATTATTTTCATTTTTGGGTGAACTAACCCTTTAATATATTTTTGGCATAATACCAGAACGGTCCACCACCATGGAGTTTTTAAATGTTAAGACTGTGAAATAAAAGATGAAGTGAGATAATTAAAATTTAAGAAGATACCATGCAGCACTTTTAGATGTTTTAGTTAACTCTCTCACTACAACAAACTCTAAAAATACTCACTGGGGTGCTATTTTTTTGACAGAATCATATTGGCAATTAAACTGTAGTATTTTCTAAAGCAAATGTGAAGGGTTGCTTGGTTGTTGTTATGTGGTCACCAAGGTATTCTACACTGTTTTCTATATTAATATATTTTGAAATGTAATTTATTCCTGTGATGCAAAGCTGAATTTTCAACAGTCATTACTCCAGTCATCAGTGTCACATGATCCTTCAGAAATCATTTTAGTTTACCTATCATGATTGACAATGAGCCCATTAGACAGGTTTCTTCATAAAAGTATTTAGGTTTATTTATTGATAATAACCTATTGTGTGCATGTTGGTGTCACACACCGTGAACACAAACCCGGAGCAGTGGGCAGCCATTTTTGCTGAGGCGCCCGGGGAGTGGTTGGGGGTTAGGTACCTTGCTCAAGGGCACCTCAGTTGAGGGTAATGAGAGTAGACGAGAGCACCGTTCATTCACTCCTACCACCTACATTTCCTGCCTGTACTGAGACTCGAACCAGCAACCTTTGAGTTACAAGTCTGACTCTCTAAACATTAGGCCACAACTGCCCAGATTTTTAGCAACCAGAATTTATTAGCAATTAAAATCATCTTTCCTTCAGCCACACATGGCTGACTAAATAACAGCTTATAATGAGAAGAGTATTAATTCTACTCACTGGAAGGATCACTTGTGCTGTGAATGGTCACCTTTGGGACGCCTGGGCCTGTAAAAGAGATGAGACATGTGCATCTATATTCATCAGCCTAAATGCGTGTTTGCATTTGTGCATGAGAGACAGTGATCTTACCCAAGCAATAGAGGGTAAAGTATGTCTGATTGGGGCTGAAGTCCGCTTTGAAGAAGCTGCATCGCTCAAACAGGTTGCATGTCAGACACTGGCGATGAAACACTCCTCCAAGCTCCACGCTAGTCAACAAACATGCATTTAATTATTCCACAACCCATCATCTTAATGCCATCAATGATAATCATACTTTAAATGCCTTTTTCTTCAGTACAAAAATGAACACTCTGTCATAATTTATTCCACCTCATGTCTTTCCAAACCAGTCTGACCTTCTTCTGTGGAACCAAAATGAAACAATTTTAACCCTCTTGTTGTGTTCCAGTCATTTTGATCTGGAGAGGATTTTCTTTTTCCCCAAAATGCTAGTTATTTTTAACACACTGGACTAAAACTTACTGAATTTGCTCACACAGGGTATAACAACTTCACATAAATATTTTGATCACTCTTGACCAACCTACAAAGAACTACTTATAAATCTTTCGTTATGCTATGTTATTGCCAAATATTGGATTTAATCTTTTTATCAGCTTGTTTTCTTTCAATTAGGACAGGTTCTGAATTTCTTTTTTGGAACTGATTGAGGTATCATTGATTTGAACTTATGCACCTCAGTTTTTTTTGAGGTGAATAAGGCCTACTACGATCAATCAGTTCCAAAAAGAAATACAAAACCTGTGCTTGACAGCTTCTGGGGTCACTATATACTTTCACTGTATAAAGAAAACAATGTGAACTCTTCAATATGTCTCTTTTTGCATTTCATAGATGAAAGAAAATCATAAAGAATGACATAAGGGTGAGTTTTAAGAATTTACACTAAAGTTCAAAAGTTTGGGGTTGGTAAGATTTTCATGTTCATTTGCTCACCAAGGCTGCATTTATTTGATCAAAATAAAGTAAAAACATTAATATTGTGAAATAGTATTACATTTTCTATTTTAAAATGGAATTTATTCCTGTAATTTTCCATAACTCTAGTCTTCAGTGTCACATGATCCTTCAGAAATGATTCTAATATGCTGATTTGGTGCTCAAAAACATTTCTTATTATTGTCAATGTTAAAAACAGTTTTGCTCTTTTACTATTTGTGTGTAAACACAAATCTTTTTTGGCTTAACTATCCCTATAACTTCCAGTATGTGATACACACACGCTGAGCTAGTTTTCCATTATCCACTTCCTTTAAGCCCAATGCTGGACCTTTGCACTTCTGCCATATTGTTCTCAAAATCTATGAGAACTTGTGGCCCACGGAGAGCAAGTGAGAGCCTTAAAGCATTAATCAAAGGTTAGAGAACGCCCTTTAAATCGTTGTGAGGCACAGCACCTCCCCCTCTGCCCATCTCCTTTTCAACCTTCTCTCTCTGCCTCTTGCTCTCTCTCTCTCTAAGCTGCCGTTCCTGTTAAATGAATTAGCTGGGCTTCTTGCCTGAAGCTCAGTAGAGGGGAAAAAACTCTATTGGCTTTTTACGAATGTCCCCGATGCACCTCTGATGCATTTCGATGTAGACTGGAAGGATTTAATTGATTACAACACAAGTCATCGATGAACATACATAGTCAAAAACTGGAACGTAAATGCGCATACAGAATATCAACATGTAATGAGGACATGGTCGTCCAAAACCCACAAATGAAATATCTCAACACAAATGCTGTGCAAATGCTGTCAGCTTGATTTAGATGCAAATGTGCAGCACAGCTTGAGAGGTGCAGAATTTCTAGACAGTGATGATAAAATACTCAATTACAGCTTAAAAGACGTATCGTTTGGGACAGAACCCACCTGTATAAGTGTCTGCTCTGCTGCGACTCCTCCGTGCTCAGAAAATAGCTACAGTGGAAAGACACATTAAGGAAATCTGAAAAGGTTTTTGAGTTACTATTTGTAGTCAGTCATTTATCCTCTAATAATAAAGTCTACTTCCATATACTGCTTTCATACAGCTGCATGTTAAGTAGGTTTGTATCTGTTACACATGCAAAGCAGGAAAGATTGTGACATGTATTAATTTCTGTCAGTACCAGATTAATTGTAAGTCATTGATTTATGGGCCTGAACTTTGATTTGAGAAATAGATCCGACTATTAATAAATATTCATGCATTGAAAGAATACATTTTTTTCTGAAAAAGCTATCACTTCTGGGATGGCTATTCAAGACGGTTTGTTTTATGCAGCTGCAATTAGAGAACAAAGCCGGGGAGAAAATGACAGAGTCATTACAGCCAATTCAACATTAAATTACTGAATTAATTTTAATTAAGTGCCATCTATGCTGATTCAGTGGGCTAAATGGAATTCCTATGCGTAAATAATACTATAATTACTCGTATTAGGTAGTTTGGTTGACTATGAGATGCTTAACGACACAGTCTTGAGGCTTTCGAGTCAAAATGGTTTGCTCATAAAATTCGATCGGTCATACATTTTATCGTTCTCCTCATCAAGAGCGCACAGCGAGGTTACATCCCAGTTCCCTGACGTTAGAAAGCGAGGAGAAACAGAAGGAGTGGAAGCCTGAAGAAAAAGAAAGAGAAGGAGATTGATGAAGCTTATAAGAGGTCTAAAGAGAAGGTGGGTTATAAAGATAAGGAAACATTAGATTTAAGTGTCAGAGTGAAATACCCAATCTAAAGAAAATGACAAAAAAAAAATATATATATGTATATATCCACTTATATATTATATTATATATTCACTTATTTTATATATATATATATATATATATATATATATATACACACACACACACATACATATATATATATATATATATATATATATATATATATATATATATATATTTTTTTTTTTCCACTTATTTATTTAATATACACCAATGAGCCAAAACATTATGACCACTTGTTTAATATGCTGAACACCATTTTTATGAAGGGGTGTACCTGGTCTTCAACAATACATGTTAACAACACATTAAATTTACTTCCACATGAATGGCTGGACCAAGGGTATCCCACCAAAAAATGTTCATTCAATCAATGCATTCAGTCCATTGCCACAAACAAACAGCAGCCGCCTTTTACAGTTCCTCTTTAACCAAAACAACAAGCTTATGCTGCGTTCACGGCATGTCGTAACCGTAATTACAAGATGCCAACCCGTGACCCAGAGCTGTTCACGTCCTTAGACTCGGATTTATGCGTTTCTCTGGCAACACTATCAACGCCGAAATTAATCTGCAGCAGTCAGGTGGTACAAGTAAGAGCTCTGAAAGTCGGTTACATTCAGTATTATTGTGTTGTTATGTGCTTTGAGACATGAGGTAATTTAATGCCGTCTCTCATAACCACTCTAGCTGTGCGTGACCTGTGCATTCATGTGTTTAGGAGGAGGCGTGGCTTTAAAGAGCGCACTGAAGGGTGGGTGGGATCTCATGCTTTCAAAGCTAGCTCGCTATTGCTAGCCTCTCCGAAACTGCCTACCCTACCTTTAATATGCGGCCTTATATTATATATATATATATATATATAGCCTTATACTATAATATATATATATATATATATATATATATATATATATATATATATATATATATATATATATATATATATATATATATGTATACACACACACACACACACACACTACCAGTCAAAAGTTTGGACACTGTAAGATAAACATTTATTTCATTAAAAATACAGTAAAAACAGTAATATTGTGAAATATTATTACAATTTAAAATAACTGTTTTCTGTTGGAATATATTTTAAAGTAATTTATTCCTGTGATCAAAGCTGAATTTTCAGCATCATTACTCCAGTCTTCAGTGTCACATGATCCTTCAGAAATCATTCTAATATGCTGATCTGCTGCTCAAGAAACATTTATGATTATTATCAATGTTGAAAACAGTTGTGTACTTTTTTTTCTCAGGATTCCTTGATGAATAGAAAGTTCAAAAGAACAGCATTTATCTGAAATACAAAGCTTTTGTAACATTATACACTACCGTTCAAAAGTTTGGGGTCAGTAAGAATTTTTATTTTTATTTTTTTGAAAAGAAATTAAAGAAATTAATACTTTTATTCAGCAAGGATGCATTAAATCGATCAAAAGTGACAGTAAAGACATTTATAATGTTACAAAAGATTATATTTCCAATAAATGCTGTTCTTTTGAACTTTCTATTCATCAAAAAATCCTGAAAAAAAAAAATTGTACACAAATATTTTGTACAATTGTACACAATAAATGTTTCTTGAGCAGCAGATCAGCATATTAGAATGATTTCTGAAGGATCATGTGACACTGAAGACTGGAGTAATGATGCTGAAAATTCAGCTTTGATCACAGGAATAAATTACATTATAAATTATATTCAAACAGAAAACAGTTATTTTAAATTGTAGTAATATTTCACAATATTACTGTTTTTACTGTATTTTTAATTAAATAAATGCAGCCTTGGTGAGCAGACGAAACTTCTTCTAAAAACATTAAAAATCTTACCGTGTCCAAACTTTTGACTGGTAGTGTATATATATATATATATATATATATATATATATATAAAATAGATAAAGCATATATGAGGTTTAAAGAGACGGTGGGTAATAATGGAAAGCAGTGGACATGGAGGATAAGGAAACAGATTTAAGTGTCAATAAATAAATACAAAAATAAATATTTTAATAAATAAATTTCTATATACATTTATTCTTATATTTTAATATTAATATATGTATTGTTTTTTTATTTAGGAATATAAAAACAGATAATGATTTGTTACTTCAAGGCCATGATATAAATTTGAAAATGACTTCAAATAAATAATAACAGAAATCTAAATTAATTTAATCTATTAAATTAAATCTACTAAATTAATCTATTTATTCAAATAAGAGAACAATTTTACAATACAACGGGGAGAAACGCTTTACAATACTCAAGGGTTCAACATCACCCCCACACATTCATAAAAAGTCACATATACGTTTGGTACTTCAGGTTTCTAATCACGAATTTTATGAGTGCATCTAATTTCATTGTGCATAGCGTGAGTATGAAATTATTCCACCCACAGACCTGAGCAGGGAGGCTGGCGATGTGGAGAAACTCCCCACGGGCCCCTTGCTTGGCAGGCAGGATGAGGTAAAACAGAGAACCATCTGCCGTGAACAACGGCTCCTCCTGTAGGACAAGCCACATTCAATATACATTCCTCCAATAGATCAACGAGAGACGACACCATTTTGATGCAATTCATTTCTGTCCAAGGTGGATGCATCTTTTAGGATCTGAAAACGGAGCCTGAGAACTGGAGATAGTAAAAGAGAGAGAGAGAGGCTGAACTCACCTGCCGCTGGGTGTTGTGCCAGAAGTCCATCGCCATTTGGTGTCTCTAAAGATTAAAGATGTTTTAAAAGGATTAGACATGTCATATATTATAAGTAAAATATGTTTTTAAATCATTTGTTCTCTTCTGCCTGCCAGGGAGAGTTGTACATCATAATAAACTCCACGGCTAACGCAGAGTTTCAGTCCATCCATCATTCTCATTGGCATCACATTAAGGAAGTGTATGATTCATTTTTATCTGCAGTTTAGATGTGCTGTCTGGAACATCTAGACTTCCACATCTATTGTATTAGGCTGTTCTAAATTTTAACTTTATTTAAGTTAAATACTCATTTCCTCCATTTTTATATTAGGATTACCATTGCCGTTATCTAACACTTAAAGTTAATCTTTTAAAACACTAATATTTAGAGAGCCCCTAAAGAGACATTGGAGTAAAAATTATATGTCAATACTATTTGCAATTCAAATGCAATTGCATTCCCTTTAAAAGTTTTGAGTTTTAATATTCAGCAGCTAAGGTTCCTGAATATAATGTTGTGATTTATCTGTAAGCTGGTTGGGTTATGACTTGTTTTATGAATTTTTTAAATCTCTATATAAAATGAATGAGAAAATACACTACCATTGTATTTTTTACACTACCATTCAAAAGTTTTGAGTCAGTAAGATTTTTATAAAAAAAAAGAAAAAAGAAAAAAGAAAGATTAATTATTCAGCAAGGGCGCATTCATTTTATCATAAAAAATTACAGTAAAGGCATTTACAATTTTACAAAAGATTTATATTTCATATAAATGCTGTTCTTTTGAAAGTTTCCACACAGTTTTTACAAAAATATTAAGCAGCATAACTGATAATAAAAACATTGATAATAAAAAGAAATGTTTCTTGAGCACCAAATCAGCATATTAGGATGATTGTGAAAATTCAGCTTTGCCATCACAGGAATAAATACCATTTTAAAATATATTAAAATATAAACAAAACCATTACTTTAATTGTAATAATATTTCACAATATTACTGTATTTACTGTTTTTTGTTTTTTTTTATCAAATAAATGCAGACTTGGTGAACTTAAGAGTCTTTTCAAAAATTTACTGAGCCCAAACTTTTGAACGGTAGTGTATATAATACTATAACAATGTGTATATATAATATTTTATTGCTTAAATATTTATATACATTTGAATATAAAGTAGTCTGCATGAAGATTAATTCATTAAAAAATTAAGCTAAAATCACTTAATAAAAGACTTGTGGCTTCTGCAGAATCATCTATCATCGCTTAACAACCTCAGAGCTCATGGCCTTGAGACGTTTATACATTATTGTTAAAAATCAATTTCTCTATGGAGAAAATAAATGGGATTTTTTACTTCCAGAACCTAACAGTTGCACTCTGTTGTGTATTTCAACACAGCTCCCAATGCCTCCAATTATAAAATTCTGTTGACGGATTGTAGATACCAAACAAGGACTGCACATCCCTGTCAGACACAGACACACCTGTGCTCAAGCATTCAATCACTCACATACAAAGGGAGTGACCTTTAGGCGTTATGCACATTAAAACCGAGGCTTAAGAGTAAAGCTGAGTTAGTCTTTCAACGCCTCCAGAAGGAAATTAGGCTGAGCTGGCAGAAGAGAAGCAAGAGATTCTCTGCATGTTCTGAGCAGAATAAAGAATGAGAGTCAGATCGATGGACACTGTAAAAGTAAAGATACCCAGTGGGGTGCAGTGGATGAGCTGGTAACCCCTCACCTCTGAGCAGGCTCCTGTCGTGGCCTCACACACACACAACACGGACTGGTTCTGGACACGGTTCAACCAGCGCACAGTCAGACGTGTGCTGCTTATCCAGCTCACCATAGAGATGTAGCTATCTCTAGAGAAAGAGAGAGTGCATTCAGAATCATCACTTTATCGATTATTTTGATAACACTTAAAAATAAGGTCTCATTTCTTAACATTAGTCAGTGCATTAACTAATGTTAAAAGATACAACTTTGATTTTAAAAATGTTAATATGGAAATTAACTTGAACTAACAAAGAACAATACTTTTACAACATTTTTGTAAAGTTTTACCATTATTTTGTATGCTAATATGTTTCAAATGAAAGTATAAATAGGATAAATTTTTCTCTCCCACAGAGGTAACTTTCCATGCATTGCTAAAATGATAAGATCATGTATTAATTATAAATGACAAAATATTTCATTTAATAAAATACTACAGAGCCCCTAAAGGAACATGGTAATGGAAAAAAAAACGAGATGGGAGGAAAAAATATATTTCAAAGCATTTGCGTTCACTCACAAAACTTTTGTATTCCCTCAAGAAACTTTGCGTTCACTCACAAAAATCTCAAGTTTATCAAGCGAATGCAAAGTTTCTTTGGGGAAAGCACTGATATAATTTTTCCTTCCATCTGATATTTTTTTTCCTTCACTATGTCCCTTTAGGGGCTCTGTGCTTTACAGCATTTAAAAAAAAAAAAAGAAAAAAAAAAGTTCAGTGTAACTAAAATTTGATTATTTTATGTGTGCAATACAGTGTTTTTTTTCAAGGGATAGTATGTGAATAATACATTAGTGAATACATGATAATGGCAGAATTGTAATTTTTCGGTAAACTATGCCTTTAAGGTTACTAGCGTATTGTGCTGTTAGCTTGGCAACATGCAAAATCAAACTCTATTGAAACAGACTATTGCAATCGATTTTGAGGCAAGAAAACTATATATTCTAAATGTTTTTTGTCCCAATTCCAAGACTTTTTCATCAGAAATGTTGGTCCGTGACAGTATTTTCATGTTTAGCTAGTAAATTTCCCCAGTTTAGTTGGATAAACTCCTTTTTAACAAGTTTTCTTTTCATATTTACATTTTATCATCTAGCAGATGATTTTATCCAAAGTAGCTTGCAAATGAGGAACATTACAAGCAATATTAGAACCTTGTTTTATGTTTGTTAACATATTGTGAAGTTTATTGCTGCTAGGTCTCTTTAGCAAAATGAGACTTTAATCTCAAGAGACTAAACTTGTAAAATAAGGGTTTAATTAAATCACGCACTGGGGATGATTTTCACCAGGAGGAACTAGAAAGCTGACTGCCTTCAAGAGCAAAAATCAGCTTGAAAGCTATACGTTTAGAGTGAAGATTCATTTTCCAGCAGGACAAAGTCTCGAAGCACACAGCAAAAACGATGAAGAATGGCCTAAATACAGAAGGTTGGTATTCTGGAGCAGCACAGCCCGAGCCAAGGCTTGAATCCAATTGAAAATCAGCAGCAAGACCTGAAATTGCTGTCCACCGGCATTCTCCATCTAATCTGGCAGAACAGGAGCATATTTGCGTTGAGGAATGGCCAATAATTCCACAATCTAAATGCCGAAAGCACACACCAACAAACCTAGGATGATGCAGGCTGTACTTTTTGCCAAAAGGACTATGGGAGTTGGGGACAACATGAAAAAATTGTGCTACCAACAACAATTTATCACTGCAAATATAATAAAACCTTCAAACCACTCTTAATAATCTATTGCACAATGTTTTCACATGGGAACAAACCCATTTTCTTTGGTTTGCAAATGCATAATACATTTAAAATGGCAATAAAAGTGTTAATAACGAAGGAATTACTTTGAATAAACTACTAAAAACTTCATTTTTGAAGCATTACATCAATTTTCAAGTCTTATTCTGGCGGTGTGCACAGTGTGGAGATCAATTTATCATAATGTATACCCATTAAAAACATTCACACTTGTTAGAGAGTAAACTTCATTTTGGAGTCATACAAATTACTTGCATATCATGAACTTCTTAAATGTGTTTGTTGCCTAGAAGCAACACTGTGCAACAGTGGAAAAAGATACAGCTCGCTTGTAATGTTTTAACATCATGCATAAAAGATTTAGTTTAATAAATAGACAGTTAAGACACATTTTGCCAAAAATTAATAGCCTGTGCACTGCATATGTTACATGTTCGTGATTACGGACACATGTTAATGAAAGATAAACTTCACCTGCTGTTCTGGGAGTCTGGAGGAATCATCTCTAATGTGTGTGCTGGACCGTATAAATTCACCACAAACAGACTGGCTGATGGGATTCTGGAACCTGCCTGTACAGAGCAAGATCTTTTAACATCGTCAAATCAAGGACTAAATGCTCTTGCAGTCACAAATAGCGCTTATGTTTGCATTTATTATTCAATATAAACGTTTATTGTGATATTTGATTCATTTTGAGGTTATTTTTTCATGTAAAAGAAATTAGTATGCTGCATGTTACCTTTGGATATGGGTAGAGGATGTTAGAAGGGTAGACCCCACCCAGGAAGTGATGTATCTCCATAAAAGGAGTGGCTGAGTTGTTAATGGACAGATACGCCAGGCGTGCGCTGTCTTTGGCCCACCAGAACGCAGGATATTTCAGCAATATCTCCTCTAGTGTTTAATAAGGTAAGAGACATAAATTAAATTTTGATGAGGCTAATTAACCCACATACATATCATCGTAGACCTACGTTGATGATCATAAATTTCATTTACCTATCTCATTGTGTATTTGTAAGGCTAAATGAGATAATAATCTCTTCATGAATACTGCAATGTCTTCAAGGGACTGTTAAAATTGTCTCAAAGCACACACAGAATTAAGGTGACTCATTATAGTGATGGACTGAGAGAGAGTATTGAAGGGGACGACACATCCAAGATCACTGACCCTCATAGGTCCAATCAGACAGCCCATTAACCACCATTCCGTTTCTGCCCGTGGCTGTCAGACGCATCGCCTTGCTAGACACATCTGGCTTGTAGTAGATGTCATTCTCAAAGATAAAGACCTGGAGTCAACAAAGAGACACAACCAGCATAGATGAAGGCATAATCCAAGATGATTACAAAAATATTCAAAAATGAAGAGGGAAGAGTGCACATTAACAGCTGGAATATTACAGCTCAGTAATTATTTTAATGTTATGGCCAATACTAAAATGTTACACTATTGGTGCTTTTCCACTGCATGGTACGGTTTGTTACGGTTCGATACGGCTCACTTTTGGCGCTTTCCCACTGTATGGGACAGCTCGGTACGGCTCACTTGAAGGGTTAGTTCACCCAAAAATGAAAATAATGTCATTAATTACTCACCCTCATGTCGTTCTACACCCATAAGACTAAGTATAGTAATAAATGACATAATTTTCATTTTTGGGTGAACTAACCCTTTAAGGAAGCTCGCTATAGTACAATAGAACAAGGATCCTTACCAACTGGTTCCCTTGAGGTCCCCATGCTGCATACTGAAGTACAGACGTATCCTCCTCTGATGGAGTGAGGTCCATAATCTCCCTAAGATATGCAGACAAAAACACACACACACCGAGATTGAACTATTACATCACAGACATTTGAAGCACTACATAGTTCAAATTCATCAGGTTCTGAGTCATTTTTAGAGTGCTTGAAAGGGCTCGTAAAAACAGCACGATGCAGATGCAGAGTTAATAGGAAATGAAAGTGAAGTATACAGAGAGGCAGGGGTCTGGTCATGCAATGAATCCACAGCTAAGGCTAAATGATCGGTGAATTCTGCCAAAACAAGCAAATGGGCTTCAAGACATTCTTTTAAGTTTCACTGCTGTTTCACAACCACAAGCAAGAATCTCAGGCTTTTATCAACAAACAAAACATAGCAAATCCCCGTCAGGGCATTCAGTAAATTGAAGGTTAGTGAAAAAACATTTCATCCAGCAGAGACCTGTCAACTTCAGAACAAATAGTACCTTTTCTGTACTTTTATGTAATCAATGTCTGATGGATAACTTTGGATAAAAGCACAAACGCAGAGGGACCTGTGGACTGGTTTTTGGTTGCGCACATGCCCAGTACAGGCCATGCAGTGAAGGACCTCTGTCTCTACCTACCCGCTGGCCACTGTGTAGATTGCAAAGGATGCTGTGAAGGACTGTGAGAATACCTGAAAAGGGCAGAGGACATGGTCGATCCCTAATTTGTACACACACACACATAGGCTATGTACGGAATAGCATACTACCACACTACTCTTACTATTTCTGCAGTGTTTAGTATGTGTACTCAAATTTTAGGTATGCGTGAAATTTCAGGTTTATACTGACTTTTGCTGCCAAAATGTGCAGCTGAAGAACTATAAAATAAAGAATACTATATGCAATACACTCAACAAGACTCAACTAGTAATATTGGTCACAATATTATAAAAAAATGTTTGGGGGCAGCAAGATTTTAATGCATTTTAAATCTCTTAAACAGTTAAAAACAGTAATATTGTAAAATATTATTACAGTTTCAAAAAACTGTTATTTGAATTTTCATTTTAAATGTAATTTATTCCTGTGATGGCAAAGCTGAATTTTCAGCATCATTACTCCAGAATGATCCTTTAGAAATTATTTGATTTGCTGCTGGGGAAAACATTTCTTTTTATTATCAATGTTAAAAACAGTTATGCTGCTTCATATTTTTGTGGATACTCAATTGTGATACATTTTTTTTCCAAGATCCTTTGATGAATAAGTTCAAAAGAACACCATTTATTTGCAATAGAAATCTTTTGTAACATTATAAATGTCTTCACTGTCACATTCAGTGTTGGGGAAAGTTACTTTTAAAAGTAATGCATTATAATATTGTGTTAAGGCCCGTTCACACCAGGAACGATAACTATAAAGATAACGATAAAGATATAGTTCTAAAAATCGTTCTAAATATAAAAGAATAGCAGAGTCCACACCACATCTATAACGATAACGATATAGACCTTATGTAGCCCCGCCCCTTTTCAGCGCAGCGCTAGTTGTCTTTTGACTTCCGGTTTGTATCTCCACAGCGATCTTACGTATTTATGAATGAACTGCTCGTTTTAAAATCTTACAATAAGTACATTAACTCTACAATAAGTAAATCCACTTTACCAGCTAGTTATTCTTTGACAGCGATGCCATAGAAATATACAGAGCTACCGCAAAAACAGAAGTTCAAAGATAATATTATAAAGAAATTATTCCTTTGAAGTTGCAGTGAAAAAGACTAGGCGTTGTTTTTATTCCACTATATTGACTTGGTCAGCTAAATTCACTGTAAGATTAGATCGATTATGCTAACTATTCACTCGAAACATAGCATGCTGAGGACATCTGCTGGTTAAAGCAGTGTAAATGCAACAAGAACAGCAAAAACACACTTTGAAACCGCAGCGCGTGAGCTTAGAATAAACAGACTGTTATCGCTCGTTAGTGTGGACGCAAATATAGTTATCGTTCTTGGTGTGAATGGGCCTTTACCCCCTAAAAAGTAACTAATTGTGTTACTTAGATACTTTTCATAGAAAGTAATGTGTTATGTTACTTTTGCTTATTTGTTTTTCAACAACAACAAAAAAGTTCTATGCTTGGCAAATGTAAAGGCCTTTTCAGCCAAAAGTGAAATGACTTGGCCTTAGGCTGAAGGAAATTTTGCAAATTCACGCCTGTACACCTTTCAGCTGTGCTGCCATTCTAGTTACATAAATACATAAAGTATACTTGTAAAATTTAACATATTTATTGCAGGTTTGCGTAATATTCTGGTTTGCATTTCACTGTTTTATCCCATTTTGAGGAATACTGAATCTGTTTTTGTGCAAGTGAGATAAGAAAATGCTCACATTTAGTCTAGAACCAGAGTAACCATCATGTTTATAAAGCACACACAATGCTGCAAAATGCATCTTGATTTAAAAAAGTAACATATATTTTGTTGTAAATGTAAAAGTAGTTTGTTACTTTACTAGTTACTTGAAAAAAGTAATCTGATTACTTATTTGCATTACTTGTAATGCATTACCTCCAACACTGGTGACATTTGATTGTCCTTGCGGATTATAAAATGTATAGTTCTGGTCCTTGATGCTGATTGGTCAAAAGCGATGTTTTATTTACAATAAAGCCTAAAGGGTCTCATACTCTCGTACTTTATTGCTTAAATAAAAGTATTAATTTCTTACAAAAATCTTACTGACCTCACACTTTTGAAAGATAGTATATAATACACTATTTGTTAAAAAGAAATAGTCTGTGTATACTGAGTAGTATGCAGTATGCTAGTATTCCATTCTGAATATAGCACAAGCTTGTGCACACGCTCAGTTTTTATAGCTCATAATCTCTTTCATTCTCTCACTGCGTGACAGCACAACTATGGGTTCTGGTTAATAAACCATTTAAATTCATTTCAATTTCAAGCTTCATTCAGCTGATTCAGTTGAGGAGCATCATGAACAAAAGAAGCAATTCTTTAGAAAACAATCAGTAGCCGGAAGGGATACAGCCTCCAAATTGGTTAGACTCTTATGAGAACGTTACATCACATGTATGGGGTCATATGACAGAATGATAGAGGCACACGCCCCATCTCTATCATCGTGATCTTTGGGGTCAATATCCCTCCAAAAAAAGGATCCACTTGCATAACAAATTCACATATCAACTTGAAACCCACTCTACTGGATTAGCATGTCAAAAATGACCTAAATCAAGAAGTGTCCTTTCGGCCTCTAAGGACAATTGTGCATTTTGTCAGTACAGCAGGGCAGTATATTGCAATGCATTTGGCTATATGAAGATATATTGATCAGTTAGGTCTGTAATGATTCGTGTAAAATTAGACGTATCGATTGCTGCAGCATAGTACAGAACGCAGTGTGGCGACAAGCTTCGAACTGCACTCGTTTCCCAAAAGCCTAATAGGATTGAAAGTCATGCCCTGCACTGCATACTAAAAACAGAACAGCCGACTGTCGCATTGTCTGGCACTGTCTAGAAGTTATGTTAAACAATTATTTCATTAAAGAATGAATGTTTGAGGTCAGTAAGATATTTATTTTGAACGAAATTAAGATGTTTATTCAGCAAGGACACATTAAATTGATCAAATATGGCAGTTGAGACATTTAAAATATTACAAAATATACATATATTTCAAATAAATGCTGTTGTTTTGAACTTGTATTCACCAAATAATCCTCAATAAAAATCATTAAAATATCACCATTTCCACAAAAATATTAAGCAGCAAAACTTTTTAACATTGATAATAATAAGAAATGTTTCTTGATCAGCAAATCAGCATATTAGAATGATTTCTGAAGAGTCATGTGACACTGGAGACTAATGATGCTGAAAGAATGGCTTAAATTATATTATATAACATTAAAACAGTTATTTTAAATTGTAATAATATTTCCCAATATTGCTGTTTTAATGCATTTTTATAAAATAAATGCAAACTTGGTGAGCAGAAGAGACTACTTCTAAAACATTAAAATGTCTTACCGACCCCAAACTTTTGAACAGTACTGTATCTCAATATTAAAAAGACAGACACAAGTTTTTGTGTGCATATGAGAGTTACAATCTCAACATGTCTTGTTTTAAGTTTGAGCACATTTTCTCTGAGTGCAAGACTGTGTATGTGTTGATTATAGGAAAATAGATTGTGGATCCCCGCTGAGAGTCATAAATCCTCTTTTTGCAAGGAGTCACAAAATTAATATCCATATGGCAAACAGTGGAAGAAATATTGCTAATGTGGGAATTTGTATGGTTGTGACATTGGCATAGTAATTGCACAAATTTGCTCAGTAATACTGAGTGCGGTACTGATGCCCACATAATTCTCAGTGCCAAAAGTGCAAGATCTGCCCTAGTTTGCCTTCCCGCCTGTCTTTCTTCCATTTGTTCTGTTCTCTTCTCTCTGTAGTGTTGATTCCGACTGTAAAATCTTTCGATTCATGTTCATCACAACACATCTTCCTCTGGGCTTTAAATCTGAGGTTGCCCCGGTTCTCATAAAATGTACCTCTTCATTTATGAATCCCTGTAGACATTTTAGCTTTATTTCCTCTAACTCTGACTTCCTTCATTTCTGTGTCTTAAAAGGGATAGTCCACAATCACATATAAACAAGTGCAGCCGAGATTTGTTATAGAGTATGTATTGCTTTAGGTGAGTATATTGTATATACGCAGGTAAAGTAGGATCCAACTTTTAATATAATCACTGGGCGATAAAAAGAAGCAAAGCGGTCAACTTTTGCGAAGTGTTTTGAAGTCCAAAGATAGCTTTATTACCAAATTTATGATGTTATTTACTGATAATTTGTCATCATTTCCTCACCCTCAAGTTGTTCCAAACCTGAATAAATTTCTTTGTTCTGCTGTACACAAAGGAAGATATTTGGAAGAATGTTTGGAAGCAGAACAAAGAAATTCATACAGGTTTGGAACAAATTGAGGTGGAGTAAATGATGACAGAATTTTCATTTTTGGGTGAACTATCCCTTTAACCACTGTGACTTGATCACTGAATCGGTGAGTACAGTGAGTACAGTGTAACTTAATAATTGAATAAGTCTGATTCATGAATGAATCAGTCAGGGCTGCAAGCAGATCGTAGAGACTATTGGAGCGAATAGTTTATATGATCTACTTAGGCTTACAATGCTTTTGGGAAACACAGTCCAGACCAGTTTTGTGAACCAGATCAACCAAATCATTGAAAAGATCTGACTCAAAAGAACAAACTGTTCATGAATCAGATATTGCTATTTCTCTAATGAACTCTTATGAAAGTGCTCAGGATGGGTATCAATTTGTTTAGTGAATGATGATGATTTTGGTCTGTTCCACACACAAATTATTGTATGACTTCAGGTGACTTTGAATAAAGCATATGAGACATATGAACTACTTTTGTGGTGCTTTTGTGTCCTTTGAAAAATTCAAAAGCCTTCTTTTGTGTTCTACAGAAGAAAAAGTCAGAGGTTTGCATTTGGAATGACATGAGGGTGAATAAATGACAGATATCTTGTTTTTGGATGAATTATCCCTTTACATTTGACATCCCTTCACCGCCCTCAGCATTCTCTTTAACTCAGTGTCTTTTGAATTGGCTCAGGTTATCCCTCATGCTGTCTTTCGCAGTTTCCATTTCACTCTCTCATTATACATTTTGCTTGCACCCTCTTTTTCTTTGTAACACTTGTTCCCTTTTGCTTTTTCCCTTTTCCATTTTCTTCCTTCCCTTGCAATTTCACCTCACTATTCTGGTGTCCCCTTTTATATTTTCCTATCTCTCTCTCTTTCCCCATCTCCCAGTTTCCAATCTCTAGGCACACATTCACACATCCCATTTATTCAGTCTCTATGATTGATTTCGATGGGACAGCGTGATCTAAGGGCGACTGCAGATCACATCGTCTTTATTCTCGTCTCCCCCCCCACCCCCACTCCCTCTGTGACTTCTGTGTAGCTGTTCTCAGTTCAGTTGCTTGAGCTGTAAACCGCCTCAGTCAGCACATAATTTCTAGAGATAGTGGGAAAAAGGGGGGGGGGGCGAGAGATCAAGGAAGAGAGATTACAATTGTGACTAGAGGAGGTGGAGAACTAACAGAGAAATCCCATGTTTCCCTGCAGATATGACCACACAGATTGGCTTCATTTTCCCTATGAGATAGGAATGCGTCCAATATGAAAAGAAAGAATGAAATGTAAAAAATGCTTTAAGATTTTTTGCATTGTGACAATTTTCTCATGATAATTCTAGTTTTATTTTTGTAAACGTACTGACCGTCTCTACACTGGCAGAGCATTACAATTATCTTGCATTATAATCAAAGAAGCGCACTGGAAGCACTGGATTTGTCGATTATATACATTTTAAACAATTATATTGAAAAATATAAGGAACGATTTTATATTATATATTAATATAACACATTATATTATTTAGGGCTGTCAAACGATTAATTTTTAATCTAATTACATGATATGTCGATTAATTAATCGAATTTCGAATCGAATTTGGCTGAGAAATTACTCCCAAAAGATACTTTAAAGTCATTATTGTGTAAAGCATCAAATAGACATTACAAAAAGTAGCTTCAGCGAAAAATATTTTTATTTGATTCAACAAATTTATTACACATACTCTTTTGGACCATGAGGGTGAGTAAATGATGACTGAATTTTAATTTTTGGGTGAACTATACCTTTATTGTTTTTTTTTTGTTTTTTTTATTACTATGGAAATATGAAATTATTTTTTAATGAAATTAGGGATGCACCGATACCGATACCAGTATCGAGCCCGATACCAAGCTTGTGTACTTGTACTCGTAAAAATACCCCCGATACCAAAGACCGATACCTCACGTGACATAACTGACAGAATTTCACGTCTCACAATCGCCATGATTGACACAGACCAGAAGCGCTCTCTCTCGCGCGCGCACGCTTTCTCTCTTTCTTGCGCGCGATCCCAGTTCTCTCAGACAGCGCGCGATCAGTTCTCCTCGCGCCTGAATGGTCAAATGCACACATAGTTGTCAAAATGTCCATCGTGTGGAGTATCTCACGTAAATGCAGTCGGTTATGGCTTACGTCGACGTAAACATTTGGGTGAAAACAGGGTATCCATGTATTCGGTATCCATGGATTCGGTCTTAAAGGGACCGTAGCTTATAGCCTATTTGTCATCAATGTTAATAAAACAACAAAATATGTTAAATAAATGTATACATGGTAAATAAACCTACTGTATCTAAAAAAAAAAAAAAAAAAAAAAAAGTTAATTTAATTTTTATCTCTATAGTATTTGTTGTATTGTTTGAAATTTGTTTGTAAAATTATTTTTATATAACAACACTTATATATATATTGGTAATTATGCCATTTGAAGGTTATTGGACACTAAAATTTTTGATCTTTAAGTTTGTGACAAGCACATAAAAATTATTACTTTTTTCATTAGAGTAATAATAAAGAAGCTGTCCTACATTCATTAGTCTCACTGTGTTGTGCTTGGAAAACTGCATCATCAAAAAAAAAAAAAGAGAGAGAGAGAGAGAGAGAGAGAGAAATTAATAAATGTATAGGCATCGGTATTGGCATCAGCGAGTACCAGAAAAAAGTACTGGTACTCGTACTCGGTCCTTAAAAAATGGTATCGGTGCATCCATAAATTAAATCATACTAAAAACTGCCAGTAGGTGGCAGTAAATTTCTTAATTATTAAGTTATTGAGTCGTTCATTCATTCGATTCATTCCAACGGCTGATTCATTCAGGAGTGAAGTAAATAGTTCTCTTTATTGAATCAAAACGCGGATTCAAATGCTGCTGTGTGTTTCTCGGAGACAAACAGTTCTGCTTTGTCCTTATATTTTCGTTGGCAAAATTGAGCAAGACAGACAATATCGTGTCTAAAATAACAATATTAACTTCTTATTTATTGAACTGTTGTATAAAATCAGTATCACATTTGCACTCGTACTATTATGGACAGAAAAGCAGCACTTGTGTGATATTGCACTCGTTGCTTGTGTGATATAGCTTAACTATATCATATCATATGATGTAAATATAAGACAAAAAAACTAAAAAAAAACTCAAACACGCAGTAAGTTGTTGCCCTGCATATTCGTCATCAATCAACTGTATGAAATGTCAGATGACCTACCGACGTAGGTCTGGGGCGGGGCAAGTGCGTTAAATACGTTAATAATTAATTAAACTAATTAACGCGTTAAATCGACAGCCCTAATGTATATGCAGAATATATTATGCAGAAATGCTTTCTTATTTTGGGGTGAAATGCGATGTGAATCACCAGATCCACCACACGTCACATGCTTCGAGACAAATGCACAACACATTTAAATACAGCAACACAAAGCAATATTCACAAGAGATGTGAGAGAAGTGCAATTCAGTAGAGCGCGAGTATGGATTGTACTGTCAGTGTTTTCACTCATTGCCTGTTTTTTCCTCTTTACCCTGTTTTTTTTTTCTTCTCTATTGCTCATGTCTACATCCTGCTTGGTTGTTCTCTTTTGAGAAGAGAGAACACTACTGCAGAGATGATTATTTTCTGAAGTGGAGGTTCGGCAGGGGGATAAGAACTACAGATTGCTGTGGTTGCTCAGACAAATAGCCTACAAGTTGTTTATTTTCAGCCTGTTACTAAAACCTGCTGTAATCACAAAGGTTTGCCCCAGTGTGATGCTCATTACAATTCAGTGCCAAACAGCTCCTCTCTTCTGTTTCCATCTCTTCCTCTGCTTGTCTGTATCCCTCCTTATTCGTTCCTATACACCCCTGCTCCTCTGCGTTTGAATATTCTATTCCTTTCATGTTTGCTGTTGATCGTAGCTGCCTCTTTGAAAACATAACATTATTGTGATATCTTCTTCAAAGTAATCAAAATATAATTTCTGGTTATCCTTTTGTAGCAGTTCATGCAATCTAATTTAAAAAATATAGCTTCTAATATTATATGTAATATTTAACGGACATTATTTGTCATATTTACATATAGTAGGCAACATCACATACATCATTAAGAGATTTTGCTTGCACAGCACTTTTATTAAAAACAATAGTCAAAGAGAGGTCTCCACTGTGTTATTGAATCTTGTGTGTTGTAATGGCACTAAATGAAGATAATCTCTAGAAGCAATAAAAAAATCATTTTCTCTTACACACAGGTCATGTGGAAATGAGACCACTGCTTCTTGATGTTTTTCTGATTATATTACTCACATGGTGGATATTATAAGCCATCAGGATGAACCTCTTATCAGCTGAAACCTGGAACTTCATGGACTTCAGATCCTAAAACAGGAACCCAGAAATAACATCTATGATCTTAAAACAATATTTTGGGTTAAAAACAAATTAAGCTGTATAATACACATCTATAGCATGTTCTCAGTTTCCAATAATTTATATTTATATTGGACAATCATTTCCCTCATCCCTCAGTTAGTAAAAAATAAGCAAAATCATATAAATTATGTACAAATGGAACTATATTATATTCAACTTATATAATTAGTTTTAATATTTATCTTGGTGCAATGCCTTACTCCATAGATTTCCATTTAAATTATTTGATTTTAGTTTACTTTAGAATTTTTCTGTGGAAACCATGGCTGCGTACAAAAATTTAGGCAGCTGACTTTAAATGAAATATTTAAATGAAATATCTAATTACTACTTTCTTACTAGAAATTACATCAGAAGTGGAAAACATCAAAAACATACATTTACACACAAACTGACCACCGACCGTAACTTTAGATCTTTATTTTTTAGCTCAACTGCCACAGAATGGAATGCACAGGATTATGGGATATCAAAGGCAGCAATGGATACATCTATGCTGCCTTCAAAAAATCGATCAGATCTGGAGACAGGAAGTGAAGTTAACAATGGATTAGGACGTGCCTTGATGCCTACCTATAGGAATGCATCCTCCGAATTTTTAAGTTTTTGGACGCAGCCCAAATGTGCTGCAAATGTCCTGAAAAGTGAAGCCAAAACATTTTGATCGCCTCCTAGTGGCTGGCTGCAGTATATGTCATAAAAAACTCCGCCCTCTCCATGTAATCGAATGGGACACAAGCCAAACTAAAAAATCCAATTACACTTCAAATAATTTTTTTCAAAGATGGTTTCTGTCATTTTAGGTAGTTCTTTTCACGCAGACGTATGTTCAAGTGTTTGTTTTTCCAATAAGTTTGGTTTCAGTTAGTTATTTGATGCTATAAAATCAGGTTGTAATGTCATGATTGACAGCTGTGCTTGCGGGATCGGGACCTTGATATCGCGGTTCCACCTCGGGATCACTAATGCGCAGGCTGAGGCTCCTAATAATGTAAATCGGCAACGACAGTTTCTGGGATATTTTGGCTTCATTTTTCTAGTAGAAGGAAATGGAGATATCTTTTTTTACAGTCTATGGTGGAAATCAACAACATGCCATGGAGCTCAACTTGAATTCCTTTCCTTTAAAACATCTATAATCTGCAAACCATGAATGTAGAAAGTGCATCGTGGGTAAGAAATGTTGTTGGGGCATAAAGCCAATGTGACAAGTGTAATAGTGTTGACAGTGTGGGTAAAGGCTTTAAAGGAAGTATCTGCCATCTCAACAACATTCCACTGAGCGTCTAAGGCAATGACCCATATATGATTCTCATTGTAACCCAGCTGCTGTGTTCAAAGGGTGGCCCTGCTGAAACAGTCTCTTTGAAGGCACATGCTGCGGGATCAACTGTGGAGAAGTGCAGAAAGGGGGAATAAAAGACAAAGCATTAACTATTAGAGCCTTGGAAGCCGAAACACTATTTGCTCTTTCTCTTTTCTCATTTCTTAGCATTCTGATTCTTTCTTGAAAGATGTTTAGCTACCAGTCCATACACTCTCTCTATGGAGTGACCCATTTGTCAGGTTCCATGAGAATGGAGCTAATGGAGTTGTACGTCTTGTCCTGCTCACATGCCTCAAGGGGGTTGTAATTCTCCAGAGAGCTGCTCTACGCCGGTGGTTTGGGACGAGGACAAGACTGTATGAGTGTGTGTCTTTGCATGGCCTTTATTTACTATGCTGCTGTCTTTTATGTGAATGCATGCATGTGTAAGTATACACTCACCAGGGTGCTATTGTCCAATAGCGTGGTGGTTAGATTTGTGCTGAGATTGTGGATTAAGACGTGACCCTCCTGGGTGCAAAGTGACACCTCGTTCTCTGTAAAAAATATTAAGCAGCAACTGTTTTCAACATTGATAATAATAAGAAATGTTTCTTGAGCAGCAAATCAGCATATTAGAATGATTTCTGAAGGATCATGTGACACTGAAGACTGGAGTAATGATGCTGAAAATTCAGCTTTGCTGTTACAGGAATAAATTACATTTTAAAATATATTTAAATAGAGAATGGTTATTTTTAACTGTAATAATATTTCACAGTAATACTGTTTTACTGTATTTTTGTTTAAATAAATCAAAAATGGCAGCTACGGTTGCCAGAAATTTACAGTAAAAAATATGAAAGCAACATTTTAGGTTTTACAGATTTAACTTAAATTTAAAGAAAAAAAAATATTTCTTTATATTTCAAATGTATTTCATTATAGCATTCAATGCACTAATACTAATTTTGCATGCTATATAATAAACAGTGAATGTGAATAGAAATGTAGCCTGATGAATTTCACTTTTATTGAAAAGTAAATCGAACAGTTTAATTATTAGCAGAAAAACACATCCTGTCTCCTGTTACATTTCAAGACAAATGAATTATTGTGCTCCAGAAGCTCTAAATGTCCACAAGGATCAAATCAATGAACCTAAACCATTCACTTAAACACTGTTTGTAAAATATAATGAAGTTTACCATTTAGCCACGTCGCACATGGGTCGTGAACTGTAAAATCCTCGCTCTCGAGGTTCTCCAGAGTGAGACGAGACAACAGCAGGAGGTGAGACTCGTCTGAAATACAAGATTAGGCAGTCAGTTAAGGACAACCACAACTCCTGTCCTGAGGAAAAATAATGTCTGTTAGAAGATTGTTCAGGATTGTCTAACAAAATCACATCTTGATGCTACTGATGCAAATGCAGTAGGCTGTAAGAAAAATTTTTTTTTACAAATAAATAATTAAATTGTGGAATGTGGTTCCACACATTGAAAAAAAAATCTTGTTTTTCTTTAATAGAATTTTTATACAAAGAAATAGACAGGAAAAATATTGCATGTAAACCATATTGTTTTAGTTCAAAATTAAACTAACAGCCAATTCTGCCAACAGAAAAACATATTCTGTTATGCTGCGATTTAGAAGAACTTCTATTATGTTGTGAGTCGGGTCCAAAATGAACGTGGCATTAAAGCAGGAACAATTTGTCCTAAGAACTTTTTTCCCCCAGACCTGTTGCTGTCTGCATCCACATCCGAAAACTGGAAAATGCTGCCTTCGGAGGACGCATTTCAAGGTAGGAAGGCATCAAGGCATGTGCGAATCCAAAATTAGCTTCACTTCCTGTCTCATGAGATGCCTTCATGATTGATTTTTGAACGCAGCATAGATGTATCCTTCACTGCCTTTGATATCCCACAATCCTGTGCTTTCCATTCTGTGACAGTTGAGCTAAAAAATATAGATGGCATCTGAAAGTTGTGGTTGGTGGTCAGTTTGTGTGTAAGTGTATGTTTTTGACCATTGTTTTCCACTTTTGATGTCATTTCTTGCAAGAAATTACTATTGTAGTAATTAAATATTCGCTTGGTTATCACCATAACTCAAGCTATTTTGCTGTCTTAGAAGTCTGTCCGAAATCAGTTTCTTGAGGTGCCTTCATGTGCAAACGCTGCCTGCAAAGTCATTTTCTGATAGGGCAGAGAAGCAACAAGTCAGCTGCCTAAGTTTTCAGATGTAGTCATCGCATACTGTTGAGTAGGTACTACATTTGAATTTACATTACTTCGCGACCATTGAAAAAGTACTTTCTATGTAGTACGAATGCATGTAGTATGAATGCTACATCTGCCATGTTGTTACAGTCACATGACCTGCCAGCGTCAGTTACGTCCCTTCAACTCCATTCACAAATCCTCTCCTGTGGCCTCATGGGATAGCAAAGTGTCCATTGTATGCGCACTTCAGAATCTCACCGGAAGTAGTAAGTCATCCGGGCATTTTTTCCTACTGTTTTTCGAATACTATGGATTCGGACATACTACTCTGTTCGTACTATATAGTAGAGAAATATTCGATTTCGGACACAGCTTGCGTTTCCATCATGGTCAAAAGTACTGTGAAGAAGAGTCCGGTGACGTTGGACTGTCTGTCCATCAGTCGTAATTATTAAACTCCAATGTTGATTCGAATAGCACACAACTCTTACTGAACGCACCGTAATAGACTTTTAAAAATGGTGGTTAAAAAAAATGCTGCATGGTGTCAACCAATCAAAATGCTGCGTGAATTCAACCAATCAGCATGTTCAGCGCCCAAGTTCCTGAACTTTGAAAAAGTACTACCTCGTGAGCAGGGACTTTCTGAGGGGTATATTTTTACCTGGAACTTCATTTAGACCTTGGTCCCTGTGGTCGAAACACACCGAGTACCACCCCAAAGTTCCTAGTTCCTGGGGAAAGTTCCTGCTATTGAAACTCGGCTTTGGATTTAGCCATTTGGACCCTGCAGGTCACAATATAAAAGAAACTTCTATATCCTAACATAACCGATCATCAAACATAACACTCCTATTTCTCATATTGCTGAACAACAAATAAAGTTATTACACTTAATTTCAACATCTATTCTCCCTATGCAGTCTCCTGTTCAATGAATGAAAACAAAGAAACATTGTGTAGGAAGTCCCAATGCACACAAATTAAGCAAGGTTCTATTATAGAAATTTATGTTATTAGCACCCAAACAAAAATACTTCTGTTACACAAGCTCATTTTACAAGCTAACCTGAGCATGCAGCAAAAATCCATTCTGAGTGTAGCTTGCTTTGTTTCTGCTTGTCTTTTCGTATTTTTGTTTGTGAATGGATGTCTTATATGAGCTTTCTGGCACTCACATAAACCCTCTATAATCTTCTGTTATGTTTCCCATCTCTCTTTCTTCCCTTATTGTAGCTGATCTCACATCTCTCTTCCTTTATCCTTGGTTTCCCACCTCATTCAATTTATATTCATTTACTCCTTCGGTCTCCATCTTACCGGGGGTGAGGAGAAAAATTGAGAGGGTGACCAGAGACATGACCCCCAGGATGACCACCATGGCGATACCAATTCCCTTCCAATTCCGAGGAGGTCCTCCCGTGCTGCCAAGGTCCTGCTCAAAAAACAAAATCAAAGTAACAGCATTAACTTTCCCCCTCATACACATAGTCTCCCCACCGCTGAGGGAGAATGTATTAGTGCTGCCTCATTTGCACTGCCTCAGAGCAGGGATTTCATGTGAGACGTGTGTATCAGTGCAGCAACCCTCCTGGGAAGAACGAAAGGACTTCACTCTGACAGAAATCTGTCTGCAAGAAAAGAATTCCTTGAGTGAAAAAAGAGAAGCTAATTGAGTCTCATATTTCAGTTGTGTCTTAATTTCCACCGAATGGTGCCTCATTTCACCTTTTTAATGGGGCTTATGTATTATAAAGTGTGCGTGGGGGTGTCATTTTGCGCTAAGCAGGATGCGAGGTTAGCATTTCGGGGCTTGGAAGCTTGCAGAGATGCGTTCTCGGTTGTTTTTTCGAAGCTGAATCTACTGCAACAAAGCAAGGCGGATGAGACGAGCCAGAGTTTGGTTATGAAACAGTATATTAGATGTGTTTTCAGCACCCAGAATGCTTCTGTGACAGCCAAGGCTAAAGTAAAAAGCTTTAGCGGTGTATCTGACGGGCAGGTTGGGACAGTTACGAGACCATCAGTCATGATCAGGAACAATAAACAGCCACTCCAAGGCTAGTGGAAAATCACTACTGGTGGCAGAGAGGTTGGGACCATGGAGTGTTTACTCATTGACTGTCCATAAAACTTAGTCTTCATTATCTCGGTGTCTTATGTTTGTGGTTTCAGAGGGAGAAGTTTAGCCACCACTTCTCACCTTCCCTCAGTGGTAGAGATGAATGAGAGATCTGTGTTAGTAGAGAGTGGGGATAAAACTAACCAGCTGGCATCCTGCCACACTCCTTAACCTCAGCTGTTTTCAGGACAAAAAGAGCAACACGAGAGCTGGCTGCCTGCCATATCTCACCTAAACAGCTTCCGACTGGCTGGTAGTGCCGTATACACCGTATACACAAGATGATGTGAATGTTTTTTTGGTGTCTTTGTTGTTTTATATCAAGTCCTGGCAAAAAAATGAATAAAATTGGATTAAAACTGTAAATTATTATTTTCCAAGATGATGACTAATAGTATTAAATAATATTTATTAAAGACATTAAATAATAGTCTGGAAAATCAGATTTTTTGAAAAGGAAGAGTTTATTGAACCTTTAGACAAATCTGTTTTGTTGAGAATCATATTCGATACATCAGGCTTTTATGGCTCATATAGTATGATATAGTCAGAATATGGAGCTCATACTCAGGGTAAAAAAACACTATTTTATGATGCACAAATATGCAATTTGGTGCAGATGTTGTTATTTATATGGGTAGTTATGGGTAGATAAAATTCTGATAGCTTGTAATGCAAGCAGACTAATATATATATATATATATATATATATATATATATATTAGTGTTATATGATCAAAGCTTTATGTAGTTTTACACCGGTGTTGTTCCTGAACACCAGCAACACCGACTATCGCAGCAAGCCTACCTCTCAAGCCATAATGATTTCAGGCTGCCTAAATGCGTTATAACATTGTGAACAGCCTGAATGATGGCACTTGTGTCGTGTGAACATTGATTTTAACGTCTCTGTTATATACAACGCTAGTCTACAGTTTGTGTGTGAGACAATGTGTTCTTCTATTGTCTGAGAGTTGATTGACCGCTTTTTAGGTGCGTTACTGGCAGCGTGCGTCACCCTCTGGTTACATGAACGTGTCACCATTGAAGACACGAGGATTTTTTTAAGAAGACAATCGCACAACCTATTCGATATTCTTTAATTAAATCAACTAATTGGATATTCGAAAATCGTAACACATTCCTAGTGCGTTCATGTGTTTTGGAGGAGGCGTGGCTTTGGAGAGCACTCTGACGGAAGGGTGGGATCTCATGCTTTCAAAGCTAACTTGCTCTTGCTAGCCTCTCCGCTATTGCCTACCCTACCTTTAAGTAAGTGAAACACAGGCATTATTATGATAAACATTTAAAACAGTAGTCATGTAACCTCAACAGTTTGCATATTTAATTCACCAAGCAATGTTCAGTTGTCATCTTGGAAATTAAAAGTTGTTTCGCATTTTTGATTCAAATTTGTAAAAATGTGAATTTTTTTTGTTATTATTATTTAACATGTAAGCAGCAGTGCTATTCTCATTTGGCAATTGTTATGTTTGCAAATCTGATGGAGACACAGATATAGCTTCCACCAATTTTAATATGAAAGTGCAGACAATCGTAAATATTTCCAAACATATACACATGGAAATTAGCGGTTATGTTTCTGTGGCCTAAATTCACAGCTTTAGAAAATCTAATTAGAGTCTCTGAGTTCTTGGATGCTGCTCATTGTTGTGAAACAAAAAGATAACTTCAAAAGCTTCAGAGGTTGCCAGCATGGATTCTAGCCTCATTATTAATAGATCTTACTGGAAGCTTTATACAATTAAAACAGCTGCTGATAGTGTCCGATAAATCACTTCAAAAAGTAATTTCCTTACATCAAGCTCATCCACAATCAGTTCAAGCCCTCCAAGTCTGAACTTCATTATCATGAGACACAATACTGGTATCAGATCAGAATGATACTGTATGCTGCACTGAAAATAATTATATTTTATAAATCATTTTTCTTGGTTTTCATAAAAGTACAAAACTTTGGGGTCAGTAAGATTTTCTTTTAATAAATTCATTATTTTATTAATCAAGGATGCATTTCTATTCATCAAAGAGTACTGAAAAAAATGTATCACAGTTTCCACAAAAATATTAAGCAGCATGACTGTTTTCAACATTGATAATAATATGAAATGCTACTTGAGCATCTAATCAGCATATTAGAATGATTTCTGAAGGATCATGTGACAGTAAAGACTGGAGTAATGATGCTGAAAATTCAGCTTTGCATCACAGGAATTACATTTTAAAATATATTATAGCAAACAGTTATTTTAAATTGTAATAATATTTCACAAATTGCTGTATTTTTGATCAAAAATATTTAGTCAATTTTCTTGATACTATTTTAATCCTGTTTATTAACTGGAATTTTTTTTTTTTATGTATTAAAGGTGCAGTGTGTAAATTTTATTGCAACCAACAGCTCAGCCCTCCCTTTCGAAGCACATAGAGAAGCTATGGTGGCCTACACAGGACAAAGATGTCGTCGTCTGAGACATAGGAGAGTAGCCAGTCAAGCAAACGTGCTCTGTAGAGCAGTTTGTCCATTTAGGGCTCCTGTAGAAACATGGCAGCGCAAAATGGCGAATTCGATGTAAGGGGACCCACGGTGTATGTAGATAGAAATGGCTCATTCTAAGGTGATAAAAACATAACGGTTCATTATGTAAGGTCTTTATACGCCACTGAAAACATAGTTAATAGTTATGTATATTATATAGCATTTCTGTCAATAGATCCTCCTAAATATTACACACTGGACCTTTAAGTGCAAATTTAACATCATATAGAGAGTTCTAACACAATTTCAGTTGGTTATAAAATAAACTGGAAAACAAGGAAAAAAAACAGATTAAGATTATGCTTTTTTCAGCAGATTGTGACCCACTCACAGTCCCCATTACAGTGGCAGCCACAACAACACAATTAATGTAATTTGTTCACACTGTTGAAAACAAGATTGACACTGTTTTCATTTCAAAGGCGTCTCTCTCATTACAGGCTGAGAGCCCAGTATTTTCTGTGTTAAAGCTTCATCAGCTAGGTTTCCGCAGGTCCCATGAGCCCTGAAATGATACTACGCTCCCAATTAGGATGACTGTGTTGGCAAACAGGGGAGAATCCTGCATCATAGATGCAAGAGTATCTTCAAACTTGCAAGTTAATGCATGCTAAATTGGAAGAGAATTCCCCATCTGAGGGATGCAGTGCTGTCTTAACCTTCAGAAAGTGATAGACTGATAGATGGGTAACCGATATGACCAATTTCATGGTAAAATTTTTTTGGATAATCAAGTGAATGAATTACTTTACCAGTGATCAAGGAAAACCCGTTTTTCCCTTATTCTGTATGACTACACAACAACAAAAACAATGATGATAATAATCAAATAATATTTAAGTTTTATGATTTAAATAATAAAAAAATCAATAAATAAATATATTACTATTGCAATAATACTATTATACTGTAAAATATAAAAATACAGAAATTCACATCCCTGCGCTGTACATTTTAATCTATGTGTGCACATGTGCGTAAAATGCGGAATGGAACTCTGGAGTATGACGTATGAGGGAACCCACAATGAATCAACCATCAAATAATGCAAAATGGCATGGAACATTAGGTAACATGTTTGTTACAGCAGCATCTCGGAGATCTCGAATAGATTAATTAGCAGAAGTTATTAATCCTCCACCTGCGCGTGACGTCATAAACAACAGTCCTATATTGCTGAAACAATGTGGTTTAAACCCGACAGAGGTGTGACCATGTTACTACGGTTTCGGGAAACAGTCGTGACTGGTATGGTAGTTAATCAACGAGTTGCATCATTGTACGGGAAACGCACCCTAGATCAAGAGATTTAATGATTCTGAGAGCCGTTGTGAAAAGAGAGGTGACAAATAGAGCCATGGAGTAAAAGTGAAAGCAGCTGGCCTTGGCACTGGTGTCAAAGTGACACATTTTCAGCCGGGCAGAGTCCCAAGTAGACAGATTTCTCATTGTATTCCACTCAAGCGCTCAGTTCACAGAGCAGCGCCTCTACAAAGCTGTCAGTCACATGTATTGTGCCACTCCTGCAATGCAGAAAGCAAGGCTCCGCGTGGGCGACAATCTCATCAACGATGCTCCCGTGCTATAGGAGGGAGAGAAACATGTTTAGAGGTTCGATAATGTACATCTCATTGGCAAAATCTTAACGTACCTAACCTCAGAACAAGCAGAGGAGATCGATACCAAGGGAAGTGAGGGGAACTCCAGTGGGAAATAATTAATATGAGAGCGGGGAGCTAATCTGACTGTTCTGAGAGACATGATGTCTCTTGTGAGTATTTTCTGGAAGAAAATAGAAAACCTGTGCAGAATGGTGAACTGTGATCCCTTGGGATAACATGTGGGCTAATATGGGTTTATTAATGGGAGATGCTGATATCAATATCTAGAGAGCAAAGTGGCTAGCTACATACATGGTTCTGCTATATACATAATAAAATTTAATAACAGCAAATGAGATGTAAACAAAATTGCTTAAAGTAAATGCTTATTTCACTTAATTTATACTCAATTGAAATAAAACATCAGTATCATTTATATTACCCTGAGAAAGCTATAGTATTTCTATTAATCTCAATAGCAATAGGTCAGCTGGAGCATGTCTTGTGGATGGACAGCTGTTTTATTACTAAAATTGATTATGGGAAAAACATTGTCCTAACGGCAACAAATTTCAATGCTTTTATGAGCCCTCCAAAAAAATCCTGTTCTGCTCTAATATAATGAAATACTTATGATTCATATGTTGCTTTCAAAAAATGGCCATAACCAGGGATTAGAAATGGATTTGTTACACTGTGGTAGGGAAGAGGAGAGGCGAGGATCTAAGTTCAGCCATTTTTAATCAAGAAAACACAGAGAAAAGCAGGTATTGCAGATGCCAAAAATCCAAACAAAAAACATACATCAATGCTGAAGATAATCCAAGGAAAACACAAATCTAAACAGAAACGCAACAGTCTTACAAGGGTGATGTAAAGAACTAAATCAAAATATCAGAGAAACACAGAACTGGAAACACAGAGCAACGAGGAACAAAACTGAGCACATCAACTAAACAGCCATCACTGGACAAGACCACTATTGTAGCCTTCAGGGTGCCTTGAAGGGGTGAGGTGTCGAAGTCACAATATCTAGCTACTGGGGTGCCTCAGGGCTCAGTGTTGGGACCACTTCTCCATCTAAATTACATCATTTGGATCTGTCATTCAGAATCATGGCTTTTCCTATCTGATGCTATGCTGATAACACTAACTGTATCTCTCATTCCAGCCAGATGATCTGACAGTAGCTGCTTGCATCTCAGCCTACCTGACAGACATTTCCGACTGGATGAAGGACCACCACCTTCAGCTCAACCTTGCAAAGACAGCTTGCTTGTGATTTCGGCCATCCCAACACTTCATCACAGTTTCTCCATTCAGTTAGGTTAGTCATCCATAACTCCCAGCTAATGCTGGGTACACACTAAAAGATTTTTAAAATCTTATATTTCCAAAAGAAAAGTTTATTAAGAATGAGAATCTAGAACGATATTAAGATATCTTGAATACTTTTAGAGTTGCAGGCATGCAAACTTTGGAAAAGGAATATTTATGGCACTCAGGTATGTTCAACATTTCTAGCTTCAACATTATTTGTTCTTCAGATATTCCTCTTTAAAATAAAAAAAAATATCAGCTTTATGCAAAGTGACCCACATTTGGTTTTTGACCACTGAAAATGTGTACAGTTTAACAATTTACTAATAGATCCACATTAAGATCTCCATATCTCTGGGACTGAACCATCGAGAGCCTTTAAAATGAAGATACTAAAAGGAAAGTTTGTTAAGAACCAGAATCTAAAAGGATATTAAGATATCTTTAATAATTCTTGAGTTACAGGCATGCAAACTTGAGGCAAAAAAAAAAAAAACAAAAAACAACAAAAAAAAAAAAAAACACATGCTTTTCGCCATTTTTTGAACTGTCACAGTTGGCATATAATGAAACAAAGACTGTTAAAGTCAACAGATTTTACTAATAGACCTACCAATCTCTGTGTAAAAATAAAATAATGATGCTGCCATCTTTCTAAAGTCATTTTTACACCCCTGTAATTTGGCTCCAAATCTCAGGTGAAAATTGACATTTTGACCCCCCTCTACAAAATAGTGGATTACTCAGTAAATATACATCTGTGACATTTAATATTTTGGCTTTCATCACTATTTATGTTTGTCTTTCAACAGAAAAAAATATTAACAAAATCAAAAATTTGAGCCGGGGACCTCTGGTTGATTTGACACGGAATGACCCTTTTGTCATTGTGTAATCTGCTCAAAATTAACTGAAATTAAAAAAAAAAAAAAAAAACATTTTACTTACAATCCCTAATCAGATTTACTTTCGAATCTGTTTAAGACCCCTTGTGTTAATCTGTAAAACATTCACAGATATCAGCTACAGTCTTATGAATTCACACTCTTTTAGAAAATGAGAAGCAAACACATACAACTTACTGATGTCTGAGTGGATCAATTTACTGATGGTTGCCATTCCAGCTGGAAAACATTAAATGAAGCAACAGCACAATTTTTCTGGGGATTTAGTAATTCATAAATGAGACTCATGGGAACTTCTGAGCTGCAGTGTTTGGCCATGATGAAAAATCACTTTAAGTCGAATCACAGAGCTAATACGATGCATCTGAGCTTTGCATAATCCTGGAACATATGCTGGAGTCCTGTCTTTCAAACCCCCGAGGGCAAACAAATGACCTGCAATCCAGTAAATATCAGCTACAGTTGGTAAATAGATGCATATGAAATGATTATTGACAAATTCATTATACTGAACTGAAGCCACACCATGTTGTAATGACCGATGCTGACTAAATGGATGGTGCCATAACTGATTCCCATAAAATGAGCCCCCAAATGTGTTATTTTGTCAATGTGTCAGCTATTGATAAACGTGGAGCCTTAAATTGCGGAAGGTGTTTAAAATGGTTTGACAGAAACCATTTATGCAGTCATTCTGAATGATAGCAAGCAGTGAACACAAATGGTTTGTTTTGGTGTACAAGACTGTTTCAATTAGAAAACATCTCCAGGGGTGAAGGATAAAAAGTCCATCCACATTACTGACAGAAACTTTTTCTTCCTTTTCTTTTTTGGAAGATTTTTTTAAGCAACCCACATTAAGACAGACTTAATTTCAGCTACAGAACTGCACAGATTGCTGCCAGGAAATAATTGCTGTTGTTTTGCCAATCATTACACACACAGTGAATTCAAAAAGCTCCTTACCACAAGTTAAGATAGAGAGAAAACAGCAGATATTTGAATAGTCGTATTACGTAGCCTCTCATTTGCATAGGGAACGATCAGTGACGTTCAGGTGAGCACGGAAAAACTAGATATTCATAACAGTTAGTTGAGCACACAAAAGTTTTCAGTTGCACAAGCAGACGTTACTCAGATTTTTCCCATTCACACACAGTTAAGTTATTTATGGCAATGATAACTGCATTCTATAACTAAATTCACACCCGTAAATTTTCAGGATTCACAACCGCATTCTCGGAAAGTCCTTGCTGTGTGAACAGAACCGGACTGGACAACTAGTCGTCTGTCACGTCATACAGTGCGAGAGAGCTGTTCTGGTTTCGGTAACATATAGTGACAGAGATATGAGCTGTGTGTCATCTGAAGGTTTTAGATCCAGTCACTGTTCTCCACCAGAGCTGCTCTCATCAGTTTTGTGTTCTTGCTACATTCATAAAGCAACATGATCCAATTAAAGTGTTTGTTCACCCAAAAATTAAAATTCTGTCATCTCATTTCGTTCTAAACCCATAAGAGCTTTATTCGTCTTTGAAACACATTAAGATTTTTTTGATGAAATCCAAGAGCTTTCTTATCCTCCATAGACAACAACGCAATTACCACTTTCAAGGCCCAGAAAGGTATTAAAGACATTGTTAAAATAGTACTACATGCTGTTCACGTGAGCAGCACGACGCATGCATGTGATGCTGACGCAGGAGCCGGCCAATACTGAGCTGGCGTTCTGACCATACCTGTCAACACTCCCGTTTTTCCCAGGAATCTCCCATATTTCACACCCATCTCCCACCTCCCTCCTGTTTTGTTATTTCTCCCGGGAAACTCTCATAATTTGAATGGCCCAAACCTCGTTATATGAATAATCACAAATGATTTAGAGAAATAATCACAGAATACAAATGAGCGTTGTAGTATGTGACAGGGCTCTATTTCACATTTACTGTGGTAATAAGAGGAAGCTAATTCCCACAATTCATTTTGAAAGATGTCACTGCATGCAAATTGTCTGACTAATCACTGCAATTTAATTCTACTCACACAAACAAAACATACAAAATATAAATTTCAACCCATTTGTGACCTCAACCTGGCAACCCACAACCTAGTTGCGCTGTTGATATCTCCCGGATTTTGGTACCCAAATGTTGACAGGTATGTTTCTGACATAGAACCCGGAAGCTCTGCACTGTGTTTACAATGTGAAAAGCATCAGAGACTGACACGGAAGAGAATAAATTGTTTTAAGTTTTGCCTCTTTGTCGCCATCTCTGTTTGAAACCTGCAATTGCAGTTATTTGTGGAATTATCATCTTTACGTGGGTTGTGTATCGGCAAGGCTCCTCAGCACGGATGAATCTAATGTTTGCTGTCAGTCACCACATCGGTGTGGATAATGTACTTCGGAATCACAGATTCTACGTCTTGGAAGTATGACCAAAATAAGAATTTTCATCGGAAAATGTTATCTGAACAAGTAGGTAACATGTCTGCTACTTTTGTTCTGACCAACTGAGAAAAAAAAGCAATAAATCACGCTACCAGTGGTGATTAAATCTAACGATCGCTTAGATCGGATCATGTCAAACCGTGCAAATTATTATTATTGTTATAATTTGTTCTCAAATTGTTAATGTTAACAACATCAGCATTGCGTGTCTATGTATTTAGTGTGTATTAGCATTACCTGTAGATTTCAGTTTCTGTAGCGGAAACCCAGCAGTTCCATCCGGATTAGGAAACATTATTACAAGCTTACCCTTGTGAATCGAGCTAAGGTAAGGAGAGAGTTTTGAACACTGGCTGGTTATGTACTTGCTCAGAAATTGATTTTTAATCATTTTTAACCAAAAAAAGTTACGGACTGCAGCTTTAAGGTTGAACCACTGCAGTCACATGGACTATTCTGATGATGTCTTTACTACCTTTCTGGGCCTTGAAAGTGGTAATTGCATTGCTTTCTATGGGGGATCAGAAAGCTCTCAGATTTCATCAAAAATATCTCAATTTGTGTTCCGAAGATGAACGAAGGTCTTACGGGTTTGGAACGACATGAGGGTGAGTAATTAATGACAGAATTAAAATTTTTGGGTGAACTAATACTTTAATTTCAATGGAGGGCAGGCAATTGACATGAGTGACAGTTACCGTTGGCGACAGGATGTAGGCGTGTCCAGCAACGTGACAAAATGTGATATGTTTAACTTTATGCAAATGAAGAACGACTTCCGGGAGCGATAACCAATAGGCGTGAAGTCAGAGAGGGAGAGCTGGACGTCAAGTGAGCAGCCTCTCAATATTTTAGTGGAATCAACCATAGTTGCCTGTGCACATTAACAGAGATAGAAGGTGTTTTAACAGAAAAATTACATGCTTCGCTTTTAATAGCATTCAAGATCAAACTGAAACATTCTAACAGTGTATACTAACCAACAAAACAGACCAGCTGTACATTCAAAATGACTTGCTCTTGATGTGAGTTCAACACATTGGTGCCAAACATATGGTGAACTCCATATGCTCAGCTTCCGTGACATTATCCAAACTGAAAACTCTATTCCCGGACAGCCTACATACAATAACCCCCTGTGTGTAACTTCATGACACCAGCGAATGTAGTGTAGCATGATTTCTCCTCTAAATTACATCATTTAAATATTGAATTTCTCACATTTTCACAGTTTTAACGCCTGTTGTTGATATCGAGTTACACTATGTTGCTGTATTGCTCATGCAGAAGCTGTCACTGGCCAGAAGGGAAGGATGTCATAACAAGAAGAGGTGGAGAGAAGGCACCTGCAGACCTTTCATTATCCATCCACAGTGTAGCTCTGGATTCAGAGTCACGGCAGTGCCTCCTCTGTGTGCTCCCTTAGCCGTCAGAAAGTCTTACCGCCCTCCTTCACTTTTCAAACAGCCCACAGGTCCTCGGCTTCACAAAGGACCCCGTGGATGGAGCGTGACAGCCCCGCAAAACTGTCTCCCTCATTCTAGCTACAGACAGGAAAACAACTCAGAGATGGTGTTCATGCCACTGAGTGAATCATACGTGTCAAATGTAAGCAAGGATGACAGATTTATGTGATGTAAACTCTCTGGAAAATTTTGTATTACAATGTCAAATTTGTACATTAGTAATGATGAAATAATGATACCGTTATCGTCTCTGTGTAAACTTCAAAAACATGAATTTGTGAAACCGGTGACGTCTTGCACATGCGTATTACGTGTTCAGTCTATCCACCTTATTCCAATGCCCCATGATGCTTTGCGCGAATTATGGGTGTAACTTCCGTTAAGCTGTAAACAGTCAGTGAAAGGCTCGCTCTATGAACGCAATAATACGTTTTTTTTTTTTAAAACTGGGTACAATGAATTGACATTATTCTACTCACCCTTCAACCAAAGAACATTAAAAGGACATTTAAAAGTGTAAAAGCATCAAGAAGGTACTTTCAACAGACCATGAAAAAGCGCGATTCTTTCCACAGCAATAACGGACGGGTTAAATACAACTAGTGATATATATCTGTATTCTGTAATATACGTTGCCTTAATAAAAATGTTCATAAACTTCAGCATTGCGTGATACTATTTCAAAGTGATTTCCATCATTTTTACAGATAATAAATTGTATTTACCTGTGAAAACAAACCTGGAAAGAGACGTGAGGCTTTGAGGAGAAAAATGAGAGATTCTTCATAGCTACATTCCAGTGAATTATTAATGGGATATATCGTAAATTATATCGGGAGAACAGACCGCAAATGTGCAGCATATATTGTCATTTTTTCATACTATTACAGCGGTATGCAAAGGGACAAAAGAAAATAATCACGAGGATAGAAAGCGACTGAAAAGAGCTTTTGCCATAGATATTCTTGTTATAACATGTTACGTTAAAATACCAAGCATTACATTATTCACATGATGTCTGAAAATAAAACATGAAAGAAAAATTGACAGCTCATTCAGTCAAACTGACGGATAAGCTTTATTTGTAGGGCAACCTTATGATTTGAAATGATTCGTTTCAGTCTTTTGAATGGAAGTTCCCCAAACCGGAAGTGTAACCCATAATTCGAAACGCAGTAGGCTAGTCAGGAATAAGGTGGATGGGCACGAAGTGTTTCTTTACAAAGTGACATCGCCAACTACTGGCCTTGCATGCATAATACAGCATTTTTAGTCAGATCTTTGTGAATAGGGACCATTTTGACAACGTTGTTGTCTGTTTGCGTAAAAAGTGAAGGTAAAACTTTTCCATTCTTAGTACATTGTTGTCATGTAAACCCTTGTGTTGCCTTGTGTCGGTCATTCTGTGACAAGGCAGCAGGGAAGAAAAGGGGCAAGAATCCAGATGCAGCAACACTTGTTCCAAAAACACAAACGAAGATGAAAATCCAAATCAGGAACAGAAACAAAATGCAAGGAACAAGAATGTAACAGCTTCACAAAGACAACGACCAACACAAAGCATCTAAAACAGAGGGTATAAATACAGGTAACGAGCACTAACGACGAACAGGTATGAACTAATGAATTGCTATGGGAACTACACACAGGAAAAGAACATGGAAACAATGGAAAAGAAATGCTTCAACATAGTTCTTAATCACGAGACAGGGGAATACAGGCTGGAATCATGACACCTTTAAGTAACTAATTAATTTAACTCAGTACTTGCTTATATAATTACATTTCAGCACAATAATGCGAAGTGTGACCCAATCCTCATTAGACAATTAAATGATTTAGAGAAATCATCACAGAATACAAATGAGCGTTGTAGTATGTGACAGGGCTCTATTTCGCATTTACTGTGGTAATGAGAGGAAGCTAATTCCCACAATTCGTTTTGAAAGATGTCACTGCATGCAAATTGTCTGACTAATCACTGCAATTTAAGCACCAACCTCAGAGTACAAATATAAATGGACTTGAGATGTTTTCTAATATAGTCACATTTGTTGATTGACTTCAACAGTGGATTACAATGGTTTGCAATACATTTTCTCAATCCCTGGATTGTCTTTTCACTCATCATTTTTACTACTTTCTCTTCCACTCTTTTCCTTTATTTCTACCTTTATCTCTATTTAAATCTTTTTAGTGCACAACAGATGCTCAGGTCCATATTTATATCATTAAGGAATAAAAAAAAAAAGACAGTGACACAAGTGCAGATTGTGAGCAACACTGATTGGTGGCAAAACATTTTTTGGTTTAGATTTGGGATCTATCGATAGATAGATACTGGACAATCTCTAAGATTGTATCATGGACATTAACAGATTACGTGCATTGAAAGAGAAAGTGAAAAAGGAAAAGTTTTGATTAATACAAAGTACTGCCATCAGCAATGTATTTTTAGGGATGAATCATTTACAGCTGTCAGCCAATACTGTCTAAGAAATATGACTCACATTTAATTGGCATCTGGTTAATGAGAAGACACTAAGCCTTACTCACAGAGATATTAGACATAGAATGCTTTATTAAAGATCTTTCAAGCAAACAGAAAGCCCACTCAATCATGATCAGTCTAGTGGTAACTGTCAGGATGTGCTCAGAGTATCTGCCTAAAGCGGATATGACAAAGTCAGCGCAAATCATGGTTTTCCTGCGGCGGTAATGAGATGCATTGGTTCTACTGAGGTTTAGGAGATGAAATATTACCATCAGAAAGCAAATCTGCATTCTGAATAAATAACATCTAACTGGAGGTGTTTGCAGTCACAGATATACACTACCTCTGAGGAAACTTGTCTATCAAAATTTTCTGAATACTGCTTAAGCCTCCTAAATAGTGTGATCAAAAAAAAAAAAAGGCAAAGGGCCAGATTATGGCTGCATTTGAAATTGCAAAGAGGACCCGCACTAATCTCCAGCCAACTCTGGCTGTTTGAGCCAAAAGCTCCTGAATAGTCAATGCTTGTTGTGAAACAGCTCCTCGTGAATAGAGCAAAAGCAAAGGAAAGGCTGGAAAGGTTGTTATGCAGTTCAATGACAAATCAATGACACAAAGTACAGTTACATAATTAATGAGCTTCCAGCACGGAATCATTCACGTTAACATTTCAAGCAGGTGAGAAAGTGGTCGCTGTCTCAGGAGACCTTTCTCCTGTCGATCAGCTTAGAGGAAAAAAGATTGAATTCTAAATATCATTTCCTCATATGTATCTCAAAATGGTTTATAGGATTTTTTAATGGATAACACTTTTCAGATGGATCAATGGATTTTGCTACACATAACATTTTAATATTATTTGATGGACTAGATTTAGTGTTATTTTAGTGTCATTGAGATACTATTATAGAGTTTTTAAATTAATATTTTGAATTATAGATTTTTTTTTTATATTTTCCAGTTTCATTTTAATTTTAGTTAAAGTTTTAGTCATTTTGTTGTATGTTTTTGACATTTTTATTAGTAAGTACTTTTTATAATAATACTAATACTTAAGATAATATAATATATAATATAATATAATAATACTTAAGAGTACAGTGGTTCAATATTAATATTATAAAGTGACGAGAATATTTTTGGTGCACCAAAAAAAACAAAATAATGACTTATTTAGTGATGGCCGATTTCAAAACACTGCTTCAGGAAGCTTCGGAGCGCTATGAATCTTTTGTGTCGAATCGTGATCCGGATCACGTGTCAAACCGCCAAACTGCTGAAATCACGTGACTTTGGCGCTCCGAACCGCTGATTCGACACAAAGGATTCATAACGCTCCAAAGCTTCATGAAGCAGTGTTTTGAAATCAGCCATCACTATACAAGTCATTATTTTGTTTTTTTTGGCACACCAAAAATATTCTCATCGCTTTATAATATTAATATTGAACCACTGTATTCACATGAACTGATTTAAATATGTTTTTAGTACATTAATGGATCTTGAGAAAGGAAATGTCATTGCTGGCTATGCAGGCCTCACTGAGCCATTGGATTTCAACAAAAATATCTTAATTTGTGTTCCGAAGATGAACGAAGGTCTTACGGGTGTGGAACGGCATGAGGGTGAGTAATAAATGACATTATTTTCATTTTTGGGTGAACTAACCCTTTAAGAACATTCATTCCAATTGCAAAATGTAGCCTGGAAGGTTCATTCCAGTGCACAGGATGAGACAGACTTTTCTTGCTGAGGTCAGCAAGCATACGTAGGTTGATCTGACATGAGGAGAAAGTCATTTCAAACCTTCCCGTCATGTCGATAGAATCATTTCCTGTCACTCAACATTTAGATGAGAACCCATCATTTTAAAGGTGCACTCAAGGTCATTTTGTCTCCATTAGAAATGTTTTACACATAATAAATTGAATAGTACTTTTGTAAATATGTTTGAAATCATATCACCGACCTAATAAAACCAATTGAATTTTAGTACATGACTAGCTGAATACTACTCACTTTATTACTGTAATCCCCCTGTTATTAGTAACTTTCACTCATGAAATAAATTATTTGCATCTTTAAGTGAAAACACTAAGGAAAGCAAAAACACAACACTAAAAATCTATCTTATTAATATAATTCCTAATAGTGTTCAATGATATCTGGACATTAATTGCTATGGCTGCACGATACTGAAGAAGTGAGATATGCGATAACCTGTTAAACAATGCGATATACAATAATGTACAAAACAGAAATTAAATAATCAAATGTAGAAATAAAACTGCTTCACTCAATGAATGAAATAAACACTGATTCTTATTTAAGCTATAAAGTTATTCAGTCAAGAGCAGTGAGTGATTTTCTATTTCTCTTTTGTTGTTTGATTAACATTAATGACACAGATTGCAGCAGGTTTATTAGGCTGCTGTCACTTTAAGAGCTGCACGGCTCCGATATAGCCTACTGTTATACACGTTTTCTTTCTCAGCTGTTTACATTCACTTAAAGGGTTAGTTCACACAAAAATGAAAATTCTATCATCATTTACTCACCCTCAAGTAGTTCCAAATAGGGCTGCACAATGTATCGCACAATACAAAAATAACATTGAAATGATGCTTAAACGCGATTCTTAGTGCGATTATGAAATTGCAAAGGCTGCGATTGTTTTTTTTTTTTTTTTTATGCACAGCTTGTCAATGAAGTATGGCTCCAAATGCTAATCCATCTGAAAGCACTGCGAGTTTGAGTCACTTATAATGTACATTTGAAAAAGCAACACGCGTCAAACATCTTTCCAGACATGAGAAGCATTTATTAACATCTTGTCCAACAAAAGACAACATTTAATAACATGTTTTTACTCCAAACTCACTTCATAATGACAGTTGAGCATCCTTCTGTGAGATGATGTGGCTTCTTACACAGAACAAGGCAGTCGTGTGTTTAGTAGTCATGTTTAATCAATCAAAGCGTTTCAATCTTCTGTTTATTCAGCTACAGCCATAGTATGATGACCACAGGGATTTCCTGGAATGATGTTTGTTTTCTACTACTGAGGCAGGGCATATTTGGAGTTTCTGCGCAAGAGCGCCCTCTGGATTTCAGATGGAGCAGCATTTAATAAAGATCACAGCCCTGACAAGCTGCGCATAAAATAATCGCAGCCTTTGCCAAATCGCATCACATCGCGATATATCATGCAGCCCTAGTTCCAAACATGAATTTCTTTGTTCTGCTGAACACAAAGGAAGATATTTGGAAGAATGTCAGTAACCAAACAGATCTCGCCCCTCATTGACTACCATAGTATTTATTTTTCCTACTATGGTAGTCAATGGGGGGCAAGATCTGTTTGGTTACTGACATTCTTCCAAATATCTTCCTTTGTGTTCAGCAGAACAAAGAAATTCATAAAGAAGTTCTTTTGTGTGGCTTATTGCGCTTAACTCTTTTTAACATTATGCATATCACACATATGTAACAGTCATGTGTCCAGTCTTTTCTCTGCTATCTGCATCAACAAAAAAATTTCACTTTACGTAACTTTTTGAAGTATTAAAATCATTTAGTTATCGCAAGCCATATGTACATTTGCAATATTTTAATTTCTATATATATTGTGCAGCCCTACTAATTACACATTGAATCAGTGTGGTAGTTATTTGAAAAACAAATTACAGGAATGGTGCAGAATATTAGTTTTCAGATATGAAGGGAAATACAATGAAAAAGAAACTAATTACTCTGGGTGTTTCTTATCTGCTGGAAACAGAGCTGTATGCACATTCCCACTCACTAGATACATGGTAAAATAATTTATTATAATGGAGACATTACCTAATAGATTAATAGAAACTGCACATTGCATGTTTTCTATGACATCTCTTACTTGCATTTGGCATCAGAGTATTGACAGCAATAGCATTGCACCTAGACTTAACTGTCGTTGTTTTTCTACCCCTTTTCAAACACAAATGCAGAAACAACAATAACATTTTGTCACAGTGACACTTCTGACATGTCAGCAGTTCTCTGGCCGTTTATCGCCATCTGTCTACACACGCAGGTTGCTCTTAATGGTCGTGGCACCAGGCAGAGGATATGCAAATGAGGTGGAGACTACAAAGGGGGAGTGATTTGATTATGTTTCAGTTAAAGATGCATCACATGAGTCATCTGCATCCATATGAGAAACACTGCTTCTTCACACTCTCTTACACTCTAACAACCTTCTAGAATAGGCTCTTACGTAAACATTTTAGAAATAAGTGCCATTTGCTAGCTAGGTGATCATCTTTATCAGTGCAGCATGAAGAATTGCTAAGCAAACACTGACCAGGTGGAGTAGTACGCTAGTGTGAGAGCTAGTGGCTAGTGGCTAGTGAAAATAATATTTATATGGGTGAAACCTGTCAAGAACATGTCCCAGTCATATTTCACCCCAAAGTCAAAGGACTTTATGCATTGATGACATTATTTTCACAACAATTAAAGTCGGCATGAAACGTGAGTTAATGGTCTTTTCTTGTGACAAATATCTGAGTAAAACATCTTCTCAAACAAGAAAAAATGTAGGGTGGGATCTGATTTTGTCTATCGAGAAATGATTGGATGGTTGTGGTTTGCTATTGCTGTGATGTCATGTGAGTGACAGGTTGTCCCGCACTATAATACTGCAACATTCCATAAAAAATTGTGAATTTTCATTTCATGGTGACTTTAAGCACCATATATAAACCTTATTTTTAATGTAAAAGTGGCCATTTTCATCTTTTAATTTTATAAATTTTTATATTGAATGTGCATTCAAGAACAGTTTACGGTGTCCGGCTATTTGTTATCATATTTTTCATTTATTATCGCAATCACAAACACTGGTTTGTAGCGCAAATAGTTTTACTGTTTACTGCACTTTGTTGTCCTGTAGAGGATAATGAATCGGAAGTCTCACATGTTCACAGGAAACAGCTTACTTCTGCATTTAAAAATAAAGTTGATATCAATATTTGTCATATATTAACTTTGATTTATGCTGAATTAATTGTATATTACAGTAATTATTTTGAACCTAATTTTGCTTAATTGGCATGAAAACAATGTCACAATGCAAAACAATCCATACAGTCATAAAAAAGTCATCTCTGTTTTGATGTTTTCTCAATCACATGACAACAAAATGGCGTTTTGCATGTTGGTTGCCAACACTTTTTTTTTTTTTTTTTTTTGGTTGCCAACACTTTGATATGGCAAACTCACTACTTATTTTTAAAGAAATATTAAAAAAATATTTTTGCCAAACTACCATTTCCTTCTTTTTTTTTTTTTAGCCGTTTAATAAGACTTTTTTTTTTCTTTTATAGCAACATCTGGACATTTATTAAAACTTTAAACCCTATAAATAATATTAAAAATGATTTTTAAACGTTTTAGTCATATGTGTATTGGAGTCATTTTTGTATGAACTTCAATTTTAATGCATTTTTTAATAACATAAAAGAAATGTTCGTCATTGGACCATATGCAGATATTTATGTAGGATGAATAAAGAGTCTCATTTGAGTTTCTTACAAATTATCACGGCTCTGAGATCAATGTCCAGCAGCTTTTGTCATCTTCACAGCGAATTTACATCAGTTTAAGTCAGCTGTCTGATTCGACTGCGATACTAAACAACACACATTCGAATTCAGAGATATTAAAATCTTAAAGAAGAAGTTGAAAACGGCCGCCAGATAGTAAGCTCTGTCGGAAAAGCCCTACTTCAATTAGTCAGTGAGTCACTGGAAAGCACTGCAGTAGTAACTGGTATAACGGAGCGAAACAAGACGGAGGGATAACGGACAGCTCCTCTGAAAGTATGAATGAAAACCGAGCAGAATCAATGTGAGCAACACCTGTGCTAAACAAGCATGTGTTTAATGTGCTTTGACAGATAAATGCTTCAAACAAGCTTAGATACAGTTTATAAACAGGGTATGAAAGGGTCGTGTGCACAGATTTGTATTCTTTCGCACGTGCACGCGCTCCTTTGCTGCGCCTCTAGTTCACACAGATGCGTAAAAAAACAGCATTAAAACGCGTTTTATCGGCAGTCTGCATTTAGTCTTTGTTCATGCAAAAGATAAAACATGCTGTTTAGCTTTACCAGCTCCGTTGTCATATTCTGCTGTGTGGTGGCAATCATGTTTGCAGGATTCAGCACCGATATCTCCTAATGCAGTTCACTGCTCTTCCAGCACTTGAAAGCCTTGTTTGAGTTGGTGCTGCAAGTTGCTCTGCACACCCAACTGGCGGATCTCTTTAATAGGATGGTGTAAAGTTGGCGATCTCTCTCTCTCTCTCTCTCTCTCTCCTCTCTCTCTCCCACAGTTACAGTGTCAGTGCCTATTGACCAACTAGGATATTAATCAAGACAACACGCTTCTTATTCTGGCTTCAGCCCCTTTTTGTAATCACACTACACTCTTGATTAATAGTGAGTATTGATAGATAGATAGCAGTGCATCATCAAGGAGAGGAGAGAGAGAGTAGGTAGAAAAACGGAGAGTCGCAGTACTATTTAGATAATATAGGAAATAGGCATAAATAATAAATTATTTATGCATGTACAGAAAGGAAATATTAATTAATTTATTTATGTAGGCTATGGCCTACTTAAATTACCAGCATGAAAAGCAGCTGTAGGGCAGGGGTTTTCATTAATTTATACCACCAAATATGGTCCTCATGCGAGGGACCCCATCCTAAAATTAAACTGCCAAAGTCACGTGATTTCAGTAAACAAGGCTTCGTTACTTCATAAGTGTTTCAAAATTTCAATGGTTCACCACTGGGGGGCGTGACTTTGGCAGTTTGATACAAGCTCCGAACCACTGATTCGAAACAAAAGATTTGTAAAGCTTCGAAGCTTCATGAAGCAGTGTTTTGAAATCGCCCATCACTAGATATTGTTGAATAAAGTAGTTATTTTTTTTAATTTTTTTTTTGGCGCACAAAAAGTATTCTCATCTCTTCATAACATTAAGGTTGAACCACTGTAGTCACATGAACTGTTTTAAATATCTTTAGTAGCTTTCTGGGCATCTGAAAGTGTTAATTATCTTGCTGTCAATGGAGGGCTCACTGAGCCATCAGATTTTATCAAAAATATCATGTGTTTCGAAGATGAACAAAGGTCTTACGGGTTTGGAACAACATGAGGGTGAGTAATTAATGACAGAATTTTCATTTTTGGGTAAACTAACCCTTTAATCTTAGAGAGAAGGTCAGTTTCTCCATATCTTTTGCAATCACTATCCATTCTTCTTTTGTTGGTGGATTCTCATGCAGCCATTTCTTAGTTATTGCTTTTTTACTAGCAACCAATAACAATTTAAGTAGGTAGTAGGCCCAGTTGTCTTGAGTATTAAAAGTTGTTTATTATTTTAAATAGTTTTTTATTTTAACCAAATGTATTTATTTAGTTAGTTTAATCTATTTTTTTCAAATTAGGCTATATATTTACTTTTAATTTTTTACACTGCCTTTCTCTGAACTTTTCCGCAGAGACCTTATAGCTATTCCCGTGCGGCCAGTTTGAAAACCCCTGCCCAGAACATTAGGCCTACTGGTTTATGGATACCAAAAGGAGTCATTCACACTTATTCATACTTGCACCAACACTGATATTTTCTGAAATCTGCTTTATTACTTTACTTTTGTTGTTGAATATTATTAAACATTTTTGCTAGGTTTAAATAACAGAGCCAAACGAGATACTCATTGAAGAGGGGACATTTGAAAAATTATTTTAATAATTTTACAGTTTTATAATTCCCTTTTATTATAAATTATTATCGTTTGTTGATGGAGACAATTTCGTGGAGAAGACCAGCAGATTTTTTTGTACAGCAGAAAGCCCCGCGTGTACGTACTGCGTCAACGCGCATACGTCAGCACGCCCGAGCAGCGCTGATTGGCTGGCGGGTAAATTTGAAACACAACTCTTCTAGACGCTAACGTTATCAACACATCCGGGTAAACTTGGTTGAACAAACCGGTGCGGTGCTGTTATCCCTGGAAAAAAAAAAAAAAATCTTTTCAAGTTATAATCTTACATTACATCGTTTACACACAAGGCTGGGTGTCTACAACAAGCCGTAAGTTATATTACGTGGCAAACCAATGTTTGTTTTTACTGTTTTGTTTCCAATGACGAGCCGTTTAGAAGACACATGCTAGTGTTTTACTGTACTGCTATTGTTCACCATTGAACGTGTTGTGATTTAAATGTGGGACGAATGTCTTTATCTATGATTGTACTTTCATAATCCTAGCAAAAATGGGTTTTATACTACTTATATGTTACTTATAATACTTTTATTAACGTTATTATAGTGTATAGTGCACTTAGTTATTTTTTAAAACATTTTTAAAGTACGTTATTAATATTGTCACTTTGTTATACATTTTTACTATTTTAGATTTTTGATACTACTGCTATTATGTGCGTAAGCATCTTATGCAGATATACGTTCATCACTGGCCACGCCCCCAACATTTTGTATGATTGAAAATCCACAGATATTCAAACAGTGGAATGTATGGTCTCGAGATTTTAACAATAATCATATGCCAACTTCACTGAGCTGAAATAAATTGCTGAGTCTAAAAAGGATATAACTAGAAGCAAAATAAAACTAACTATTAGTTTGAGCTGGTGCACACAGTTAAAATGTTTTTCTCCACTGCAGGAGGACATGGAGACTGCTGTGATGAATCTTCACAGTGTTTTTGAAAGCCTGCGGGCACAAGCTGATGTTCTCAATGAAAGCATTGAGCCCCGTAAGTATTGGCTGTGGTGAATATTTGATATAAAGTACATGAATGCTGTAGTAGTTCAATGTATCATTCTCTCTCCCACTAAATATTCACTGCAATTCTTTGTGTCATTGTCAGAGTTCATTCAGATGGCCCTAAACTTTGAGGACAGCCGTCGTAAATGGCTGAGACTTGAACGTGAGCTGAATGCGTGTAAGGAGGTGCTCACCAAGGCCGAGACAGAGCGAGGAGCACTGGAGGTCAAGCTCAAACATGCCCGCAACCAAGTGGATGTGGAGATCCGTCGGAGACAGAAAGCTGAGGCTGACTGTGCAAAACTGGTTTGTAGGCTTCTTTTTCATGGTTACTTGTGGGGTAGACCTGTTCTCTGAATTTAGGCTCAAAAAACAGATGTTCCCTTTTATTCCTCTGCAGGACCGTCAGATCCAGCTCATCCGGGAGCTGTTGGTGTCTGAAGGCTCCAGTAACAGCATCCAGTTAAATGAGGAGCAGCGCTCAGCTCTGGCCTTTCTGAATGCCCGTTCCCAGAATCCCACAAACCTCAACACTAGCCGACGGTAAGAGAATAAGCAACCTGTTTTACTTCTGTAATATGATGCATTTCTGAGTTTTCATTCCATTATTTTGTAATATGTCCTAGGTCTTTTGAATAAGTATTGAGGCATGACTTTCAGTTAAATTGCATAAGGATTGGCGAAATAACCTAAATCTTAAACCCCGTCATTTGTGTCATATAAAGTTGTCATGAAATTAAAATGAACCCTATCTATTTACTAAATTAATGGTATAGATCTTATTGTGAACAATTCATCCCTCTGTATATATCATTTTTACTTTTTTTTTTTTTTTTTTTTGGACATAATGTTTAATCAAAATGTCATAACTTCATGAAAGAGGTGCAAACGACAGACTTCTTTTTGGTGACATATTCTCTTTTTTTTTACGCATCTGTGTGAACTAGAGGCGCAGCAAAGGAGCGCGTGCACGTGCGAAAGAATACAAATCTGTGCACACGACCCTTTCATACCCTGTTTATAAACTGTATCTAAGCTTGTTTGAAGCATTTATCTGTCAAAGTACATTAAACACATGCTTGTTTAGCACAGGTGTTGCTCACATTGATTCTGCTCGGTTTTCATTCATACTCTTTGGACTTCTTTAATCATTTAGGGTGTGTTCACACTTGTAGTTCAGTTCTTTTGGCCTGGCCCCAAAAAAAGAAAATGATACATTTAGTACTGGTTCACTTAGCATTCACACTGTCATTTTTAAGACCGATTTTGCGACAGAACTTAAAGCATTGTTTCGGATGTTTGTTGTTCTTTGCTAAATGTGCATGATTGTATTTTGACCAGCTGAGAACTCGCGAAGAGCTTATAAAATGTGTAAAGGAGTCAAAACAGCTGCAGGAATTCCTCCGTCACACACACAAACAAAGATCTGCTACAAGGAGATGGCATTTATGATGCCTGTACTGAACTGTAATGGGCAACGTAGCTCCTATGATGTGAAAAAACAGGCATGCTTCCTTTTTAGGGTCACATCTGGTGAAATCACATCCTGTTTTAGGGTCGTTTAGATGTCTTTGGTGTGTGACGTGTTCATATTTCAGTCGAACCGCACCAAAGTTTGTTTTAATCGAACCAAACCTGCCAAGTGTCTCTTAAGGTGATGATACACGGGGCAACTTTTTGAGCAGTGTTGCTGAGCGATGTTCCTTGGGCACTTTCCCATTGAGAATGGGCAACATATTTTGATCTAAAGTATCCAGATAGAAATTTGTTGCCCATTCTCAATGGCAAAGTGCCCAAGCAACATTGTTCAAGAATACGGAAGAAATAATCTGTCGCTATTTCCATGTCATCACAACTTTAACATCATAAATTTGTGTAAAAAAACAATGTGTATTGTGTATTGTGTTAAGCGCTTTACAAATAAGACCTTATTTGAAGCTGGATATTCTTTCAGAAATCTGTCAGGATATGATTGAATCATAAAAAGTTATAACATTGGTTTTTCAGCTTGAGTGACATTAACTTTTTTCTTCACACCTTTTCAGCTGTTACATTTGTTGAAAATGGTAAAGATGATTTTGTTTGAATGGTAAAGATGATTGATTTTTGGACTTTTAAAGCATCTTTAATAGAGTATCTTCAAGGATTTATGTGAATGTCATAGAAGACAAAAGAAATAGTTCAGTTTTATGATTGAATTGTGTTTCTTACTGCTGTAACTTTCATTTTGTTTTCCACACTCTCTTCTAGACTGACCACCATTGATGAATCGGCATCTATCTTGTCAGACATCAGCTATGATAAAACTGATGATTCTTTGGTATGTCATTTCCTTGAATATTAAAAATATTGTTATATGAGTTTCTGTCTCAAACCTGACAGTGAGAAAGTGAAATATTTTAATGAAATTAAAACTGACCCATCCTTTATTGATTTAATTTTTGCTGTTGCTGTAATATTTTAAATGGCTTTTCTTTAAATAAAGGACTGGGACTCCTCTGCAATCAGGACTGTTCGTCTCAAGAAACGACAAAAGAGAGTAAGCTTCCCAATAAATCCACATTTAGCCAAATCACTTCCAAATTTCAATCAATTTCTGATTATTTAATCTCAATTCAGCGCTCCTCCCGAAACCACACAGAAGGCCCTCCTGCTGGTGCCAAGAGGTCCCGTTCCACCGGCCGCACCTCTGAGAAAGTAAGAGCTGGTTACATAAGCACATGACTGACTGTTTAATATTGGAGAAAGACTCTAGTATAAAGGCTCCCTGCAGGCTTTGCTTTAGTCATTAGAAGTATGTTTCCATGGTTCTCCCCAGTCTCTACAACCCATTGAAGTCTGAATATTGGAAGATTTTGTCGTCTTTTCACATTTAGAGAGCCAACAAGTTATTCCCTGGTTTATTTTGATGTCGGTATGCTGTTAATGTCCAGTTAAAGGGTTAGCTCACCAAAAAAAGGAAAATTACCCCATGATTTACTCACCCTCAAGCCATCCTAGGTGTATGTGTTCATCTGAAAGAAGAAAGTCAATCAGAGATACATTCCGTCAGGGATATTTTTAAATATATGACGCAGGATGTAGGAGTAGCGTAAGCTTAGCCATCTTGCCGTTCAAACAAATCGGGCTGTGCAACAAACTCAAGCTCTTTTTCTCTTACATCGAAATCCTCCAACATTTCTCTTTAAAAATTCTGATTTTAGACTTCTAATTCATGACCAGTGTTTTGTTTCGCTCTATCCTCTGCGCTTCCGCGTTCATGTCGGGTTAGGGACCGTTCACACAGAACATGTGTTTTCTATTCCAATGCACTTTCCCATTGTTTTTCTATGTAAACACACGCTAGACGGACGTGTATGACCGTTACGCTTGAGTCTCGTGTCTTTTGCAGCGCCACATTTTTAAGACCCCTGTCAAGTTAAAAGAATTTAAACTTTTACATGCAGTGTCTCATCAATGTCAGTTCCAAAACAGTGGATCAATCAGAAGTACTCGGAGGTGGGGCAAGTGTTGCAAGCTTCTGTTTAAGGCTGATTTATACTTCTGTGTCGGACTTACGCCGGAGCCCCTGCGCCGTAGGCTATGCGTCTGTTTTCATTTATACTTCTGCGTCGTTGTCCGTGTCGATGTGCAACATGCAGACCACTAGTAGGCAGTGTCCGCGGTCATGTTGAGTATCAAGGCAAAAGCAGAAGAATCAGCAGCTTGTCATGTTGTACATTGTCAGAGAAGCTTACAAAGAGAAGCGGCACATAGGTAACGACTTAGGTTGCAGTATGACTGCATGTATCACCTGAAACAGAGCATTTTTTTTTTTTTTTTTTTTCCATTCCTATGGAAGTTGAAAACACTCGCTCTTCTCCGATTGCTCCGCGCCAGTTTTTTGACCTGAGGGAGGGGTTCTAGCAGACCAATCACAGCACTTGCGGTCCGTGTAGAATTGACGCGTTGTTACATATTTGAGGTGCACATCAGGCTACGTCGTAGGCTACGCGTGGTACACACAGCCTATGCTGTAGCTACAGCGTACACTCGACGCAGAAGTATAAATCAGCTTTTACAGTATCAAGTTGGCGTGGCAACTGTTTTATTTGTTTATTGTGTTATTGCATCACGTCTCAAAAGCGTGCCTTGAGACCCTCCTGTTCTGCACTGTGTTTTTTTTTTTTTTTTTTTTTTTAAACCATTCACTTTTTTTGCCTTAAATTGTGAGGGCCATTAACTACCGTTATAAAGTTTGGAAGAGCCAGGATATTTTTAACTGCTGTATTTTTAACTTTTGACTGTGTTCTTCTGAAAGAAGATACATATACATATACATATACATCTAGGATGGCTTGAGGGCGAGTAAATCATTGGATAATATTCCTTTTTGGGTGAACTATCCCTTTAATACCACCCTATTTTAGGTGAATGTGTAGTAAGTTAGAAATTGTTTGACAGTTAATTAATTCAAGTCATGTTTTATCAGGGTAATGAGTCTCTGGTGGCTAAGACCACCGTGACGGTGCCCGCTGGTGGTGGACCCATTGAGGCTGTCACAACAGTGGAGGCTGTTCCCTACTGGACCAGGAGCCGCCGAAAGACTGGTAAGCTCACTTCACTAAGTTTTATTGTTGTCATTTGTGAGAGCGCAAGTGCAGAGCAAGAGAATATTTGCATGAGTCATTGATTATGCGATTTTTGTTATTGACTGAATAATAATGTGCAGGCTGCTGTATTATAAATAAGCTCTGCAGTGAGTCATGATATGTGGTTGCTGTATCATAAATATGCATTGTTTTATTGAACTGTGTCAAAGATTAATTTGTTTAATAATTTATTACGTGGTTTGGAGGACTCTGGGGTGTTTTAAATTGACCCCTTGTTGAGTCTCTAGCCTGGTACTCTTTATTTATTTATATTTGTTTTTTCGTGAGAGCTTTGTTTTGTATGGCCTTTTTTCTTGATCATTTCTCACACCCCAAGCCTTTGCATTTCTGTTTAAGTATTCTGCAGTAGTGAGCAGTGCTTCTCTCTGCTTTGTTCTTCAGCTGCTGTGGAGTGGGACACTGCTGACACCGACTCAGTTCAGTCTATGGATGTGTTCAAGCAGCCCAGTCATCCCAATGGAGAGAGCAAGGCAGAGCCCAGCACTCCCCAGGGCAGTGGAGGTGTCCGTTTGCATGAGTTTGTCTCCAAAACGGTATGATGTGCTGTTGCATACAAATCTCAATCTAAGATGCACTTATCCTGATGCATTGCTCTTGAGTCCTAACCGTAGAGGGTTGTTTTCTCTTCCGCTTTTTGCAGTTATATAATTGTGTCAAGTCTGGGTTTTCATGTGGGAACGAGTTGATGTAAAAAGTTAATAATTAAATGTAAAATGACATGTAAATTTGAAAATTTTGAAGTGAAAATAATTTTATATTTTGTTTACTTGTATACTTTTGTTTACTCAAATTAATCAAAATGTCAACATTACCTTCCCGGTGAAAAGACAGACTTCTCTCTTATTGTCTTAAACTCAGACTTAGTGTTGTTAAAAGTACTGACTTTAATACCAAGTTGGTACTGAAATTTTAAAAATGTGATGCTTTGAGCGCTGTTGAGTGGATTCGTAAGCGCCTCTGATTGGCCATTGTGTTCATGCGCTCATCAGATATGTCTGTGATTGGCTACAATGATCAACACTTCAAAAACATGTTGTAAATAGACATCATTGACGCTCTTCACAGAGCGCTTACACAGATACAAATGCTCCCGCTTTCAAAACACTTTCAAATTCAAACGCTCCCGTGCCTTGAACATTGTAGCCAATCACAGACTTATCTATTGAGCATGTGAACAATGGCCAATCAGAGGTGTTTAATCATCCGCTCAAAGTGTCACTTTTTAAATTTCAGTACCGACTTGGTGTCGAAGTTGGTGCTTTTGACATCCGTTCTCATAATCTACTCCAAGCATGCATTCAGATTTGCCTTCAGCCAATCAACAACCGATGGATAGAACCAAGACCCGTCCTACTTGTTTTTTTTTTTCAATCTTTTTTACTCTAACTTCCGTTACATCGTGACTAACTTAAAAGTTTAGGAGACACTATTTAGGAGATAAATATTAAGACAATATATAAAGACAACTTTTTTTTGTTGGCTGAACTTTTTTCCCTGGGATATGTGATGAAAGTGCAGATAATGGGAACTTAATCACTGTTCATACTAATTCTATGGTTTGCAACATTGTAAACAAACTATTTCCATTTTTGTAGTAAAAAGCAAAATATCTGCCCTTATTTTGTCTAAAATATCTACATCAAATAAAATTCAAAACTGCTCTGCAAGATTTAACACTGACACAAAACAAAACTATTTAATTTCCAATCAAGCATTCAGTGAAGTTATCTACATAGCTTAATGGTGGCCCATGTTTATAGTCCTCAAAGCTCACATCTGTATGGCGTGTGTGTGTGTGGTTTTTTTTTTTTTTTTAGGTGATCAAGCCAGAGTCTTGTGTGCCATGTGGTAAGAGAATCAAATTTGGGAAGCTCTCTCTGAAGTGCAGGGACTGCCGTGTGGTGGCCCACCCCGAATGCCGCGAGCGCTGCCCTCTGCCCTGCATTCCAACCATGACTGGGACTCCAGTCAAAAGTGGAGAGGTGACAAATCTATATATGAAGCTTTATCATCCAACTTGAGTATTTTCTGCCTCTTTTACATGCTGATTATTTCAAGTTTTAATTAAGTGGCTGTGCTGTACTCTCAATTGCCTTACACATATCAACCTTTTTCAAAAGGGCACCCTCGCAAGCTATGTGTCCTCCACCTCTCCCATGATCCCTTCACTGGTGGTGCACTGTGTTAATGAGATTGAGCAGAGAGGCCTACGTGAGGTAAATTGATAAAGATGCTGAATTCAGTCTAGAACACTGGACAACAAGACATGTTCTGAAAACCTGCGTATACCTTTGGCAGACTGGACTGTACCGGGTGTCTGGCTCTGATCGAGTGGTCAAGGACCTGAAAGAGAAGTTCCTGCGTGGGAAAACTGTTCCCCTGCTTAGCAAGGTGGACGACATCCATGCCATCACTGGCCTCCTCAAGGACTTCTTAAGGAACCTCAAAGAGCCCCTGCTAACCTTTCGTCTCAACCGTGCCTTCATGGATGCTGCTGGTTAGTGTTGATGTATGAATGTACACTACCGTTTTACAGTTTAGGGTTGGTATGATTTTTGAAAAATGTCTCATGCTCAGCAAGGCTGCATTTATTTGATCAAAAATACAGTAAAACAGTAACTTGTGAAACCCTAATTTAAAATAACTGTTTTCTATAAGATATTTAAAATTTATTCCTGTGATGCAAAGCTAAATTTTCAGCATCATTACTCCAGTCTTCAGTGTCACATGATCCTTCAGAAATCATTCTGATATGCTGATTTGCTGCTCAAGAAACATTTATCAGTGTTATTTGATCAGCACAACTGTTGATACTTAATATTTTTCTTCAAATTTTAAACTTTTTTTATTTTATTAAAAATGTTTAATACTCTTTGATTAATAGAAAGTTGAAAAGAACAGTATTTTAAGGTTGTCAAAAGTACCAACTTCGGTCCCAAGTCGGTACTGAAATTTTATAAATGTGACAATACCAGCATTTCCCCCTAACATATTGAGCGTTGTTGAGCGGATTCTTAAATCATGTTCATGCTCTCAACAGATACGTCTGTGATTGGCTACAATGATCACATGAGCATTTGAATATCAGCGGATCCCTAATATATCCGCTGATAGAGGCCTGCTTTTAAACACTCCTCTGTGTAAGCGCTCGGTGAAGTGCGTCAAAGATATACAACATGTTTTTGAAGCGATAATCATTGTTGCCAATCACAGACACATCTGTTGAGCGTGTGAACACAATGGCCAATCAGAGGTGTTTAATCTGTTCAACAGCGGCCAAACTGTTAGGGTGAAATGCTGATATTGTCACATTTTAAAAATTTCAGTACAGACTTGGTACCGAAGTCTGTGCTTTTGACAACCCTACAGTATTTATTTGAAAAATAAATATTTTGCTGTTACTTTTGATCAATTTAATGTCCTTGCTGAATCAAAGCATTGATTTCTTTAAAAATCTTACTAACCCCAAATGTTGAACCATGGTATACTTAGGAAGATGAGTGTGTTAATATTAGTACACTCAATAGTAACCATTTACTCTGTTCTCATAGAGCTGTCTGATGATGACAACAGCATTGCCTTGATATATCAGAACATCAGTGATCTTCCACAGCCCAACAGAGACACTCTGGCCTTCCTCATCATTCATCTGCAGAGGTAAACATCATACACAATCTCTGATTGTACTGTCTGCTTTATTGCCTATGCCACTTGGAAATATCACATATCCTTTTTATTATAATTTGTGTTAATTGTCCTCAGTTTAGTAACGCTATTAATCCAGCTTAATTTGGAGCAACATTCTTGGATATTAAAACCCAGCACTTCTTTCAGAAGGCAGTTTTTAGGCTGTGAGACTTAATATTTAACTTAGGTATTTTTTTCTGTGATCATTAGGGTGGCCCAGAGCACAGATACAAAGATGGACAGCACTAATCTGGCTCGTGTATTTGGACCCACAATTGTGGGTCATGCCGTGCCCGACCCAGATCCAATGACCATCCTGCAGGACACAAAACGACAGCCAAAAGTAAGTGCTCATGGCTAATGGTCCGCACTTTTCTTTTCCTAATTGGGTCTACTTTGTAAATGTATGGTGTTTTGGGCCAGAGTTTTTCACCAAGCTCTCTCTCTCTCTCTCAGGTGGTTGAGCGTCTCCTCGGTGTGCCTGTGGAGTACTGGAGTCAGTTTATGAACAGCGACGACCAAGCTCACAACGATCACATGATCATTGAGAATGCTAATGTCCACGCAACTCCTGATCAGAAAAGTATGAATTTCACATCCAAACATTTGATGAATCTTTAACTATTTCCATAACATCACCTTTCCGATATTCTATAACAACATGCTTTCTTTGTACTGTAGCAAGTATGTTCGGGCCCATTACGACTCCTGACCAGCAGATGAGCAAGACCCCATCGTCCAGCTCTCTCTCCCAGCGCATGAAGAATGCAACTCTCAATGCAATCACTCCAAAGTATGTTTGAACCTTCCCGGGTTTTATAGTATTATGACACACTGCTGTTTGTGTATTTGTGAGCTAACCATTATGAACATCCGTTCTGTTTTCAGGTTTGCTAGCAGGAGCAGAGCTCCAGTCGGCGTCCCTCGCCAAGGGCACTTCTTCGCCTCTCCTCTCCTGAAGTAGCCCAGCTCTTCATGGTTGAGTTTTTCTTTTCTTTGGGAAACGGCTGCAATATATTACATTTTCTTTGCATATTTTATCTCTCTGGTTTGTCCATCACTTCAAACCATTTTAACACTACTCCTCTTTTTATCTGTTTAGTTTTCTAGTAACATTTGTATTTAATTCAGTTTTAAATGTTTTAATGTACTATTAACATCCTCACAACCAAAGTGATGGGCTGATATAAGCACTTCTATCAGTCACTGAATCCTCATAGAATAACAGAATCTGCATCAGTTTGGGAGTTCTTTATCAAGAAACCTAAACTTGATTGTAGCATCTAGAACAAAAAGGTTACACTTTATGCATGATTTGTATAGTGTAACCTGCAACTAACCTTGTTTGTATATTCTAATTTTATGCTTTACATGGAACGACAAGCAAAATCTCAGTCTTTTGGAGGTTTCAAGGATGTAGTGACTATCAGGTTTTTCTATATAGAGTGTAAACTGTGTGTTTAAACATGGTCAAGCTTAAATTTCACAGCCAGTAGGTATAATACAGAATTTGTGTTAAAATGATGATGCTGCTGGTGATGTTTTGAATTTGTTTAAACAAACCATTTGTGTTGTTTGAGATACACTGAACCCTCTGAGGGATTCAGGACGGCAAGAAAATTGATGCAATTTGCATGCAAAAACTACTGGTTGTTGTGATTGGGCATTTTATGTCTTTTAGCTTCATAATTGTTTTTGATCATAAACATACATGGCCAGAATTCTTTCAGATTTTATCCACGGCATTGATTTATGTCTATATGCAGTTCTTCCTCAATTTATTGAATTTTATAACGTATTTAAAGTAGAAACAAAAAAGGTGACCTCTGGGAGAATTGACTGATTTTGAAGGATCTAATGTACCTCATCCAATTCATAAAAGATTTATACTAATTGGATGCTTTTCACTGTATACAATTAGTCACTTTCTTTTCAGTGGTGTAGTGTTTCTGGAGCAGCACTGACCTGTCAAGTTTTCATTGTTTAAAAAGAGCAACTGTTTACTATGTTGATTTATCAAATCTAGTTGCTTTCTAATTTGAGTGGTGTGACATTTTGTAAAACTTGTGCTGTTCGTAAAATACATTCATTTATTGCAAGTCCTTTGTGTCTTTTTGTAACGCATTGCATTGGGGTTTAGGGTTATGAGTGGTGAGACATAAATGTTCACATTTAAAATATGATACAAAACCAGAGGTACAAAGTGTGCCAGAATGTAACAATACTGTAGTTGTATCAATGGAAAAAGAAGTATTGATAGATTTCTTGAAGAAAGTCCTTGTGGATTAAGCAAGTAGGTGTGTTGAAATTGGTATTAACTTGATCTAGAACTGAGGATGTCCATGTAGTTATGGACACTTGGGTGTCTATATCCAGACATTCACATAAGCTGTCAATGTATGAGTAAGTGCTGTAAATGTGCTTTATTCTCCTTTAAACTTTGGGAACGGCCATAGGAGTGGAGTGTTCTTGATGTAGTTTTGGAAGGCAGGATCCGATCCCCATTTCTTCATAGCTTGTTTCTCAAGGATGGGGATCCCACTAACATGTCTCAGTAAGAACCAGACGAAAAGCGGAGAAACCGCACTGAGGTATTGAGGTCCACGCATGACTGAGGACGCGGACAGGAACAGCCCTGACCATTGCAGTATCTCCCCCAGGTAGTTTGGATGTCTGCTGTATGCCCACAGTCCATGATGAATAAACTTTCCCTGCAAATACATGCAAGCTTAGAAGGTTAATGCCTTTGCTCTATGACATTAATTAAAAGTGAAGTTTGTAATTTCTGCATTACTCCCCCTGTCTGTCATTGGTCTAACAACAGATAACCAATTGTGTGCATTTGGGGCATGGCTAAGGCAACAGGTGTGTTTGACTTGAAGCTGCACTGAGCAGACTGATCAGTGTATGACATCAAAGTATCACAAGAGCGATTAGAGCGCAGACAGCACCGTATGTATTCAAATCGCTCTTGCAGTACTTTGATGTCTACGTCGAACACCTAATTTAGCTGTATCAGGCTGACTCCCTCTGCCATTGGTTGTACAAACAGATAGCCCTGCCCCAAACACACATTTGGTTATGCCAATATAGATGTTTCAGGCTGATCAGGATGTTCAAAAAAACACTTTACAAAAAACATACAAATGGTTCACATATAGTTGTTTCTATAGCTTTAGCCCATATGAAAAAAAAAAAATAGAAAACTTTCCTTTAACCCACTGGTATTTCCCACTTAGGGCTCACACTTCCTCTATGGTTAAAACAAGAAAAAAAATTCTAATGAAATCAATGTATGATATTTTGTTTATATTATTTTGTATTTTGAGGGGATTTCATGGTACTAGACAATATTCACCTCTAAATTATGCAGCATTTATGTCTATATAAAATAAAACAAATACAAGAAAAAAATTTCATATTATTTTCAATTAATACACTATTTAAGTAAAAAATTGCATGTAAGGCAGATTAGTGCCATCTGCTGGAAGAAATAATGAAAATCATATGTAATACAATCATGTAACCACTAGATGGCTGTATAGCCAATATACGCATAACACTGTACACCAGACGTGACTTTTATCGCGTCGCATCTCGCCGCGCCGCAACGGCTAAAAGCTGTCTACGCTGAACGCGACAAACCGACCGTTGGAAAGCACTTGGACTACGTCAGAAATAGAACGGGGAATCCGTTTACTGTCGGGAATTTGTTGTCATGCCGCGCCGCATCCAGTGTAGACAATATCACTGATTACAATGGTTTCTATTATCTTTAATGCGTCACGCCGCTTGCGTCCAGTGTAGACACGGTGTAAGGCTGTGTAATCCCCAATTGCTAATAAGAGTAATTTCAGACATAATTACTTACTTTTATTAGGTTTTGCATTTGGATATATATTTAGACATTATCATGGATTACTTTTTTTGTTGCTGATTTGTAGATTGCACCCCAAAACATTGTTCATGTCCACATCTTTTTGTGTATTCACATAGCAAGTGCCACAAAAGTCACCAAAATTTGTATAATTCCGATTAATGTAAAAAAAAAAAAAGGTTCAAAGCATAATTTTTTTTGGTTTAAAATGATCAAAGACAACCAGAGGGTTAAGAGTGACCAGTTTGATCCAGTTTGTAATCTGCCAACAGTGCAGGCCTCATAAAACTGTAGTTATTATATTAAAATATCTCTTTTATGGCATGAGTTATATGATTCACATGTCCTAATTTGGTTTTCACAACTGATTGAGTAGTCTTATCAGCCAATTATTATCAGTGCAAGTTATTACTCACAGCATTATCTGGATCACTCCTAAAATTCCACTTCTGCTGGTCAGCAATGGCCTCTGTAGCAAAACCCAGCCCCCATATTCCCCAACCGATGTAGTCACGTGGGCCTAGGGGCTCATCTCTTCTCTCACTGTTTAGAATTAGGGTGGGTAAGAGGGTAACAAATACCCACAGAGCTGGAAAGAAGGAGAAACAAGTTTCATTTTGATGCAAGGTGGCAGACTTCAATTAACCGTAACTATGCAAATAATCAATAGCCTTAGTTGAAATACCTTGCATGGTCCAGTACACAAAGAATGTCCCAGGGCTGTCTCTGACATTGTTAAACCTCCGGTCTTGTCCTTCCTTTAGGATTCTAAGAAAGAGAAATGTCCCAAGCCTGCAGGACAAAGCCCAATCTGTTACTTATTGACTTATTAACCAGACCTTAATAGATACATTAATACAACATGAAGGTGGACTGACTTCACTTTTATTAATGCTGTTAAAGCAACAAGACTCCAATAAATAGACATTTTATGTTATACATGTAGATCTATCTATCTATCTATCTATCTTACCTTAGTCCCCAGGCAGTCACAAGTCCAGTTTGTACGTTCTGTCTAAGGTGGCCATTTCCGCCCCATACACGACTCAGGTGAGCCAGCAATATATAGGTACCAGATCCTACAAAACAAAATTAATTTGTAGTTAAACTGATAAGGCATTCAATATCCTTCCAGATATGGGCAGAGCAGCCAGTCACCTGTGTCCGTCCATTTTAAAAGTAAGGCGTGTTCACTGAATATTTTACCAATGAACCTAGAGACAATTGGTAGCAAAGTTCAAGGATTCTCAAGAGCACACTTCTCAGAGCGAAAGAAAGAGGGAATAGCACTCAGGAACCTGGGTTTGAAATGATTGGATAACATTTGTTCTGCATTAAAAAGAAATGCATGTTGAATGCTAACAGGTGAGTAGAAGCTAATGTTTTTATGTAGAAGATAAGAATTTGGATAACAATTTTGGATTACATGGATAATCATATCCTCATGTTCGCAAGGTATGATTTCACTTTCTACATGCAATGAATAAAATGATAATCAGTATAACTGTCAAAATTCTTAAAATATGCATCATATATCAAATATATCAAACTGTTTATGTATAACATTATAAACTGTTGTATTGAAAATTATGTGTGATAATGTATTTTGAAATTTGTACAGAAGTTTGTTTAAAATGTATGTTTCTGTATGATATAATAATTTTAGAGGTCTATGTATACGTTTTAATTTATGAAGATTAAAATAGCATATATTTTTGCACGAAACGTTAGTTCTTTATATAAAATCACATCCGAGTTAACATCGTTCATTTTTTCTACCGATTTTTGACAAGTCCCGCCTCTAGCTGCAAGATTGACAGTGACGTATACACTATTTGTCCAATCAAGCGACGACTCCTCTGTAGAGTAATGTGTCTGATTGGTTAAAAGGCCGGCTTGTCGAAATACGGGAGGGAAAAATCATGCCCTTCAGTAAGCTGGTTTAAGATCCTGTCTTGTGGGTGGAGACGTTTATGGTCGTTTCACAACACCTTATTGTAGTTTAGATAACCACCGTCTCGTAATACATTTTGATAACAACCTATTTTTCACAATAAACAAGTAAAAAACGTTGCTTGTGTTGCGACGCAACAAAACACCTGCAACATTCTTTAAGTCGAAATGTGTTTGCATACTAATGTATAAACATGACAAAACCGACGGAAGCAACAAAGATAATATTACTATATCAATATCGTGTGACTACGCCTTTTGGATAAATCATTTACCTGCCAAATCGTAAAACTTTTCCGTTTTGAAAGCAGACGCTAGTGCCCACCCGACCCACTGAATGGCCAGGTCGGTGGCTGCACATTTGGCCAACGTGCTTCCCATGATCATGTCCATCAGGTTCTGAAGCAGCAATGCTACAAACCTGAGCTCAATCATACAACCCTATAGAAAAATACAGCAGAGCAAAGTTCATAACAACCACACTTATGAGGAGGAGTGGCCAATGCTTCTTCTGTAACCTATTCACTGTGGCTTATGGGATCTGTAGTTTGACAATATATATATAATGCTTTTTTACGTATTAGGTACTGCTTGAATAGAATAGAATAGAATAGAATCTTTAAAAATCCGTAAAAAATAGGGCACAATTTACTGTATTAATTTGACAGAATTATTTATTTTTTACAGGTGTTTTATGTTGAATTTTGAACTTCACTGTGTTGTGCTTTAGGATTAACGGAAATGTCCATAAAAATTACTGGATAATGTCCTGGTAATTTTCTGCCAGTACATTATAAGTTTTTTTTTTTTTTTTACGGAATTTCTTTTTACAGTGTAGAACTCAGTACCCCATGTGACCCATAATAGAATAGTAGCCTATAGAACAAAACAGAATATAAAACAATAGAACAAAAGCAAAATTTTACTTCCCCTTATTTATTTCAGAATAGAATTGAACAGAATAGGGAATAGAATAGAATAGAATAAAAAAATCTGTAAAAATAGGGCACAATGTACTGTATTAATTTGACGGAATTTTCCATATTTATTTTTTACAGGTGTTTTACCTGTATTTTGAATTTTGAACTTCATTGTGTTGTGTTTTAGGGTTAACGGAAATGTCCCTAAAAATTACTGGATAATGTCCTGGTAATTTTCTGCCAGTACGTTATCCGTTTTTTTACGGAATTTCTTTTTACAGTGTAGAACTCAGTACCCCATGTGACCCATAATAGAATAGTAGCCTATAGAACAAAACAGAATATAAAACAATAGAACAAATGCAAAATTTTACTTCCCCTTATTTGATTCAAAATAAAACAGTTCAATTTAATATAATATATAATGTATATCATATTATATGGCTCTAGCCTCCCTGTGACCCTGGAGTCGGAAATGTAGAATAGAATAGAATTTCACATGCTATCCACAAGTAGGCCCTTACCTCAAATAACCATTCACAATGAAATATGACTTATGGTTCACCACAGTACTGAAGTCATGACCTGGAAAGATAAGAAGTTTATGACTTAAGACTGTAGAAGAAGCCAAGAGAAGGTGTGTTTGGGCTCAGACAGAATACAGGCGAAGGTAAAGACACAGAGTCAACTGTCTTTTACTCTAAAAAGTTCCTTTTATTCTCCAGGGTTGGCCATTTAATTAAAGGGCTATCAGAACATTATTCCAGATTGAATACAAGTGAAGAACATGGCAGAAAGCAAGGCCAGCATCAGCTCGAAAGGAGGGGCCAATGTGCTTGCTAAACGGGTGCAGAAACAATTCAGCAGAGCACAAGAGAAGGTACGTGGCTGGAATCATAAAACACAATGAAGTTCAGACATCCGGTGTGCTTTCCAATGGTGTCAGTCTTGCAAAGTCTTCCTGTTTAAGAGAGCAGAAACTTTAGTGTTATTTTGATCGAATAATCAATCCAGTCACATGACATGGGAGTAGCTGACACAAGAGCCAATGTAAACATGCAGCTTCCTTCTCTGCTTAACAATCTCCTTTACTGTCGCAATTGTTTTAATTTGTCTGCCAAGGCTGACCACTATTTACTTTTCTGTTTTCACCTGTTTAAGCCCTTCATATCTTGTCATCTCAAAACTGATCAGGAGAATAGTTCATATAGGATCTAAAACTGTAAGGAAGCTTTCATTCTTTGTCTGTGTCAGCTTATCAATATTTTAAGGGTCAGGTGTAACATCCATTGCATAGCTGTCAATATAGCTAGAGAATACCCTTGTCATGGCTGTCAAGTGTTTGTAGGCACGTTGTAATATGTGATGCCTTTGCAGGTGTTGCAGAGACTTGGTAAATCTGAGGTGACCAAAGATGAGCACTTTGAGGAGTGTGTGATGAACCTCCAATATCAACAGGTACATTTGATCTAATTATGTTAAACAAAGTAAAAGCTTTGAAGATCAAAAGTTGACCTAATTTTTCCTTGTGGTCTCTTTTACAGAACGATGGATACAAAATATACAAGGACCTTAAAGCGTACCTCAACGCTGTCACAGGTTGGCTCTTTACTGTGAGACTCATGTAGGAGATAAGCTTCTTATAAACATGAATACTGACATGCTTTATTGTGCTTGTTTAACAGTAATGAAGGATGCCTCAGGTCGACTGTTTCAGTCCTTGTTTGATGCCTATGATGATAAATGGGATGGTGTAGAAGAGCTTGGGGAAGTTGTGGAGGTTAGTCTTAGAGACTACACTGTAAGAAAAAAGTCTGTTGAAAAGCAAATATGGCTGGTATATTTCTGTCAGAACATTGTCCGTTAAGTTTACTGACATTTCCTTTAACCCTAAAACACAATACAATGCATGTAAAACAACTCTAAGGGTCCTGGAGGGCCACTGTCCTGTAGAGTTTAGCTCCAACTTGCCTTAACACACCTACAGTTTCTAGTATGCCTAGTAAGACCTCGATTAGCTGGTTCAGGTGTGTTTAATTGGGGCTGGAGCTAAACTCTGGAGCAGGATTGGACCCTGGCAGTATGAAGTGTGCCATTTGGACAGGGCCTATGGCAATGCTCTTGTTTCATTCAAACGCAACTGGTGCCATCTTGTGTCCCATCTATCGACTGTAGTAAAACAAAATGTCTGAAAGGGTTAGTTCACCCAAAAATGAAAACTTTGTCATCATTTACTCACCCTCAAGTGGTTCCAAATCTGTATGAATTTCTTTCTTCTGTTGAACACAAAAGAAGATATTTTGAAGAATGTGGGTAACCAAACAGCTGTTGGAACCCATTGACTTCCATAGTAGGAAAAAAATACTTTGGGTGCCATCAACTGTCTGGTTACCAACATTCTTTAAAATATCTTCTTTTGTGTTCATACAAATTCATACCACTTGAGGGTGAGTAAGTAATGTCAATTTTCATTTTTGGGTGAACTAACCCTTTAATTACTCACCCTCATGTCATTCCAAACCTGTAAGACTTTCGTTCATCTTCGGAACACAAATGAATATATTTTTGATGAAATCTGAGAGCTTTCTGTGCCTCCATAGATAGCCTTCACAACTGGAACTTTGACACTTCAACAAGTTCATAAAGAGATTGTAAAACTAATCCATATGAATTGAGTGGTTTAGTCCAAATTTTCTGAAGAGACTCGATCACTTTATATGATGAACAGATTGAATTTAGGCTTTTATTCACATATAAACATTCATCAACGCACACATCAGTTGTGGTTCATGAGTTCGCCTGCCTGTTCAGTCTTAACGGTACTGATGTGACATTTGACTTCGAAGCTTGTATCAAAAAAAACGAAACATCTCACAGTGAAGCACTGTACCGGAGCTTGATTCGTTTTGCCATAACCACGTGATCTATGACGTCCGATAATATATGCCCAAGCTTGCCTATTTTTTCCCCAAAAATTTATTCACAGACTAATTTATTCAAATTGTGTAAGTAAAAAGACTATTTTTATATAGACTAATTATTTCCATTGTTTTATACGCTTTTCACAGCACAAACTGACATGAAACAGTCCAAAAATGGCTGGGTCGTCTGGGACGCAAAGGCAGTTTTTTCCACCTTTTGACCACATGATGTCGTTAGTGTGCACTGTTTTGAAAAGCTTCGAATAATGAACCTTTTTACGATACAGTTGAGAGGAAAGCCTCGGTGCTTCACAAAGCTTCATTTCGCCATCACTACTTGACGGTTAATAATAGTAAAACGAACTTGGCTTGCTGTCTGCGGAGGAGGCTCGAGCTCCGAGTTTAAAAAAAAACCTACGTCAATGGAATGACGCGGTGTTTGCAGCTTATATAGACCTTATGTAGCCCCGCCCCTTTTCAGCGTTGCGCTAGTTGTCTTTTGACTTCCGGTTTGTATTTCCACAGCTATCCTACATATTTATCAATGAACTGCTCGTTTTAAAACCTTCCCGGTCTACTGACATTTGTTAAGACATCTGCTTTAAACATTGCAATGCTCATGATAACTTTCATTAACTCTACAACAGATAATTATTATTTGACAGCGATGCCATAGAAATATACAGAGCTACCGCAAAACGGAAGTTCAAAGACAATTTTATAAAGATGGCGGCGCACTTGTTTCTCTGGCGCATAAGGTCTATAGTACGCGTGTAATGATGATTGACAGGACTGAATGTTTAGGCTCCTCCCGAACCTACGTTTGGAACTTCATTAAACGGAATCTCAAGTATGTTTACTTGACGTGCGAGAACCAATGAGGTTCATTCTCGTGTTAAGCGCATGTTTGAGCTTCCTAGAGGTCTGTTCTTGTGCGTCATTCAGGTTTGGTTGAGTTTCTGTTTATGTTCGCTGATCAATGTTTATATGTGAGTAAAAGCCTAAATTAAATCTGTTGATCATAAAAAGTGATCGAGTCTCTTCAGAAAATTCATATTGATTAGTTTTACAATCTCTTTATGAACTTTTTGAAGCGTTAAAGTGTCAGTTGTGTAGCTGTCAATGGAGGGACAGAAATCGCTCAGACTTCATCAAAAAGATCTTCATTTGTGTACTGAAGATGAACAAAAGTCTTACAGGTTAGGAAAGACATGAGAATGGGTAATTAATGACAGAATTTTCATTTTTAGATGAACTAACCTATAACTATTACCTAATATACTTTAATATAAATTAATAATACACATATTCAATTATTCTAAATAATTAAATTCTAAATTATTATTACCTATATTAATACAAATGTTGCTCTCTGTGTTCCAAAGGGAGAAGAGCTTCTGTGGAAAGATTATGAAAGCAAGCTGCGTGACCAGGCATTACTCACTATGGAGTCTTACATGAGCCAGTTTCCAGATGTCAGGGTAACAACGGCTGCCTGATATATTGGCACATACACCTTGCACAAAGCTCTCAATCATTTTTTAAATGCGCAGTTCGTCTGTCAACCATTTTTCTTTATGATTCAGGAAAGAGTGGCCAAGCGAAACAGGAAACTCGTAGACTATGATTCTACTCGCCATCAACTGACAGGGCTGCAGAATGCTAAAAAGAAGGATGATATCAAAATTGGAAAGGTATTAAATGACATGTTCGACTTATTTGCCTAACATAGAGAAACAGTCGCTCTGTAAGTTTGTTTGTAACCTTGCTGATAAGTTCCAACCTTCCAATCCTGTTCTTTACTACCATGACATTGTATTGACATGATACAGATTTATGAAGACAAGGACTTTCCTTTGTGCTGTTGTTTTTAAAGGCAGAGGATGAGATGAATGCAGCCAAGGTGATATTTGACGACATGAACAGGGAGCTGAAGATGGAACTGCCTATTCTATATGACAGGTGAGTTTTGGAGTTGTTTTTATATTGCACAGGATGGATCTTGTTTAAATGTTAATTAATTAAACTTAAATTAAAGCTGCCGTCCATAACTTTTTTTGGTTAAAAATTATACAAAATAAATTTTTGAACAAGTACATAACCAGCAAGTGTTCACAACTATCCTTACAGTCACAACGGTAAGCTTGTAATAATGTTTTCTAATTCGGGTGGTACTGGTAGGTTTCCATGGGAAATGCCGCAGTTCATCTTTGCGTCATTACGTCATGTCTGTTTACATAAAGAACGATTCCCAGCTAGTATGCTATATCATGGATCATTTATAGCCTTTTCTCTCAGCAGCTGGAATAATTAAACTTATGTATGGTATGACAAATGGACAAAAGAAATTGATATCTACAGGTAACACTAATACACACTAAATACTCATAGTCACACAATGCTGATGTTGTTAACATTAATGATTTTGGGAACAAAGTATAACAATAATAATAATTTGCACGGTTTGATGTGATATGAGCTAAGCGATTGTTAGATATAATCACCATTGGTAGCGTGATTTATTGTAATGCTTTTTTTTCTCCGTTGGTCAGAACAAAAATGGCAGATTTGTTACTTGTTCAGGTGACATTCTCCGGTGAAAATTCTTATTTTGGTCATACTTCAAGACTACAATCTGTGATTCCGAAGTATAGTATCCACCGGTGCGGTGACTGACAGCAAACATTAGATTCATCCGCGCTGAGGAGCCGTGCTGATGCACAACCCATGTAAAGATGATAATTCCGTAAATAACTGCAATTGCAGGTTTCGAACAGAGATGGCGACAAAGAGGCAAAACTTACGGACTGCAGCTTTAAATCTATCATAAAGATTTTGAATGGCTATAATTTTATAAATTACATGATTGCTCATTCCTAATTTATGGTCAGTAGATATAGTCTATATATAGATATAATAATTCATTTTAGAATTTTTTATCTTTTTTTCCTTTTTTTTTTAAAATCTACAAACTGAAACTTGGCTAATAATATTTGTTCTGCATTCTATAGTCGTATTGGTTGCTATGTCACAGTCTTCCAAGCCATTTGCAACCTCAGAGACATCTTCTACAAGGAAATTACCAAGGTAAACCAAAAGTACAGCTGTAAAATAAAATACTTGAATCAATGAACAGTGATTCCTTATAATCTTTTTGCCCCAAGAACAATGAGGTTCTACAGACAGTGATGAAAGATCTGAGCACCCAACATCCAGACAAGAGCTTTGTTGTGAAGAATTTGAACCGGTATAAGGCTTTATAGTCTGTTCTTTTATATATCTGTTAAATAAACAACTTAACTATCAGTAGTATAAGTGTTTAACAGGCAAATATAGTACAAATTACTCTCTTTGTTTCCTTTTAAGCTCAGGTTCCTTGAAGAGAAGGTCATTTAGAGACACGTTGTCTCCCAGATCACTTAAAAGCTTTTATGATTTCCACAAGAGTTACAGCCCTAGAGGCTCTCTCAGGTAAAATCATTTCAATTTCTCTCCTCCTTGCTGATTTTAAAGTTAGGAACTAATGCCATCTGCTGGTGAATGTGCATGATTAATAATATAAAGACGTTTTTTCTAATAATATAAAGACCTGTTTAAAAAAAAAAAAGTGTTGGCATTTATCATTCAAGTAATCTGTTATGTTTTTGTTTTTTTTTTTGATAAAAATAAATTACTCTAAGAATATAAATTAAAAGTCAAATTATACAAATGCTTGTTTACTATAGCAGTGGTTTTGTTTGTTTATTTGTTTAATACTATATCTTTTGGCCAAAATAATAATGTGGTATTTTTTTTTTTTTTTTTACCTTTCCCATTATTGCAAAATGAATGTTTGTAGTTCATTATAGTTTTACTAATTGAGTTTATATAGCCTATAATTGGGTATTTATTAGTTCTATATTGTGACAACTTAGTCCATTTAACTTGACATATTTTCACAAAAAAACTGTGTATCTTTTTACCTGGGCAATAACAATGTAAATGGTTTAAAATATGTTGCCAAAACTTTAATGTATGTACTACAAGTAACGCATTACAAGTAATGTGAGTTAATCAGATTACTTTTTTTAAGTAACTAGTAAAGTAACACATTACTTTTAGATTTATAACAAAATATGTTTTTCAAAAAAGTAACACGTTACTTTGTTTTCCCATTTATAGAAATAAAATATAAATTTTATAAATTTATTTTGTTAAAAATCAAACAAGAAAGCCCAGCCCAGGTGAGAAAAAGTAATGTAAAATTGTAATTGTAAATGTAAAAGTAATGTAATGCGTTACTTTTCATAAAAAGTAACTAAGTAACACGATTAGTTACTTTTTTAGGGAGTAACGCAATATTGTAATGCATTACTTTTAAAATTAACTTTCCCCAACACTGATGATAAACCTACATTGATTAATTTGAGTAAAAACTGTGACGACTAGTCCCGGTCTACCTGTATTTAAATTTTCTGCATACATTACTGCACTCATAACTTAATTGAATAGCAAAATCTGTTTTCAAGATGCAAACCAACATATTTCTCATTACATTTGCTATTACAGGAGAGACAACTCATCCAGTTTTAAGGCTGAGAGATCAGCATATGGGTCATACAGCCCCACCAGCCCTCAACCCCTTTATGAGAACGTCTCTGCTGCCAAAGGTGCAAAAGGCAGCCCTATAAGATTTATCGACACTACAGAGGAAGGTACCCCTTCCCATGAGCCACAGGTGGATGACACCAGCACCTCTGATAATAAACCAGTGGTAGAAGACAAGAAAGCCGAAGAGTCCTCGCGAGCCTCAAGTCAAGATAGACAGGGGGATACGCCAAATGAGGAGGAGTCTTCTGAGGAGGACACTGACGAGAGTGAACGGAAACCAAACTCGAGTCCCGCCGAATGCTCCAAGATTAAAGATCAAAAATCATCTGAGAAGGTGGAGGATGGTGGGCCTTCTGGTGTGGAGAATGGAATAGCTTGTGACGTTAAATCAGATGTGGAAGAAACTGATACTTCAAGCAATGTGAGTTATGTAACCCTGTAAACATCACATATATACATAAACAAAACCCTGTAAAATATATATATAGTAAGTAGTATATAGTATATACTGCCATGTTCTAGATATAGAAATTACATTCCTCAAAGAAACACAACAATGTAACTCAAGAAGAGGTGTAATTTTTATTTGTTTAACCTGTTTTAAGGCTCTTAACAAGGGTGACCATTCGTCAGGAGAGGTGAAGGAAGAAACGAAAACAGAGGCCCCTAAATAGCAGACAAAAGGTCAGCATAATTTGAGAGCACTTCCAGCTCATACTCATGTTGTGATCATGTGTTTAATTTCATCCAATATGAGCAGATGGCTTAATGTGTATTATATTTGAAATTCATCTCTTTACAGAAAGGAAATACGCTGGAACTGGACAGCACAACAAAAGAGAGGATTTCCAAATGCTGACTTGAATTCATTCATTCTGATCTTTTGAGATATGTTTTTCAGAGAAATGTTTAAATTCTGGGTTTTAATTCAAGTACAGTTTCTTTTAGAATATAATCACTTTCCTGTATTGTCTTTTATCCTTCACATGTGGTGGTCTTTCTTATGGATTTTAATGTTTTTAGATATATTACTCTTTATGTGACATCCATTTATCTAATTGACAAATGATCACAGGAAATAATGGAAATGTTTAAAATTTACTTGACAATCATCCCAAAACTTTTAATAAAAATTAACCTAATTGTTTTTACATTTTCTTCATTACACTCGAGCAATTCAACTAATGATCCAAATCTCTGTTCTTTATTTTTCAAAGGTTAGTCTAGCATGCTGGCAAGGTGGTGTGGTTGTTGGTTAACATTAGTCATTTCGTGGAATGTAACCATTGTTTGATTCTTCACGGGAGCGGGCCGGGCAGGAAGAAAACGCTCGTGAACGCGCATATGCTCCTCTCGTTTCCGCGAATCGGCTCTTTTAAACTGTTTGAATCAAAGAACCTGTTTAAAAACGAGTCAATGGTTCTTTTACGTCGTGACGCAATTACGTCACCTTGCCGCAGTTCCACACTGTACACACACTCAAACGTCCTAATAAAAGTAGGCTATACTATGTAGTTTATTGTTTTTTATATATATTACGTTTTACTAGTGAGGTTTTAAATATAATTTTATGCGTCTCAATTCACTTTGTTGAAGCTATGATAGGCTATTAACTGAACATATTTCAGTTTAGAAACTAAACATTTTATTTTTCATTTACATTAGGCCTAAACAGTACTAAATTAATTTAGTCACAAAATGTTTATGCATGTTTTAAATAATAAAATTAATAAAATGACAGTTATTTGAGCTACAACCAACTCAACTGTTTGTGTACATGTGTAAGTGATTTCATAAAACTGTCATACACAAATTATTTTCAACATATTTCCATTACGTTTTCAAAATCCCAATCAGTCCCGACGTTACGGACATGTTTTTACATTATGGTTCGGTTAAACGAGTCAGTTATGGTTATTGAGTCGAGACAGGCTCAGAAAAGATTCGACTCAAAAGAACGATTCGTTCACACAATCGGACATCGCGAAGCACAGTGAGCGTGTGGTGGCTTTACGCTGTACTGCTTTGACTTGAACGCAGTCTGTTTTTCATGATTTATCGGTCTGAAGTTTAGCTTTTATAACCGCAATCGCCATCTTTAGCTGAAAAGTAGTTTATCCGCGACTTTGACGATCAAATAACTCAGGTAAGTCTTTTTTTTGTTCCTGTTGGACTGAAAGTAGATCTGACGGTTTCAAATGTCTGAACAGCTGTTAAAGGATGAGTTTTGCAGCTCTTTAAAGTGATCGTTCACAGTGTGAGAGGGGATTTCCGACTACCATCGATCAAATAAAATAATTACAGTTTTAGATTGCCTCTACAAACAAACAAATAATCTCCGGTGCGTGTTTCTTTGAGTAAGTTAGTTGGCGACCCAGTCAGTACATCTTGCTTTGTCTTTACTGTACGTTACATACATCACGACGAAAGCCTTTTAAAATGAGTGTGTGTCTAGTAACCCTATGAGGTTTGTGATAAGGAAAGTCAAATTTAAATTAAATTTAGGAAGTGAGACTTGTGACTGCTGCTACAGCATTTATTTATAAGTTAAGGATCATTCTACAAAACTGCTGATATATTGTTATATGTACATTTTATTGTTATTGATACATTATATGTGTGTAAATAATGAAGAGCTAATTCAAACATTTAATGTTTGTTTATATAGACATTTTTCTAACTACAGCATCTAAAAAGTTTTTTTTTCGTCTCCACCCTTGTGTTTCCAACTTCTATAAACACACACACACACACACACGTTTCATGTTTTATAGGGACATTACAAAGACAATGATTTTTATACTGTACAAACTGTATATTCTATCCCCTACCACTACCCCTAAACATCACAGAAAACTTTCAGCATTTTTACATTTTCAAAAAACGATGTATAAGATGCTTACCTCATGGACCAAAAAAAAAAGTCCCCTCAAGGATTTTGGATATTACCATCATTGTTTACATGAAACACACACACACACATTGTCATTATATGTATATTTTTAGATTTTAGTTGACAATGTATTATTACAAAGACTTGAAGTTGGATTTTTCATATATATATTTTAAATCAATTAACTATTCAATAAATATAACACCTTGACATAATGACATTGTCATCCTTTCAACAAGTGAACTTCCAAGGACTCTTTATCACTTAGTATGTTTGTCAATCTTATTACTATGATTTTGTGTTATAAACCATTGATATTTGAGAAGTCAGATGTTAAATTCTCTTTTAAATAAGGATTGTGTACACTGTAAAAAACAATAAGTAAAATTTACTTAGTTTTCAAGTTTTTGCACTCAAGTAAATTTCAAATATGGAATTAAGTTACTCTACTTAACTAAGTTAAGTAACATTAATAAAGAAAATAAGTAATTTTAACTTGGCCAGTAAAAGGTTGAGTAATTTCTACTTAGTTTCTTACATTTTACTCAAACAATATAACACTGAATTAAACCATGCTTTTAAAGTGTATGTTTTACGTAGAAACATCTAAGTAAATAATACAATAGAATAGATATTGTGTAGACACCATATCTACATGTTAGAAATAACGCGGCACCTGAACACAGAGACCTCAATACTTGGTACACAATGACGGTAACATTCGATGGATCGTTTTTGAGTGTGAATGTGCCATTTTGAGTAGAAAATGAACTCCAAATGTTACAAAACTAAACACACCCACAAAAGCAATGATAAAACAGTGTAAAAACAGCTGGAAAACAGTCAAAAAATTGACCTTGTTAATTATTCAAGGCCCAGTGCATGATGGGAACACCAGTATCAGAAAAGTTGAGTAGTTTTACTTAAAGTGTAAATATCAATATTATAAAATTAATTTCTACAAGCTTAAATTGAGTACTACTATAGAATTTACTTAATTTTTCAAAATTCTTGCCTGAACTTTTTCATGTAAAAATTACATTTGTTTTTTCTGTAGTATTTACTTCACCATAAAAACATTTTTACTGTGTAATTTAATGACTTTGAACAACATTTGTAATGTCAGTTTCATCTTTCATTTAAAGACAATTGTAGTCTGACAAAAACACGATAGAATGTTTGAAAATTCACTTTATTGAACTATCAAACTTTTTCATAGAACGTCCCTTAACTTGTGATGTAAAGTTGTAGAATTATTTTGAAAAGTGGGTTGATGTCTTTGAAAAGTACTTATCTCCCAAAAAGTCAAAATGTAGAAATTTTAACTCTCCAAACTCTCAATCAGTGTCAGTAGACTTTAATGTACTTACTGTACATGTTGAGTGATGCGTCTGTCTCACAACCCAGTGATGTTTGTCCACATTTAATAGTTAATGTTTAATCAGAAGTTTACTCAAGTCATAGTGTCAGCTTCACAAAGGACATATTTGTAATGTATAAAGTCACAGCTGATACTAAAAAAATCAATGTTGAAATGAGTCTGTTTATTTTGCTCCACATAGGTGTCTGTTTCAGTACAAGTATGACTTTCACCATGACTAGCATTGCACTTAATGGTAAGTTGTGTATCTTGTCTTCTAATATAAAGAGCAAAATTCTTTTGGAGCATTAAAAGTTTCCCTCACAGGCTGTGAGTGCGTCACTCATATCAAACAACGAATCAGAACATTATAATAGCCTAGCGTAACATAATCCGTCTTGGCACCAACACATTTTATTTTTACATATAATGTATTGTAACCTGGCCTTATTTGGTCTAGAAATGTTTAATTGGAGGCTGTACTGAAATTAAATAAAATCTATGCACAGTTAATGCCTAACATTGTGCCATGATGCATTTCTCCTAATCTGATTACTCCTCAGAAATGCTAAATATGTTCTCCAGCTGAAATGGTTGTAATTTCACTTTTTAGTGCATTGTAATGTTGACATACAGGTTTTGTGTCGTCTTCAATGTTTTTGCTTGTTTCACAGTATCAGATGTCACACCAACTACTACAGCTCCACAGCAAACAGACCCGACTGTCATAGGAGGTAAATGTCTTCTAGCATCATTACTCCAGTCTTCAGTGTCACATGATCCTTCAGAAATCATTCTAATATGCTGAATTTGTGGTCAAGAAACATTTCTTATTGATAATGTTGGAAACAGTTGCTGCTTAATGTTATTTTGGAAAACATAATACTTTTTCTTAGGATTTTTTTGATGAATAGAAAGTTCAAAAGAACAGCATTAGTAACATTATAAATGACTTTACTGTCACTTCTGATCAATTTAATGCATCCTTGCAGAATAAAAGAAATTAAAAAATCTTACTGACCCCAAACTCATTTATTTACATTCAATAACTGAATTTTGTTTATTTTGAATCTGACTCATTTTGCACTTAGAAATCCATACATAGATTTATCTTTACTCTATATACATTGACTTAAAGGTGCAGTGTGTAAATTTTAGGAGGATCTATTGACAGAAATGCAATATAATATACATAACTATGTTTTCAGTGGTGTATAAAGACCTTACATAATGAACTGTTATGTTTTTATTACCTTAGAATGAGCCATTTATATCTACTTATAAAACAGTTAGTTCTTGTCCTTGATTCTGATTGGTCAATAGCTGTGTTTTATTCACGATAAAACATGGCTATAACTGCTTCACCCAACAGTTCTGTGTATCACTACACAACACCCTTAGCAACCACTCTTAGCAACGTAAACTGTTTGTTCTCAGTTGATATTGTTCATTGAAGCTTACTGTATTATGTAGAAGAGTATTGTGAGAAAGAGATCGATTGAGTGAGTTTATTTTAGTCCTATGTTCATAATAAAACATCTGTTTTAATGTCTGATGTATTATCTTGTCCTTTTAACACTTAAGCGGTTTTCCCGTGACTAACAGCGCTAGTCAAAGCATTTGTCATTTGCGTCTTGTTCCGTGTTCACAACAATTCAGTCTTTTCAATGTAAAAGTCTTCGCTACTGACTGACAAACTCACAAAGACAGTCTTTGTTGCCATCTAATGGCGTAATAATATAACTTCTGTTGCTGTTCACGGTCAGGGACTAATTTTTCCGGTGGAAGGAAGGCTTTTAGTTAAAGTTTACTTCATGAAAGTTGCATTGATACATATTTTTGGCTTTAATATTTGTATTGTGTGGTAACCGTTTTATAAAAGCAATAAGGTACTTGAGGCTAGTGCTATATCGTGAAAAAGTCACGGCTGAAGGGGTTGTAGGCACTCCACTTTGCGTCATGCCTAACAACGCCCTTCAACTGTGACTTATTCACGATACAGCACAGCCTCTTGTACCTTATTGCTTATATACATCGCAGGTCCCCTTACATGTTGAGTCTCCATTTTACTTCATTGACAAGCTACGCATAAAAAAAATAATCGCAGCCTAAAAAGAATCACGTTTAAGCGTGATTTCAATGTTTTTTGTATCTTGCGATAAATCATACAGCCCTAATATGAATTATGTTTATGTCATACACATAGTTTATTTATTATCATATGTCATTTGAAACAGAGATGTCATATGAAACAGATGAAGTTTGATTTCCGAATTAGGGAAAAAAGCTGTGTGCTTATGTGCTTTTAATTATATTTATGCCTTAGTTAATTAAAAAAACAACAACAAAAAACACTTACAAAATAATGTATTATTTCTTCATTTGGTCTATTGTATATTGACATGCTGTTTGAAATGGTTTTTCTTCTTTTTTTTTTAGTGGTAATTGCCCTGATCCTGGTGACCCTTGCCCTCTGTGGATTCCTGTTGTACCGATACCTGTGCCACAGTAAGGGTGTTTACAGAACCGCAGGTGAGCCTGCACCAGGAGTGGACCCAGAACAGGTCTACAATGACACCACCGTCACTGACAACAAGAAGGAATACTTCATCTGAACTGCTTAGCATCAGAGGGATTCAACCAATGATCTGCCTAAAATTGCATCGACTGCCCCGGACATCTAAATAGCCTATATAGAGAGGCAAGACATATGGGACATAAGCCACTAGTCTGTGCTGTGGAGAAGAATGTTTAGTTGAAGGGATACAGTTTGAGCCAGAAGTAAAAGGAGTTGTTCGTTCATGATGTCAATAAGCTCAACGTCGATTTTGGTATGGTAAAGTTACTGTCAGTTACTGGGACAATCTTTTTTTTTTTTTTGCTGTCAAATTGTTATACCTGTATATAGTTTATATATCCAAACTGTATATTCGCTACTTCAGCAGAAATTATACAAAAGTTCATATGCAAGAGTTAGAATTGGAATTATTGATCAGTAATTATTATGAGTTATTATCAGCTATTATTAGAACTCTAACAAGTGGCGAATGCCAAACATTGGAGGCACTGTACAAATTTAATTTTGAGCCATAAGTTACTTTAATGTTCATTTGTGGCTTTTCAATGTGCCTTTTTCCTGTTAACCATTTGGCCTGACTTTTTATTATTTATTAATAGCAGCATTTTTAGTGGAGTAGTTGGAGAGCCCACTGTTACCTTTAAACATTTAAATATATTTTACAAATTTTTTTTTTTTTTTTGAAATTGACACATTTTATAATTCAAGATTGTGTTTTTGTTACATAGCCATGCTGTAACGGTGCCAAATGTATATATATATTACCTCTGTCATTATTTGTAAAACAGACACATGCTGATCATAATGTCAAATGCATATGATACTGTATATTTTTTTTGTGCAGGGTTACAATAGTATCTTACTTAAGAAAATGAATGTAATTTATATCACATTCTGAGTCATCTTTTTTCATTTTCAATATGTTACTGTGATTATTGATGATAATACCATGTCAAATACAAGTGGCTAGTTAGTTCAAATTTGCTTGTACAACTAAAATTAAGATTTCATTTATATACATGAAATCAATTTCTGTGCAACTATTTTTGTTGTAATCTGGAGATAAACATCCATATGAACCAGTCAGCAGGCAAAAATTTCAACACGAAACGTTGAAAGACATATTACAACACAGATGGTCAAAATTCAAAATAGCTTTTATTCTAAATTTTGTTTTATACTTAAGGTTTAGTATAAAAAAAGTTAAGTGCACCACATTTTTCACTGGAGATCATTTTGTCATGTAGCAAACTAGGAAGGACCTCTGTTCCTTGATGCTGCAGTATGCATCCATTATAACCCATCACAATCTTTTTATATTATATATATATATAGAAAAAAAAATCAAAAGGGTTCCCTGAACTGTAGTGCCCACAAAGACTTATACCATCCATGACTGTCATGGTATTGAGGCTCAAGATAAGCAGTGTATCCGCTACATTGCATACACAAACACAAGGTGGCACATGCCATGAGAAAATGCTGCGCTAAGATTGAAACAGATATTGAGTTCTGAAGGCTTTGCCCTCATGTTTTTTGCCTTATTTTCATAGCAAATTAAAAATAAATGAAATGGGATTTGAATAAGGAATGCCATAAAAGTCAGATCAGAAGTTTTAAACTAAAATAAAAACCTACATAAGAAATCACAGAAAATTATATAAATGGTGCTAAGGCAATGCCAGCATACTTGGCATGTTTTTTAAAAGTTATGAGAAATGGTTTTTTCCATTATTTGCAGAGAGAAAATCTACCTAAATGTATTTTTTTTATTTTTATTTTTTTTATTAAGATTAAAGGCAAAACCTTTAGAACTGTAGTGTCGGATACCCAGTGATGCACCTGAAACATGTAAAGCCTAAAAATGAGCCCCATTTGCCAGGCTCGCATAAAATTCCCTCTTTTTTTTTCTCTTTTTTTTTTTAATCGATCAGAAAATATATATGGTATAATGACAAAAAAAAAAAAATGGGATACCAGTGAATGTATGGAGAATAAACTCAAGTGAGCGTTTGTAAGCATTTCACCTCAGTGTTATCAAGCAAAATAAGCAGCATTTTAGATTACAGTCAGATATAATACAGGTAACTGCTACAGAACTAGTAAGTTGTAGTGTCAAACAGAAAACAGCTGCTTTTGAAGGGCAAATGAAGGTTTAGCAATTAAATAGTGCTGTCAAATGATATATATAGTATAAATTATATATAAATACTTATATATATTTTTAAATATATACATGTATGTGTGTATTTATATATACATAAATATACACAGTACACATATATATTACGTAACAAACTTTTATTGTGGATGCGATTAATCGCGATTAATCGTTTGACAGCACTACAATTAAATAAATTATAAGAGCAAAAAGTGGTGGAGACAACTGCTGGTGTAGGTTTTCCTTTTATGTCGGGTATTTTGTGAAACATTTTTAAACCACGTTACAGATGTGAGAGGAAAACTGTAATCCCTTGTGAAACATTTACAAATCAACACCACAATTTCTCAGCCAAACAAAAGCCGTTTTATATGCTACTACGTATTACCGTACTGCTTTGAAAAGTCATCAATGCAGCAACAAGTATAACTGACGCTGTTTTTGTATTTAAAAGCATATGTACAAAAGAAATCGGCAAAAAAAACATTTCAGAATTGGTTGACAGTGCACATAAATTAATCTTTTAGTACTTCTAAAAAATTGTAACAATGATAACTCTTTATTAAGAACAAAATGACTGAAAAGTGCATGCAGAAACATTAAGATGCAACTAGGAAACATTTTTCAACACAACCCCCTACAAAATGCAGTCACAGCAGTGGTGTGCTCTGCCTGGTGCGTGACACCCGCAAAGCAATCACCATCATCTAAATGTGATATGTTTACTTATTTCAGTATGAATCTGAGTGCAGATGTACTTTGACAGAAGACTTACAAAAAGCAAAAAGCTTTAGTGCATTCTAGTCCAGATCTTTGGTACAAGCAGCTCCCCACAAACAAACAAAATGCTTGATGTGCCAAACAATTTAAAATACTGAAAACAAATCGTCTCTTGATTAAGCCCTGACCTTTGTAAACAACTTTACCTTTGTGGAAAATGCTAAAGAAGTTTGTGAAGTTGCACATAGAGCTGGAACACACATAAAAACACGCTAAACGGCTATATGTACAGCTCTGGGTATCCGACATAGGAGGGAAAATATTGAAAAAAAAAATCCAACTTTTGTTTATCTTGTTCTCTTTTTACTGCATTTAGGTTCATTCATATGTAAATTCCTTTGCTTTTAAATAATGGTGCAGTTTTGGCACCTGATAATATTTATATACGCTTGCCCAAAGGTACAATACTCCACCGTTGTTTGAATTTGTAAACACGTCTTTCTCTTTGAATTTGAGAGCGCTTACTTCCGCATTTTACATATCTGACCTTAATAATGATAGGAATGAAAGGCTTACTTAAGCATACTATTCAAAGAGAATGTTTCAAGTGCATAGCTACTTTACACAGATGATCAAACTGGCTCGGCAGTTCTCTTGGCATGATCTCCGGCTCAAGAAGACAACCAAAAACTAGAAAATAAACTGTAAAATGAAGTTCTACGAGGTACGCCAGTGGCAATAAAGGTAAAAATGACCTGGTTTCCACCTTAAAAGTCGTCTTAGCCAACCAATAATTATGACACATATGATCACTAGAAGTTCAAACCTACAAATATCATGCACTTCTGAAAGCGGTTTTAATTGTGAATACACAGAAACTGCGTTATTACACAATTATATCAACAGTGGAGTATTGTACCTTGAGTAAGGGGCTCTAAAATATTACATTCCATTAGATTAAATCAGTATTGTGGCTTAGCCAAGCAGCCCCAAGGGAGGCAGGCGTGGGAGAACAGGTAAAGGGAACCAGGGAGAGGGAAAGGAGGGCTTCGGTCCAGGCCCAGGGTGATGCTAACTGTTACCAGATGGTGTAACCGCCGCTGGAGCCGCCCATGAAAAAGTTGCCCTTGCGTTGTGTCATCACAACATTTGCACCTTGCATGGCAGCCATCTGAGCCGCGTTAGGGAGGTGTCCAGGTGGTGGAGGCTTAAATATAGAGAAAAATATGTTAATTTAAATACATAAATGGATTTTTAGTCACAAGAACATTTAGTAAGTTGTAACTTTTAACTGATTCTTGAGTATTGGGGCAAAACAGGCTACAGAAATACACAAAAGTTTTTGTACCAAAGGATTTAAAAAAATTTAATGAGTAAACATGTTCGGCACAACCACTAATAAATTACTGATGAAAACTAATGACTAATATTTTCTTCACTTTTTTGTCATCAAACTTACAGGTTGATAGCTGACACTGTGGACAAAATAAAAATCACATTTTAAGAACAAAATGAGGGAAATAATCTAAAAATACCAATTAAAATACCATATAGCAAATACCATAATTTCTTTAAAATTTGGGTGATGATGTTAACATATCACGATGACATGGTTAATATAAATGCAATTACCTAATAATTAAATAACTAATAAATATATATTTACATAATAATATAAGCAAAATGTATACAGATAAGAAGTGTATTTTTTTGATAAATCTCTTCTTTCTCTGATTAAATTCAAAGTGTAAATGATGAACATTTCAAAACTATTATCAGGTATAATTGTAGGTCATGTTTTGTCCCACGTCTCAAGAAATCAAAAGGACCTGTGATGAAATGGTCATAAAAGTCTAATCTGATGTCCTGGTTTTCCGACATAAACTGAATTTGCCTAAATGGGCACTTCACCACTGTCAATATAGGCTTTCAGTAAAACTTTGCTGCCTATAGTAATACAAGTCTCTCAGTCTCTTTTATTGAATCCAAAAGTATTTATAGTATAATTTCTTTCTTTTTTTTTTTAAACGGTGCTACCACACTAGAGAAAACAGAAAAAAGGCTGTTGTCAACACCCATAATGCACTGGCCATAAACTGCTATGTTTATGGTTACCAAAGTTAAATCCCGCCTCGCTTTAGTAGGAAATACTTCTTAGCAAACTTTAAGGGCCTGTTTACACCTGGTCACTTTATGCGTTTTTACTGATCTGATTTAGCAAAACGATTCCATTTACACTTGGCCACATAAATGTGTCTCCGCAAAACGGATATAAATCCGATCTTCAATTCTATATGCATACGCTATATGCAGATTTAATGGAGTTTACGTCACCAAAAGCAAAAATATAAGCTGCATTTTATTGATCATCAGCTAATTTCAAAATCAAAGACCGCAATAGGAGAGAGTGCGGCAACAGCACTGGTAAGATCATTTAGTCTCATTACTTAATGAAGATGATTGTGGATGGATGCACTTCTTTGGACTTCAGGAGAGCAATTCACTACCATTATAAAGCTTGGAAGAGCAAAGAGATTTTTTAATATAACTCTGATTGTGTTAGTCTGAAAGATTTATCAGAATGGATTTTCATTTGCGTTAGTTTGCACGTCTGCTTGCTGAAGATATACTCTCATCTGCGGCGATGAGTGTTGCAGTAGTGCTGTCACATCTGGCTATAACATGTTATTTAGCCTATAACACGCTCTCACATGTTCATTTTTTTATCATTTTTGGGAGGAGTAAAATTTACATATGTGGTTTCAACAACCACAACCATTTAGACTTGTTCAGTTTTGACTGGAATGCGTCTCAGACCACCTCCTAAAGTGGTTTAAGTGATCGGATTTAAATCTGTCTCAAATGCGTTTTGGAGGGCATTTACACCTGGTCTTCTCCTGATCGGATAGCTATCCAATCAGAGAAAATGTATGAAGTGACCAGGTGTAAACAGATCTCAGTCATAATGCCGTCGACTTGTATTGTTCCCAGGTGCAAGAATTCAAAGAGTAAACGTTTAGCGAGAGTGAGTTAGTTTCGGCTTCCCGTGAAGGATTCAGTGCGTTGCAGGCAGCGGCTAAATGCTGCAAAAAATCTTAAATACGGAGAGAACGCTGCTATGGAAAATTTAAAAAAACCTCTTTGTTTGTAGTCAAGTCAACATTTCAAACTGGATGACCACGAACATAGTGTTTTAGGCCAAATGGAGGGAAAAAACTGAAAGAAACTGCCATTCTGTCAGTTCCGCCCAACCTCCTGAAACAAAACACCGTCTCGTACAGGTAAGAAAGCTGTTGCCATTGTTTAAAGAGTAGACATAGTATGATACAATTTTCAGTGATAAACATACCCTTACAATAACTGTTCTGTTTATTACCCTCTGTCAATCCGACTGTCTGTGGATGGGGATACAAAAATGCAGAAGTATAATCTGTAGTTTTCATGAAAGCCCTGGAGCTGTCAAAACTATTGCTGACAAAAGACTGGACTTTTGCTGACAAATAAACATGAATTTCTCGGCTCAGGTAACAAGGAGAACGAGTAAACATACATTACAGACATTGTAACAATACAAACAATACTAACAATACAAAGCAGGTTGAAAATTGTCGAAGATACACTTTAATATAAATGCATATTACTTCCTGGCTGATAAAATACAACAGGTTTACTGTGAATACTCACAGGAATGGAAGCACTGGTGCCAGGCCCGAAGCGAGCTCCAGCATCAAATCCGCCCTCCATCATGACGGTAGAGCCAGGAGGGTACACGGGCCCCATCTGATAATAAGCCATTGGGACACTAGGGGCCATGGCTCCCATTGGCACAGTCTGAGCATGCATGGGCATGTACATCTGAGTACCAGGGTATGCTGAGGTCATTTGGGGCATCTGTCCAGGGGCTGGGGGAGGAGCCATATACCTGGGCTGATAAACCTGCGAGAGGGAAACGTTTAAAAAAGGTAAACAATGCAAAAACCATAAACAGTTATTTTAATGATTTTTGTATGGGATGACAGAATTTATAAAAGATATTTCTAATGTGCAATACTCAAAGCCATTTTAAAATGAAGACACAAATCTGTGATTGTATAGTCCATAAATAAGTTATGATTAATAAAATTGACTATTTATTGAACATTGGTATCTTTTATCATTATATCACTTTTGCTGCAGTTTTATTAAAAAAGGGGTTTTATTAAGAACAACTCATAACAAAATCACTGAAATTAACGGCCTCTTTTGGCTTATTGCTTCATTTTTCTCAACATCAAAGTTATTTGTTATAAATCTAGCATACTCGCTAGAATATCTCTTTCCTTTGAGAGTTTCACATTGACTAAAGGCCCGTTCACACTATGAATGACAACGATAAAGATAACTATAACAATAACTCTATTAGCGTTCACACCAACACACAGTATGCTTCTGTTTATTATAACCACACACTGCAGTTTGTCATCTGCTGCTTTAAATGCTTGAGGTCTTAAAGCAGGATGGATTCTGATTGGCTGTCAATGTTTTCATTGTTCATCAGCTGGAAAAAGAAGTTGTGAAAGTGATTCCTACAATGTTGTTTCTTTTTTGTTGTGGTGTGGATTCTGCTATTCTTTTACATTTACAATTACTTTTAAAACTATATCTTTATCATTATAGCTATCATTCTTGGTGTGAATGGGCCTTAATTCTTTGCTACAAATTGCCTTTGTTTGTCCAAGTGGTGGCACATGCATCACAATAGATGGTTCATCAAGCACAATTTCCAGAAATGATGCATGGTCTTAGAAAAGGGAAGAATCTTTAGAATGCAGTCCTCTTGAGTAAGGGAACATGCACTCTTGAGTGTTAAACTTGTTTAAAAACATGTTGCTATCTAATATAATACTTGATTACATTGCAACATTATTCTGAAGGGCCTTTCCTACTCCTTTTATACTGTAATGAGATGTTGCACATTCACATGACCGGACAGAGAGTAATTAGTACTGGTAACCTCAGAGTATGGAGGAGGGGCATCTGGATATGGAGACACCTGAGGAGGGACTTGCATAGCAGGCGGGTAAACGGGTGCTGAGCTCTGCTGAGGGTAAACAGCTTGTTGTGGATATGAACCTGCATAGACACAAAGCAGAAAAAGTCAAATTAATATCACAACAGAATTCTATGTTGATTTACTGTAAAGTAGACAGTAATATTAGGGCTATGTACTAAAGATACGGACCAAAAGATGCCAGTAAGAGGTTTTCTTTAAAGTCACCATGAAATCAAAACTGACCATACTTGTTTTTTTAATGGAATACCGCAGTATTTATTATAAATGATTTATCTGTGCATTTTTTATTCATAAGCCCTCATAATCTTTAATTAAAATAACATCTCCGTAACAACATCTTTTCTCTGATGATGCGTTTACTGGTGTGAGGGCTGGACAACCTGTCAATCACATGAGATCACAGCAATAGCAAACCACAACGTTCCAATGATCCAATCAATTCCCAATGGAGAAAATCAAGTCCCGCCCTAAATTTTTTCTTGTTTGAGAAGCTGTGACACTTGGATAAATATATGGGTCAATGATGTGACAGGTCATTTTTTTAAGGCCTTAATAATAATAAAAAATAAAGATATGGCATCCGAAGTATGTAAGATAGTACAACTAGATCTCTTTTATTGAATCCAAAAGGTTTTAATTATATTTTGCACCATATAACGGTATTTTAATGAATTTTAAAGATTTTGAAGTGTCAAAAGGTCATTCGGTTTAACCGTCCAAAGGCCAATACAGCCATTTCATTGTGATTAAAATATCTAAAAATGTAATAAATGCATATATTTTTTATTCTGGCATGATTTTATAACATCATATATCAACATAGTGCAAAATGGTATTAAAATTATGTGTAGAAGTCGTTGCTTTGTTATGAGAAAGAATGTCTGGAAAAATTAATTTCATTGATGTTATTTGGAGTAACCAATATAAAGGGACCATTTTGGATCAAGTCATGCGGTCAGTTTCATGTGACATCATTCAGACACCTGCAAAGGACTACATGGTCGTGAAGCAAAGTAACTAACTCTATTTTAACTATTTGAAAAATTAATGTTTTCCACTTGCTCATACGCATGTCCCGAAACATCAGGTCATTCGGTACAACCGCTATAAAACATGGAAAATGTTGTAATATTTTAAAAACTTGTACTAAATATAAAATGTTTGAATGTCATTTTGCTATCTAGTTAGCAAGCTAACTAGCTAGATATCAGCCTGTTGGCATTGTTTGAAAATATCATAATTCGATATAACCATAAGTGTCATTGGGTAAAACCAAAATTTTGGTTAAACCGAATGACTTTTTGGTGACAAATTTTGTACATAAAAAATTACAAAAGCAGTGTTAATTGATTATAAAAAACACAATCTCATAATATCTTGCATAATCACTTAATAAATCTTCAAAATTAATTATATGTCCATTGTTTTTTTACACTTTTAAAAACCTTAATGATCACAGTATGTCACCGTAGGGAAGAAAAGACTATCGCAACTTCGTTTCATGCCGACTTTAAACCAAAATAGATAGTCATGAAATGTGGATCAATTATCAATTTTAAATAAATAAATTAGAATTTTTAAAATAGGCATTAGTTCAAAGTATATAATAAATGTACACAAAATAATATAATATAATATAATGTGTATCTAAAAATGAAAATGAGAATAGAAAAATAAGAGGTAAATAAGCCAGTCTTAACTTACAGCTAAATTACAATATAAAAAATAAGACAATATGCATATCTAAAAATGAAAATGATAATAAAAAAAATAAGAGGCAAATAGGCCAGTCTTAACTGACAGCTAAATTACAATATAAAAAATAAGGCAAACTGTTCTTAATACCACAGTATATTTATGAAGCACATGTAAATTAGATTAATTAAATGATTAAAAGGAGGTTGTGAGCGTCTCGTTCTCTTAATGAGGTCACCTTTCCAATCACGTCATCGCGCTGTAGCAGCCAAGCTAGTTACCCTTTATCTGTTTTCATCTCAAAACATTAGCCAGTCCGCTGAAATCAGACATTACCGCGTTAAAAATTACAGTTTCCCTCATGAGGTAGTCGACGACAGACGTTTTTGGCGCATAATCCGTAAGAGTTCAGTATGTAAAGTCGTTTGTTATGTAAGTCAGTTATGAAGGCTAACTCCATTGGTAGTTGCTAGGAAGCGGCTAAGCAAAATAGCAGAAGAGCGGAGGTGATCGCGTATTTACCTTTGTTGTTCATTGTTCTTCACTGTAGATAAAATATTCTAGGGGACGAGAATTTCAACAGACCGAATTCTGCGTTTATTTCACAATAAATATAAGGTTTACTCAAAGTTCCTCGTCTTTTTTTACTCGTTACTTCCTTGTTTTCGTCGGGCTTTCCTTTGAGTATATTTGTGTTGGGCGGAGCTACGTCATGCACGCGTCATTTTTTGGACGCCACTCCCTGTTAAAGAGAAATACATGATTCACATTTTGTCGAAAATGAAAGTGTTTGTAAGCCCCACTTCATACTATAAAAACAAATGTAATCCTAAGTTATTATATATACATTACAAATGATGTAATATAATTTTGGTTGTATAGCCTCGTGACAACTTCCCTTTGTGATATCTCAGTAATTATAGGTGTTTGAGAGTCAAAAGCCCAGTTAAACAAATGTGTAGCTCTCTAGCAGTGGTTTTATGTTGTTTTCAAGTTCAAAAGGCTCTTAAATTAAAATATATTTTGTAACAGCTGTTGGGTAAACAAGTCAACATAATAAAACTAGCATATCAGTCAAGAGTCAACAATATAATGGTGATATATTTAAACTGAAAGGTTGGACTATGATTTCAGGCTAAGGGTATTTTCATAAATGTTAAGCAAGTTTTTTTGTGTAATTTATTCATTACAGTTTCTTATTTTCATTTACACTTTTCTGAACAGCCAACAATACATTCTTAAAAATAAAGAAAAACAATATCACAATATCACAAATGGTTCTTCTGTATGGCATTACTGTGAAAACACCCTTTTGGAACATTTTTAAAAAGTTTAGGCTGTTTAATGGCAGGTTTAATTTTATTATCTTACTCCATATACTGTGACAACATGCCCCATTATTTCTGAAGTGTCTTTTTCTTCTCTCACTGCTTGAATATTCATCATCATTATTATTAATTTTGGATGTGAATAATTTTATTTTGCATAGTTTCCCATTTACAATCCCAGTAACATCGTCAACATGTAATATGAATTCCTGTCTACCCATATAGGGTTAGAACGATTCTGCATCTTGATGAACCCAATATTGCATAAATGGGCCCTGGGAAGTATGCCAAGCAGAGCAGAGGTTTCATTAACATCTTTTAATTTAATTGCAATATTCAACCCAATATATTACATATTAGACTTTGAATAGGAATGGTGATCCAAATTTTGTTTTGCACCTGTCTGATTAAATTAAATGCCATCAATGCATTTTTATGGGTGGGTCCACACCCCTGTAAAGATGCATTTATTGGACAGGGCTTTGTCAAGGAAACTAAAATTATCACTTTCGATAGCCTTTTAATTGCAATGTATAATTCTTTTTTATCAGATGTATATAAAATGAATGTGCTCTCTATTAGTTGGGGCCTGTATTGGATGTGAATAATTACAGATTCGTCTGCATTCAGCAATCCCAGTTCCCCTTTGAGCTCCATGGCAATATGCTGCTAATGCATGCAAATGAAAGTGTTTGCCAGCTGGCTTGCCAACAGAGGAAAGACACAGAGTGTGTGCAGAGACACGGTGTCTCTTTCATAAGCTTGTTTATTACAACAACAAAAAAAAAAAAAAACAGAAAAAAAAGAATTTGCCTTGTAAATCGATTGTAAAAATCAGTATGCATTCGATTATATATATATATATATATATATATATATATATATATATATATATATATATATATACACATATATAATTTTTTGTTTTTCATTGAGGAGGAAAGTGCAACATTTTACCTTGAATGCATCTGGTTTGCATAAAGCTTTCTCACAGATTCATATATACAATGCAAAAGATGCACTTGGTTGCAATCCCCTGAAATGATCATCTCTGGGGAACAATTGAAGATTAAACTTCTTGGGTAGCCAATCTTTTTTTTCTTTAGCATTCTATTTCTTTATTCACTTGTGTATTCCTCAATCGAAAGTCACTTAGGATAAAAGCATCTGCTAAAGGAATACATTTTTGTAAGTACACTCTAGAAAATGCTAGGTTAAAAAATAACCCAAGTTGGGTTAAATATGGACGAACTCAGCGATTGGGTTGTTTTGACCCAGCAGTTGTGTTAAATGTTTGCCCAATCTGCTGGGTAGTTTTATTTACCTCAGCTATTGATTAAAAATTAATATATTGCTTGCTTAAAATGAACCAAAAATAGGTTGGAAATTGTCATTTATTAATATTTTAAATAAATATTAATTAAATAATAAACATTTATTAAATTGCTTATTAATAAATGTTCACCTTTTGATTATTACTGTTGCCTCTAGTAATTATGTGTCTGATTTTTAATTTCCAACCTATTTTAGGTTCATTTTAAGCCAGACATATAGTAATTTTTAAACAATAGTTGAGTTAAATAAAACCACCCAGCAGGTTGGTCAAACATTTAACCCAGCTGCTGGGTTTGTCCATATTTAACCCAACTTGGGTTGTTTTTAACCCAGCATTTTTTTAGAGTATATGGAAAAGCCATGAGCAAGTTTTAATAATTGTAAATAACAATTTAATTGTCTTTGTTCTGGTTATACTTTACATGGAATCATATAAAATATACCTATATGATTTCATTTAAAGCATTAAAAATTTTTAAAAACTGCACAGAGGTAGAATGACATGAATATAAATATTTTAAATTCCTTAAGTATTTCTATACACATCATCTATACACATATAATAATGTGGAACTAATATTAATAATATGCATGAAAAATATTATTATTGTTATTATTCTTTATAAATAATAATAATAATTTATATATAATAATATATATTAATATAATATATATTTATAATAATAATATATAATAAATTGATCTTATATTAGTAATTCTACTATTAGTGGATGACCTCACAGACCTATATTATAATTTGAGTCATGGGTTTGAATAGTATAATGAACAATTGTCTGTTTTGTTCTGTTTATATATATTTTAGCCTACATGGAATCATTTAACCTAATAAAATATGCCTATATGATTTCAATTAAAGCTTTAAAACCACACAGAGGCCAATATTCATGACATTAATATTAATATAAGCATGACAAAGTCATTATTATTGTCGTTATTATTATAGTAAACAATAATAATTAAAAATATTAAATTGACCCCGTTGTTGGTAGAAATAATATTATTAGTAGTAATTTTACCATTAGAGCATAACCTCACACTAGCTATATTAGCAATATTATCGGTTTGAATCGTGCAGTGAACTGCAGCAACACAGTGTACTGTCCCTTTAAGACGGCCATCGCTCCCGTTCTGTCGAGCCAGCGCCATTTTTTCAATGCAAGACTTGGCCTGCATAAATTATGTTCATGACGTAGTGCAAAAGAGCAAATTTGTGTTAATTTTTAGGCACTTTTCTGCAGATAAGGGGTTACCTTGGCTATTAAGGTGCACTTGCTTCACCGGCACGACAGTTAACGGAAAGACGTCATTAAATATTTAGTTGAAAAGAGAACCAGCGCTTTCCCGAGCCTCCTTATCAATGCAAATAGCTCTTTTGTGTGCATTCGTAGCGCGCGTCGGAAGCTGTGAGATGAATTTTTAATTATGCATATTTAAAAGAAACTGTGGCAAAGCTCGCCGAAGGAGGAGAAATAAAGAAAATATCCCACCTTTCAGCGGGTAAGTCGTGAATATGATCACAGCTTGCACGTATTTTCGCACAACGCTATACCAACTCGAGGAAGCGAAATGAGTTTTTGGTTAATATGCAATGGTCTTAATTAGCATAATTTATATATTTATGATAAAGAGAAAGGAAATACATCAAATGCCGTCCCCAGTCATGGCATATTGGCATGTGAGGAGTGTGGTCAATAGATGAAGTGTGTGTCCCGTGGGGAGAGTTTTATTATTGCATTGTCAATGTGTTTGGGAGAGCTGCATTAGTGCCTCACAGGCCTGCTTGATGTGTAACGTAAATGCGCAAGGCTTACATAATGCTCTATTGTTTTTAGGATAATTTACATGCGCATAATGATAATGCAAGACATATATATTATAATGCGCTTGCACGGTGATGGCATTGGAACATGTTCAGTCGATTTTTTTCCCATGGAAATTATGTAGCAAATGTTTAAAAGCTGTTTACATTCTACCTTGAGGTACCTGGGCTCTAATATTTTAAGTTGACAACCTTGAGAGCGGGCGTCATGGACGTGACGTTACACACTTGACTACGTCAGGATTATCTGGTCAATGCCTTATAAAGTTTTACCATGGTAATCATAGTTCCCGCCAAAATAGTTGCTATATACTTATTGTTATATGTAAAATCTTCACATTATTAGTCACAAGCTATGGTATTATAGCAGAAACTTTTTTAAGGGTGTGCTGCTAGTCACCATCATATTTTAAACTTAAAATATAAATAACCTATGTATTCATATTGCAATAACCTAGTAGTTTTGGGACAACTAAAAGTAACTGACCTTATTGTAATGTTTTATATTTATAGTAGGGATAGTTTATTGTAAATTATTTGTTAGATTTAGTTGCTCAGCACCTTTGTAACTTAATATCTGAATCAACATCATTCTTCCATATTGTGAAGTATTTCTGATTGAAATGAGATGTCAGATTTAGTTGTACTGTCACGTTTTGTACCTTTATAACTTAGTATTTAAAATCATAACTTTTCTTCCACAATGTGAAGTATTTCTGCTTGAAATGTGATATTTGTCAGATTTAGTTGTACCAAGTCACATGTTTTTGTTCCTTTATAACGTAAATATTTTTATTCCTCAATGTGAAGTATTTCTGATTGAAATTGTGTTCAGTGATAAAAAAAAAAACGTAGGACAGGTCATAAAGGGTTAGTTCACCCAAAAATGAAAATTCGGTCATTTATTACTCACCCTTATGTTGTTTCACACCCGTAAGACCTTCGTTCATCTTCGGAACACAAATTAAGATATTTTTGATGAAATCTGATGGCTCAGTGAGTCCTCCATTGCCAGCACATTAATGAACACTTTATTTAGCAATATCTAGTGATGGACAATTTCAAAACACTGCTTCATGAAGCTTCGAAGAGTTACGAATCTTTTGCTTCGAATCAGTGGTTCAAACTGCCAAAGTCACGCCCCCCAGTGGTGAACCATTGAAATTTCGAAACATTTATGACATGACATGACATGAAGCCTCGTTTACTGAAATCACGTGACTTTGGCAGTTTGATACATGCTCCGAACCACTGATTTTAAACAAAAGATTTGTAAAGCTTTGAAGCTTCATGAAGCGGTGTTTTGAAATCGCCCATCACTAGATATTGTTGAATAAAGTCGTTATTTTGTTTTTTTTGGGGCACAGAAAGTATTCTTGTTGCTTTATAACATTAAGGCTGAACCACTGTAGTCACATGAACTGTTTTAAATATGTTTTTAGTAGCTTTCTGGACATCTGAAAGTGTTCATTATCTTGCTGTCAATGGAGGCCTCACTGAGCCATCAGATTTTATCAAAATTATCTTAATTTGTGTTCCGAAGATGAACGAAGGTCTTACGGGTGTGGAACAACATGAGGGTGAGTAACTAATGACAGAATTTTCATTTTTGGGTGAACTAACGCTTTAAAATCATAATTATTTTCCTTAATGTGAAGTATTTCTGATTGAAATGGTGTGTTTAGTGATTAAAAAATGTAGGACAGGTCTTAATTTTATCCAGAAATTCCCTGAATCATTAAAATTGGTCTCTGATAGGGGAGTAGGGGACGTTTTGATGTGACGTTTTGTCTCGGTGACAGAGCAAGTTATTACATTTTGAAATAACACGATGAATCATTCACAGTAAGACCAGGAGCATGTATTAAGAAGGTAAATGGGGTCAATTGTTATGTAATCGTGACTTTAATCTTTGATAGCATCCTTAGTGACTAGTATTTTTTTGTCTCAGGTGGTACTGCAGAGCTGGTAGCATCCCCTTCAACCAATATGCAGAACCATTGATCTCCTCAGAGCTTAGACGTCATCATGGACACTGAGGATCTCCCTGCAAACAATGCGCCACTTACTGTCAATGAACAGGTATTCATGAGTCAAGTCATAATTCTCATAACTTTCTCAAACCTTACATGAAGTGTTACCAAAACACAGATGTACCTTAACATTTCATCACATGTTCAGCCTCATGCCCCATGTGTCTGAGTGTTCAGTCTACGTTCACAGCACAAGCAATTCTCTTCTGGTGGTGAGGCATTTGCAGAAAGCATTGCTTATGCTAGTTTTTGGGCAGACGCTCTTGTTTGTTTGCTGTACTCATGTCACTTGTGTCCTTGTTGGGTTGGTTGTTTGTGTCCTAATGTGTGCTTGGCATCTCTGTTCTCTTTAGCCATTCACTCTCTGACTGCAGAAGTGTTTTCTCAGCTTTTAGGTTCCTGCACTTTGAAATTCCCAGCACAAGACGACCAGGTACGCACCCTCTCCTGCCTCTGTACTGCTGAGCTGAGCTTCCCTCTCTGCCCGAGCCCTGCATTTGCTCCTGTGATGTTTCTCTGATCTCGACTGAAACATGATTGAGAAAAGTTCTCAATAAAATGCTTGATCAGACATTAAGCTGAGCAAAAGCTTAGAAATTTCGTCATGCTATTTTATGTTATAATGCACTACCATTCAAAAGTTTGGAGTTGGTAATTTTTTTTTTTTGAATGTTAAGGCTCTGACACACCAAGTCGTTGGTCGGCCGCACAGTTTTTGCGTTGGCTCTAGTTGGACATCGTCGGAGGTATTTTGGCCGATTGAGCATGTTGAATGGCATCCATTGGCATCGCACTGTCAGTGAGAGAGAAAACTATGATTGGCTGTTCAGTTTAGCGAATGAGTCCGTGCACAAGAATAATAGCGAAAGTTATGAAAGCAAACAAAGAAGTAAAGATGACGCAGACAAAAGTCGTTTCTAATAATCTTACCTGAGCATTCCAATGCGCAAATAATTTCAGAACAACATGAGCCGCCTGGAATGAAGAAAGCGATTAGCATAATTGATATTCAAAATGACGCAGCCAACGCAAGGCGACGAAACAGTCAGTTCAGTTTTTTTAAATGTCTTTCAGACAAATGAAGAGAGAATTTACTAACCCCAAACTTTTGAACAGTAGTGTATAAGTCAAAGACAGCAGAATTCACTTGGATTTCAAAAGCTCATGTTGACATTAGAGTTCACATGGGTTTCATGTTAACATATTAGAACATCCTCTGCTGCTTTCTTTCCTAATTACCCTTTTTTCAAAGTCTTAAGCCTCTTGTACAGCTGTTAAATGCATATTAAACGTGCCAAGTAGGGCCGGGTGATACTGCACAAAATTACATGTTTTACATGCCTTTATTCAATAAATGAACCCAAAGAATAATGACATTTAATCATGAATGCACTAATATAACACTGCATATTAAAGAAAAAATAATAATTATTTACATGTATTTTTTCCTAAAATATTTTAATACATGAAAAATGTCACGCAGGAACTTTCCATGCACATTTTTGAGTAATGCTGCGAATCTTCAATTCATTGAAATGGACAAATTGAACTGAATCACAATCAGTCTTTCACGATCTCAAATGTTTTCAAAATTTGTATTATTTTTTTTTTTTTTAATTTCCAAACCTTTTTAATGTTGTCTAGGACTAATAGTGACATCTATTGGCATGAACTAAAAGTTTTCAATTATTAATTGCAAATGCTCAATTCATAATCAGCCATGATTTGTTTATTCCTTGAGCCATAGTGTCCAGTAATAGGAATGTTAAGTGAATAGTATTCTACTGGTTATGTGATCTCAACATGGATTGGATCGTCCTAATAGGGCAACCATGTTTTGATAAAACGACTTTTATTATGCTACTGATCTTAAAGCGATAGTTCACTCAAAAATTAAAATGATCCCATAATTTACTCACCCTCAAGCTATCCTAGGTGTATATGACTTTCTAAAAATATCCTGGCTCTTCCCTGCTTTATAATGGGATTGAATGGCGTCCGAGTTTTTGAAGTTCCAATCGCTGGCTTCCGGGAACAGCCGTATACAAGTAGAGATGCACCGATCGATCGGCCAGGGATCGGAATCGGCCGATTTCCCTCATGATCCGCCCGGATCGGTAATCGGCCGATCAGTCTCACTTCTTACCGATTCCGAGCCGATCTGTTTTGTTACCAGCGGCACAGGCAATAACGTCAGCTGTGCGTTCTCGCTCTCTTCTCTGTCACGGTGAAGTTACACACATGCGCGGGCGCCTCCTCTCTCTCACTCGTCTCATTCGCTCCGGTTAAATAGTGCTTGTATTGCGCATAATTTTAGTCATTCCCGCAGGTTTCGTGCTCACACTAAAAGCGCGCGCACCACTGACAAGCCACGCTCAGTCTCAAACAGAGACAGAAGTCAAACAGAGTCACAAGTACCAAAATGAGTGGCTTACTGCGCTTAAACTGTCAAATACATACAAAAGTATGTCAAAACCAGCGGCACAGGCAATCTTGGCGAGTATTCAGATAAACACAGTTTTGAATCGTTAAATATCTAAGAAAGTGAACCCATGTTGTGTGTAACAGTATTGGGTCCGTTGAACACCGTTCATAAACTCTTAAAGGGACAGCAGTCCAATATTCCTGCTGCTGTCTGTCATGTTAAAGGATTAGTTCACTTTCAAATAAAATTTTCCTGATAATTTACTCACCCCCATGTCATCCAAGATGTCCATGTCCTTCTTTCTTCAGTCAAAAAGAAATTAAGGTTTTTGATGAAAACATTACAGGATTATTCTCCTTATAGTGGACTTCAGTGGACTCCACAGTTGAAGGTCAAAATTACAGTTTTAGTGCAGCTTCAAAGGGCTTTAAACGATACCAGACAAAGAATAAGGGTCTTATTTAGTGAAACGATCTGTCATTTTCTAAAAAAATACAAATGTATATGCTTTATAAACACAAATGACCACCTCGCAAGTGCTTCCGCCTTCCGTATTCTTCAAAAAGCTTACGCTGTATGTCCTACACCTTCCCTATTCAACTTACGGAACCAACGCGGCGCCAGTTCCGTTTTTTCCGTAAGTAGAATAGGGAAGGCTTAGGACATACAGCGTAAGCTTTTTGAAGAATACGGAAGGCGGAATGGTGGAAGCACTTGCAAGGCGATCATTTGTGTTTATAAAGCATAAAGTTGTATTTTTTTTTTTTTTTAAGAAAATGACCGCTAGATAAGACCCTTATTCCTCGTTTGGTATCGTTTAAAGCCCTTTGAAGCTGCACCGAAACTGTAATTTTGACCTTCAACAGTGGAGTCCATTGAAGTCCACTATAAGGAGAATAATCCTGGAATGTTTTTATCAAAAACCTTTTCATAAAGAGAGCTCTTTTTTCTTACCTGAAAAAAATCCAGTTAACCTGAAAAAACTTAGTTTCATAGCTCTCTTTATTCTGTTGCATTTATTTGAGCTGTTTATATTTTATTACTGACTTTTAACTTGTGTTTTTTTATGAAAATAAAACTTCGCGTTGAAGAAAAGTAGATTTTTGTTTGTATATGTTGTCAATTATAGTTCTTAGAAAGAAAATCGGAATCGGCAAAAATCTGTATCGGCAGATCACACTAACAAAAAATCGGAATCGGCCAAGAAAATTGCAATCGGTGCATCTCTGTATACAAGTCTAGTTCTGAGCGGAAGAGTGACCTCTGACCCGATGCATGACGTATTGAACGTGGAAACGCAGAGGATAGAGCAAAACAAAACACCGGTCATAAATTAGAAGTCTAAAATGAGAATTTTTAAAGAGAAATGTTGGAGGATTTCGATCTAAGAGAAGAGGAGCTTGAATTTGTCGCCCAGCCCTATTTGTTTGAATCGCGAGAGGCGTCTACTCTCACCTAAGTTTACTCAAGTTTTACATCCTACATCATGCATTGGGTTAGAGGTAACTCTTCTGCCTGAACTTAACTCGCATACGGCTGTTACCAGAAGCCAGTGATTATAGTTTATAAAGTTTTAAATATGGATATTTTTCTTACAAAAATGCATCGCTTTGCTTCAGAAGGCCTTTATTAACCCCCTGGAGCCGTATAGATTACATTAATGATGGATGGATGCACTTTTTGGAACTTCAAAAACTTGTGCACTATTCAATCTAATTACAAAGCTGGGAAGATCCAGGATATTTTTTAATATAAATCTGATTGAAAGAAGAAGAAAGTCATATACATCTAGAATGGCTTGAGGGTGAGTAAATTATGAGATAATTTTCATTTTTGGGTGAACTATACCTTTAAGTGTTATATATAATTATTAGAAATTATTTTGCAAAAGTATTTAATTTCTTTAATTAAAAAAAAATAATGGAGGAAAAAGTGCACCTTAATGAACAAATAATAAAATAAAAATGAAAAAAGCACAAAATCGCCCTGCTCTAGTTGCAACAGTTTCATGCTCTTTTGCTCAGCAAACCTTATCAGTATTTTAATAAAATGTCTGTGAGATCAGAATACACACACCGTTATACACACAACTCATCCATAACAGACCATGGCGCATTTTCATCTTGTCAACACTGCCCCCGTTACCCCAGAAAGGAGAGCATTTATAACCCGTTAAACCCCTTCCTCCAGGTCATCGTCATGTCAGGTCAGGAGACCATCCGTGTGTTGGAGGTGGAGGTGGATACAGCCTTGTCTTCTTCAGGGGCTGATGGGAAGTTGGAATCAGGGGGCGAGGAGGGCGCTGGTCAGACCCTGGATGCCGCTGAGGAGGGTCCGTTAGACAGTCCAGTAACCACAAGCGCTACTACAGCTGGTGAGGCTGATAAAATTGACTGATATAAATAGCCACACTAGTTTGGTATCATAGCAACCCAGTATTCAAAGCCACCACCATTAAAGAAGCATTTAAAGTCATAATTGTCATAAATGCATGGTTGGAAAGAGACACCGCCATTTGTGATGTTTCCTATGCATGGAAAGCATTCTAAAATAAAAAGTTTCAGCAAATCTGACTCTGTTTTCATGTAGTGTCTGTGGAGGTCTCAGCACCTGCAGTCCAGACCGCTGTCTCCACAGCCCCCATCAGTGTGTCTCCAGCCCAACCGCAGACCAGCGTACCCATCACTGTCCAGGCCTGCCCACAGGTGAACGCCATTTTCCTTTTTAAAAAGAGGATATTTTGCCGTTTAAAGGATTAGTTCACTCCAGAATTAAAATTTCCTTATAATTTACTTACCTGCATGTCATACAAGATGTTTATGACTTTCTTTCTTCAGTCAAAAATAAATTAAGGTTTTTGAGGAAATCATTCCATTTTTCTCCATATAGTGGACTTCAACAGGGTTCATCGGGTTGAAGGTCCAAACTGCAGTTTCAAAGAGCTCTACATGATCCCAGCTGAGGAATAAGAGTCTTATCTAGTGAAACAATCAGTCATTTTCTTAAAAATGTATATACTTTTTAACCACAAATGCTCGTCTTGCACTAGCTCTGCGATCCGCACACATGACGTACTCACATGGGAAAGGTCACGTGTGACGTTGGTGGAAGTACCAATCCAGTGTCTACAAAGTGAATGTGCGAAGACTAAGTCAATTTTTCGCCCTACCACGGTACTTACGCCTGACAATTTCTGATATTTTGGCTTTATGAGTTTCTCCAGCTGTACAGGCCCCACCCTCTTCTGGAAAGGGGGCAGGGAGCAGCAGCTTATTTGCATTTAAAGGGACACACAAAAAAAATGGCATGTTTTTGCTCACACCCAAAAAGGGGCAAATTGGAAATGCTATAATAAATGATCTTTGGTATTTCGAGCTGACACTTCAGACACATTCTAGGGACACCAGAGACTTATTACATCTTGTAAAAAGGGGCATAATTGGTGCAAATGACAGCAAAGTACCTGTAAATTTTTTTTTAAAACGTTTGAAAAACTAAATCTGAATATTTGAATAATTAAATCTGTATGCCATTACTCTGCCAGGTCCTGACTCAGGATGGTTTGGCCTCTCTGATGACTGGAATGCTTGCCCAGCAGGGTTCTCTGGGTCAGCCCCTGCTCATTCCTTTGAGTATGGCCGGGTCTGTGGGTGGTCAGGGTGGTCTGGCAGTGCTCACCTTACCCACTGCCACTGTCGCCACCATCCCTGGTCTCACGGCAGTCAGCCCTGCCGGAGGACTGCTGAAGCTGCCGTTTGCAGGACTGCAAGGTATGGTACTTGCACACATATTGCATACTCATCATCAAACTCTTTTTGAAATTGTTTTGATGGTTATAACAGCCTGTTATTTTTTTTTTTTTTTCCAGCTGCTACTGTGTTGAACTCTGTCCAGACGCAGCTCCAGTCACCTGCGCAGGCGGTCCTGCAGCCCCAGGTGTCTGCTCTGCAGTCCGTACAAGCGGCCCTGCAGCCAACGCAGACCACGCCAGCCACCACCGCATCTGTTGTGCAGAAGGTGTCAGAGCCTAGTGCCTCTGTTGCAACACTTCAGACTGCAGGCCTGTCCATCAACCCTGCTATTGTGAGTAGGGAACACTTCTGATATGAATGCAGACATGATTTAGGGATTAGTCATAATCATGTATGTGGAAAATTGTAATTTTAAGATTTGAAGTAAGAATGCACAGTGTACAATATGGGTGACTAACCAATTTTACAGATTTATTATTTATTTATTGGATTTTTATTGGCTAGTATTGGATATTTAAGGCCATTTCTTAAAGACTACTTTCATAAAAGTACTACTATAGGTGCTAGAGATGCACCAGTCAACCAGCCATAAATTGGCAACCGGTTTTATTTTGGCCGATCTCTATTCCGGACTTGCGCACAAACTGCATTGCAATCATTTCCCAAAATGTAATCTGTGTGGAAATATTATGAAGTCTGTAAACAGAACGTTAACACAAACCAGAGACAGAACACTCTGAAGACGGACGTAAAGAGGAGAACAGAGTCGTGCCAGCAGAGCAAATACTTTACCAGGCACAGCAAGCTCACTGTTCGTGATGCTCAAAATATTGGAAGAATATAAATATTGAATTGGAGATGGGGGTTTATATGAATGTATCTCTGAAAGGGAACTGACTTTCTTCAGAAAGTTTCGATGGCGTTTTCTTTTCCTCTTACGTCTGTATAAAGTAGCATTTATAAGCGCAGCGCTGCTTTGTGGACAGCAGTAACCAAGGAAACTGCTGCTGTTCCATAAGCGCCACCTACTGTCAGAAAGTGAATTTGCATTTTCACTCAGTCCATCTTCTGTTTTGGTTTTGTGCAGGTGTTTTTATGTAATTATAATAATTATTATGTAAATATTTCATAAATCATATGCAAACTAGATGGAACTTTTTTTGTGAAAATTGTAAAATCTTAAACCTAAAACCATTCTTCTTTTGCTTCTTTACAAGGATTGCTAGTTTCTTTCAGGAAACTCATGTAGCCTTTAAATACTAAAGATAATTCATAATTAATTTACATAAATCTAATCAGGAGTGTTTTTTTTTTTTTTTTTTTTTTCTTTTTTTCAGATTAGCGCAGCCTCTCTGGGAGCTCAGCCTCAGTTCATCAGCTCTCTTACTACAACTCCCATCTTCACCAGCGCCATGTCTAATGTGGCAGGACTCACAAGTCAACTCATTACCAACGCACAGGGTCAGGTTAGTACTACATTTAAATCTACATTTATTCATTTAACAGACACATTTTCCCCAAGGGCAATGATTTACCTACCCGTCTCATTAGTTTCATACCTGTGTTTTAGGTGATTGGAACACTTCCTCTGCTGGTCAACCCTGCATCACTGGCTGGAGCTGCGGCAGCCTCTGCGTTACCCGCTCAAGGCCTGCAGGTCCAGACTGTGTCCCCACAGCTGATCTTGAACTCCCAGGGCCAGATCATTGCTACGATAGGAAACGGTCCAACAGCAGCTGCCCCATCCGCCGCCTCCGTCCTCCCCAAAGCCACTGTGCCCCTGACACTCACCAAAACCACCACGCAGGTACTGTAGTCCCACCCACTATGGCTCTTCATTAGTTTGTAAATATTTTGTGTAGTCTGTGCACCATTTTTGTACTTTGTAAGCATCACTATATATTTTTTTAATTGGATGAGTAAGGAACCACTCAGAATACCCTAGCAACTGCTTAGCAACTACCTAACGATGCTCTAGCATCCACTCAGAATTCCAACATAGGCTCATTGGAGAAATGTGCCTCTACCTACGTTCACACAGCAGCAGAATACGGTTGTCAGTCCTGTATTTGAGTCCTTAATATGGTCACTTTCACACACAGTACGGTTATTTACGGGAGTGACAACCTCATTCTATAACCGAACTGACACCTGTAAATACACATCCGATACATACAGCAACCAGCGTAATAAAACGGCAGATTCACATTCACCTGTTTTTAAAAAAACTGTACACTCTTTTAGTGCCACTGACTGGTCATTTCACTTTGTAGATGTCACAAAACATGCAAGAAACAATGTAATATCATTTTGCAGAAAATTTGCCACAGAAAATTCTGCTTTTCCAATGAGCAGAATGCCCTAGCAACCATTTAGCAACAGTCCAGAACACCCAAGAAACTGCCTAGCACCCATTTAGCACCCTACCAATTTAATAGCAATGAACTCAGAAAATCAGGGGGTGAGTTTTGCACATTTTCTCTACTAATATTTGTAAAATGATTGTCATATTTGTTGATGAGCTATAATTCGTTCTATAGGGTCCTGTTGGGAAAGTGGCCCCATCCAAAGTGATCATTGCTCCCCAGCCACAAGTGGTTAAATCAGTCACACCCCTCACCTCTACTGGTGCCATTGCCTGTGGAGACATGCCTACCGTGGGGCAGCTTGTCAGCAGTAGGTTTATATTTTACTGGTAGTATATCATTACTGTTTATGTTTGCAATATTGCATTTACAACCTTCTTCAGTCACGTAATTGAATAGGAGCAATTCTTTAAGTTTGTTTAAATCATATTTCAGTTTTAAAGATTGATGTTTCAGTGACTCATGGGTAAATTACTCATGTTGTTTATGATCTGAACAGGATCCAAAAGTCCTTATTCAATTTTTGTTTTCGTTAGAGCCACAGTCTGCTGTGAATGAAGAAGAGGCCATTAATCTGGAGGAGATCCGGGAGTTTGCCAAGAATTTTAAGATTCGACGACTCTCTCTGGGGTTGACACAGACTCAAGTGGGCCAGGCTCTCACTGCTACAGAGGGTCCCGCATACAGTCAGTCAGCCATCTGCAGGTTATTCTCTTTTCTGTCTTCTCTTTTGTTTCTTTCTTTACGTGTCTTACAGGTCTGCACAGAAATGATTGAACCCCTCCTAATTTATGTTGTGTAAAGCCCTGTAAATAATATATATAGTCAAACCAAAATTTATTCAGACATTTTTGATATATATTTTTTACTAGTGTGTGCAGGACACTATAGTTCATTTATGTAAGTGAAGATAGCAAAATAAAGTAAACTGTGACATATTATACCTAAAAATTCTTCATACAGTGGACTACCAGTACAATTGATAAAGATTTGGAACCAAAAATTATTCAGACACTTTGACCTGACCATGTTTTGCTTAAGTGTTATCTGACATAATTAAGATAAATTTTTTTTCTGACACAGTTTAACTCTGAGATCTTGTCATATTTTATTACCATTTTCAACTATAGTCAATAAACTGTATTAATAAATGAAATGTTCAAGGTGTCTGAATAAATTTTGGTTTGACTGTATATACAGGGCTTGACATTAACTTTTTGCCACTGTGTCTAGTGGTTTTCAAAAGTTACTAGCCACTCAGCATTGTCGCTGGCCACAATATTGACATCGAGACCATGGGGAAAAACTGTCATTTAAATATTTTTTTTATGTAATTTCATAATTTGGCAGCAGGTATATTAGGCTGCTGTCACTTTAAGACCTGACGCACAGATCAATTATTCTGTTACACATGCGTTTTCTTTCTCAACTATTTACGTTCACTTAGAACATAAATGACTGTGTTTACGTGAATACTCGCCAAGACCAGCATTTTGACATTTTGTGTGTATTTGACTGTTTAAGCGCATTAAGCAGTGAAAAAGAACTAAATTTAGTACTGAGAGGAAGCTTTATGTGCACACACTTTAGGTGTGAGCACAAAATCTGTGGGAATGAGTAAAATTATGTGCAGTACGTGCAATCTCACGCCAAAATTCAAGCCCTTTAATCAACAATATTCATCCGGAGCAAATGAAATGAGTGAGGGGAGACTCGCTGTCAGAGAGATGAGAGACAGAGAAAGCGCTGCGTATCTATTCTGATATATTTCAGTATCGAAAAATCTATATTTTTGACAACACTACATTGCTCTTAGTTTAGCTCTTGAGCAGCAGATCAGCATATTTGCAGATTTCTGAAGGATCATGTGACACTGAAGACTGGAGTAATGATGCTGAAAATTCAGCTTTGATCACAGGAATAAATTACTTTATAAAATATATTCAAACAGAAAACAGTTATTTTAAATTGTAATAATATTTCACAATATTACTGTTTTTACTGTATTTTATATTGTATATTGTATAAATGTATATTGTTTATATACATTTTTTTTTTATATACATGTATGTTTTGCTGTAGACTTTAAGCTATGTAATTGTACATTTCCTTAGACAAATAATTGATGATGTGTTGACACTTTGCCTCTTGTTTGAAGATTTGAGAAGCTTGACATCACTCCTAAAAGTGCCCAGAAGCTGAAACCCGTGCTGGAGCGCTGGCTGGCAGAGGCTGAGCTCTGGAATCAAAAAGGTCAGCAGAACTTGATGGAGTTTGTGGGCGGAGAACCCTCCAAGAAGCGTAAACGGAGAACGAGCTTCACGCCGCAGGCCATCGAGGTCCTCAACACTTACTTTGAGAAAAACTCCCTTCCGACTGGCCAAGAGATTACAGAGATCGCAAAGGAGCTGAATTATGACCGAGAGGTGGTTCGGGTCTGGTTTTGTAACCGTCGACAGACTCTGAAAAATACAAGCAAGATCAACGTGTTTCAGGCCCAGTAGGATAATGGCGTGTCTCCTGGAGTGCAACAGAAGAACTTTTTGGACATTGATGTATTGGTGCTAGTTGCAAAATGACTGAAATAACTGATTTGCTGTTGTGATGAAGCCAGCGGCACTCGAATTGTGTGCGGTCTTAGAATAGTCTCTTTTGTTGTTTTTTTGTTTTGTTTCCGTTATACTGCATGCAGAGTGACTTTTTGCCATGCCACCACAATTTTTGATGCTAAAATGGCTTTTGAACTATTTAAAATACTGAAGAAGTTACGAAATTCTGTAGTTGCTGTTTTTATAGATGGAAATAAGCACTTCATTAATATATAATAGAGAAAACTTGCAAATATGCTCTCTCATTTAGTTTTTTTTTTTTTTTTTTTTTTGCAGAAACTAACTATTCTTGGCAATTAAAATTGCTTTTTGCTGTAGCAATTTCAGCTATGGCTTCTGACTATGTTTATTACATTTAAGAGGCTATTTAATCATTTGACTGATTTTATTTTTATTCATGCATTCATAAAGTTTTGCTGCAAACTTTAAGCTATGTGATTGTACAATGTTTGAGACAAATAATTGTTTTTTTGTTCATCTTAAAACTTCCAAAAAGTCCATCTAAGAGGGTGTATTCAGGTCTTTATTTCAGTTTATTTCAGTACAGTGGTTCCCCTGTCTTTGTGCTTAAATACTGTAGATGTGGTTCAGTCAAGTGGACAATCATAGTACTCTGAATCAGAAAGCATGCCCTGCTTTTATGTGGCTAAGTCCAATTTTTCCATTTCAGCTGTCATCGTAATTTCATATGCCAGAGAATTGTATGATTTCAACTGTTTTAAATAGAAAACTGTAACCGTTATCAAAGATTACAATGACTGACGTACTAGAACGTGTCCTATGGATTTTAACAGAAAGCAAATCTTTATTTCAGGAGATGATATTGAAGACAAACTTGCGTCTATACCTATATGGGGCACTTAAGAAACATTATCTGTACTGCTGAAAGTTTGTTTTATTGTTGATCAATGAGCTGTCAGACAAGTGTTAAAGATAATACTATCATTAATGAATTTGGATTGTGCTCTCATTTGTACTCTTATTGTGGCAGCAATATTCACAGGTGATATGAACATTTCCCCATTTAGTAAAACAGCCCAGACAGAGGTTTGTTGTAACATGTTTCACATGTTTGTTCTAAGCGTAAAGCTATATTGTTCTTATGGACCTTTAGTATTTATCTAATGGATTCTTATCTTGATTGGTACAATACCATACATTTACATTTTAATGTTGTGAAGAAGGAATGGTATTAGACATGGTGTTTTAACAAACGCTATAAACATAGACTAAACATGTAAAAAAGCAGCATCTGTTCAACATTTTAATCTGCGCAGAACTTAACATTTTTAAAATGATGCCTAAATACATTTACAGATTATAAACAATGGTACGGTACTCCATTTACTATATTTATTTTGTATCAATTGTAATGTTTGGTATTAACTTGTTATTGTAATAAATTAACGCTAAACAGATTTGTTGTATTTGATTTTAATATCTTGGTAAATAGCTTTTGACATCTTGCCAGTCATGATTGTATTCTTCACACTCAGACTACAAAGTTCACAGATGGATTCTCAGAACACATATAAAAAGTAACCTGTAGACATCAAAGTAGACGGATCAAGTTAATTTTAAATGACTGTCCTGACAACATAAAGGTAATATGTTCCATACAATGTGTTGTAACCCTTAGATTTTGGTTTTGGTTTAACTATAGTTACACTAACTATAGCAGGACCTTAACCACTGTAATACCACCATTATAAAATCAATATGGGTTTTTCAAAAACAAATCATGCTAAAATTAGAAAGCGTGATGATAGTAATGATGATAATAATGCAGCAATCCATGGCATTTATGGTTTCAGTGGCCTTAAAATAGCACATATATTTGTTACTATGCAAAAAATAAAATTGCAATTGCCATTGCCATGGTAACCATATTTTCCACCAAAACATCAACACTGCTTTTATTATCCTTCCCTAAAATCATAAGAAGTGTGGTATCTTCAAAACAGTGTATGAAGCTTTCAGAATTCTTTATTTTTATTGATTGATTGGTAGATGTAACAACTGTGGTATTTTTGGCAGAATATATATTGAGCCAAAACTTTTGGGTACCTTTTTTTGTTTATATGTTTAATAGACCTTAATCAGAGCAGCGCCATAGAAGAAGAAGAAGAATGGCATTCAATGTAAAAAGCTAAATAAAGCTCCTAGATCACTTATTTTCCACAGCTCATGTTGTCTGGAGTTTTTGTGTACTGACATTTCTTGCAAAGATATTTTTGCAGTGTTTTGTCAGCAGAAACATCTAAATAAACATTAAATAACTACCTATCCCCCCACACCCCATTAAAAATCAAAGATGGCGCTGCTGTGAATAAGGTCTATCAACTAGCAAACTGATATTTTGTGAGAAAAAAGTCCACCTCAAATTTACACAGTGTTCCTAGCCTAATGTATTATCACTATAAAGTGTCTCAATAATTTGCCTTTATTTTGAATACGGTATTGTTTTATAATAACGTGTAATTTATATTTTTTATGTTATTTATAAAAATACTTATTTTGTGCTTATATTTATACTTGTTATTTTTTTTGTATTATTATTTTAATAAATGTTTTGTTTTTGTGTTTGTGCTATATTTCTTCATAATAAATTTCGCGTAAAAAAATGCCATAGTATGTTACCATGACAAAAAGACAATACGCCTCCAGGGCGATTGGGGCCGCTAATGCTCTTGTGCCGTTCGCTGTTCCAGCCGTTAGTGAGGGACAGTACTGCGGATATTACGGCAATTTCTACAGAGTAGAAGAGATAAACAAACATGTAATATTATACTACAGACATTTATTCAATCAAAACTCAACCTGATAAATTATCTTCGAATTTTTCGCAGCGTCGTCACTTTTTAGAGCGACCGGTGAAGGAAATTAATTGCTTCTTTCGAGCAAAACGAAGTTGTCTTGCCAAAAGAAGGACGATGGGTGGGAAAATGGCGTGAAACGATGAGCTTTATTACATTCTTTATCTGACTGCTGTCAGAGGTAATTCACACTCTTATTATGCCATATATGATAAAGCACTTTATTTTATACGATATTTGTTAATTTTTTTCCCCGCCAAATGACTTATGTAATGTAATAAACGTGTTCGTCATGTGTAGGGTTTGTTAGTACTTATGAATTTTGGTGTTATGTGCTGTAATGTTCCGTCTGTAGCATTATATTTGATCTAGTCATAGTAAATAATTGTTAGAAGATTTCTTGAACTGGAAAGCTACATAAACTTATTTTCCAGTTCAGAATGAATATTTTTAACCTTTAATAAATGATCCATCTAATCCATTTCCCCCCTATTTCTTTAGACAGGCGTCTGTGATCATCCCTAGACCCAAAGGGAGACTGTCAGGACTGTGATTCATTTGTTCCTAAGTTCACTTGAATTGGAGGTCTAAAGTCATGGCTTGGGCTCTGAAACTACCTCTGGCCGATGAGGTGATTGAGTCTGGCCTGGTCCAGGACTTTGATGCCAGTCTGTCAGGGATCGGGCAAGAACTTGGAGCTGGTGCATACAGCATGAGGTGAGTTTGTTTAGATTGTTTTTGGTGTGTCCTGACTCCTGAGACCTGTATGGTTTAATAAATATAATTTTTTGTTGAATTATAGCTCTTTAAAATACTGTATGTTCATCTGATTTGTGTTTTTAATCCTATTCAGGAGCGTTGTTTAATTTGTTGTTCTTGTCTACTTTGTCTATGCCAACTTCTGCTGTTCACATGTCACGCAGGGCTGTTTAAAATGTCATGATGAATGTTTTTTTGGCACCGTCTGACCTTCCAGAGAGGCACACTCTGTATCTTGTGTTCTCTTACATGACTTGTGCAGAAAGCGAATCATTTAGAAAATTACAGGTCTATTTGTGCCGAGGTTATCATGTGTGTAGGCTTTGATGAGGTGTTTTATCCCATATTTGGGGTTTCAAGTGGCTTAGAGACATAGTGACAAATCACATGTAAAATTACCATTTTTTTGTTCTACTTGTTTATAAAACACAAGCCTTTGATTTAAATGCTTGAAGTAAAATGAATTGCTATGTTGAGAGGTAGATTCACTCTGTCTAGCCTCATTATCTGGTCTCCAGGTAATGAAAATAGCTGTCTGCTATAAACCGCATGTTCCAGTCCTGCTTTACCATCTGTGATGATTTGCTCTTAGATGTTTAAATAGCATTAGAAATGTGCTGCTTGAGCTTGTCTGAAATGTCCCTGTACTGTAAGGAAAACACAACCAAAAATGGTCAAATCCATAAATTTGTCACTTTTTTTTCCCTCTTTCTCTTGCTGTTTTTCAGTGATGTGCTAGCTCTCCCCATCTTTAAGCAGGAGGAGTCAAATTTACCTCCAGAAAGCGACAATAAGATCCTTCCCTTCCAGTACGTACTGTGTGCCGCCACCTCTCCTGCTGTCAAACTACATGATGAGACACTCACCTACCTCAATCAAGGTCTGTTTAGCAACACTGGATGAAGAACATCTGAACTTTATAGCTTTAAGATGTCAATATAAATCTTTTAATAAAATACATTACTGTTCAAAAGTTTGAGGTCAGTAAGATTTTTTTTTTTTTGTCCCAAAGAAATTATTTTATTCAACAAGGATGCATTAAATTAATCAAAAGTGACAGTATAGATGTTTAGATTTCTACAAAAGATCACAGTTTCCTCAAAAATATTAATCAGCACAACTTTTTTCAACATTAATAGTAATAATAATAAGAAGAAATGTTTGTTGAGGACCAAATCAGCAAATTAGAAACATTTCCAAAGGAATATGTGACACTGAAGAGTAATGATGCTGAAAATTTTGTTTTGCCATTACAGTAATTTTAAAATATTTTTATAATTTTAAACTAGAAAAAAAAAATATTTTTACATTTTTGAAATAAATTAATTTTCACATTATTGCTGAATTTTATATATATATATGTGAAAATTAATTTATTTAAAAAATGTATGGAAAAAGTATGGAAAAAAACTGTTTTGTTTAAATCAGATAATTCAGATTATTTATTTATTTCCTTTCATGATAATATGTAAGATCTTCCAACCTTAAATTATGATGCAATATTTCCATAAACTATTTCATTTTTTATTGTACAGAGGGAAACATAGAAAGCAGAGTAACAAGAGATGTCAAATGGCTTTACTGGTATTACTATGAACTTTTTCCCACCGGTTACAGGACAGTCTTATGAGATTCGAATGCTGGACAATCGGAAAATGGGAGAGCTTCCTGAGATCAATGGGAAAATGGTGAAGGTGAGGATTTGCTGTCTGGTCTTTCTTATCCCCCATAATTCATGCTCCCCACATACAGGATTATGCTCGCATCAAAGCTGGATCTTATTAGCTGTTGAAAATCCTTGAAGTGTTCTGGTTAATCTCACTGTATTATATCTGAAGATGGCCTGATGAATCATATGTGCTTCTTGTGACTACCTGTGGTTGATCTCAACTGTTATTTTTCTTGTGGTTACTCCCTGCAGAGCATTATCCGTGTAGTGTTTCACGACCGCCGGCTTCAGTACACTGAACACCAGCAGCTGGAGGGCTGGCGCTGGAACAGACCGGGAGACAGAATCCTTGATTTAGGTAAATACTGTAACCGATGACTTCACAGAAAGTGAAAGATCAGATTATAACCACTTCCCAGTAAGATAATAATAAACAGATTGCAAGTAATTGTCACTCCAATATATCAGTGTTGTGGAAATGCAGGACTGTATTAGACATTAATAACATGCTTGCACTGAAATCCTCAGATATCCCAATGTCGGTAGGGGTGGTTGATCCCAGGGCAAACCCTACACAGCTCAACACTGTGGAGTTCCTCTGGGACCCCTCGAAAAGGACCTCTGTGTTTATTCAGGTATCATAGACTGCTTTTGCTGACCTCAAGAACAACTCTCCCAGACACTGTCAGTGGAGCCTTAAAAATCCCAAGATGAGGTTTGATCTGTGTCTTTGTTGTTTTCTTGTTGTTTTTTTTAATTTAGCCATTCACACTCAATCTATGTACTTTGTCAATGACAATTTAACTTTGACCTCCTCATTAGGATGGTCTTTAACTATCTTAAAGGGATAGTTCACTTAAAAAATTAAAATTCGGTCATCATTTACTCACGCTCATGTCATTCCAAACGTGCATGACTTACTTTCTTTCTGTGGAACACAAAAGTGGATATTTTGAGGAACATTTCAGCAGTTTTTGTCCATATAATAGAAGTCTGTAGGGTCCAAAGCAACACTGCATCCCATTGATGCATTGTAGGCTATGGACAAAAAAATTATTTTTAATAATTATTTTTAAATGTTTTTTTTTTTTTAATATCATTCCCTGTTACTCATTTTCCTGTTTGTTTAGGTTCATTGTATAAGCACAGAGTTCACCATGCGTAAGCACGGAGGAGAGAAGGGAGTGCCGTTCCGTGTTCAAATCGACACTTTCAAGGAGAACGAGGCTGGGGAGTACACTGAGCACCTGCACTCCGCCAGCTGCCAAATCAAAGTTTTTAAGGTGGGCCGAGGCCTGCGCTGATAAATATTTACAATGTGACATCTATACTCTGTTTCAAAGCAAGTCCTGTTTCACCAGTGCAGCATCATTTTTGTGTAACCATGCTACCGAAACAGAACCTTCTTTAAAAATGTAATGCAAATACTTGGTATTTTTCATGTTTAGCCTAAAGGTGCAGACAGAAAGCAGAAAACAGACCGAGAAAAAATGGAGAAACGAGCACCGCAGGAAAAGGAGAAATACCAGCCTTCATATGAAACCACCATTCTCACTGAGGTGTGTATCTGCTGCCTTGGAAAACATGGGTTTGTCATGAATATTTAAATGAAATGAATCATTGAATTTATCTCTCTAATATTAGAGATTTTAATTTAATATTTTATAATATTATAATAAATGTTTAATTATAATATATATAAATGAAATTAATTATTGAATTTATATCTAATAGTTAGAAATAATTTTATACATATATATATATATACACACACTCACCAGCCACTTTATTAGGTAGGCCTGTTCAACTGCTTGTTAACTCAAATATCTAATCAGCCAATTACATGGGGGCAACTCAGTGCCTTTAGGCATGTACACATGGTGAAGGCGATCTGCTGAAGGTCAAACTGAGCATCAGAATGGGGAAGAAAGGTGATTTAAGTAACTTTGAATGTGGCATGATTGTTGGTGCCAGGCGGCTGGTCTGAGTATTTCAGAAACTGGGATTTTCACACACAACCATCTCTAGGGTTTGCAGAGAATGAGAGAATGGTCTGAAAAAGAGAACATATCCAGTGAGTGTCAGTTCTGTGGGTGAAAATACCTTGTTGATGCCAGAGGTTAGAGGAGGTTCAGGATGGCCAGACTCGTTTGAGCTGATAGAAAGGCAACAGTAACTCAAATAACCACTTGTTACTACTGAGGTCTGCAGAAGAGCATCTCTGAATGCACAACATGATGAATCTTGAAGCAGCAGAAGACCACACCGGGTGCCAGTCCTGTCAGCTGAGAACAGGAAACTGAGGCTACAATTTGCACAGGCTCAACAAAATTAGACAATATAAGATTGGAAAAATGTTGCCTGGTCTGATGAGTCTTGATTTCTGCTGAGACATTCTGGTGGTAGGGTCAGAATATGGTGTAAACAACCATGGATCCATCATGTCTTGTATCAACAGTTCAGGCTGCTGCTGGTGGTGTAATGGTGTGGGGCATATTTTCTTGGCACACTTTGGGCCCCTTAGTAGCAATTGAGCTTCGTTTAAATGACACCGCCTATTGTTGCTGATCATGTCCCTTTATGACCACAGTGTACCCATCATCTGATGGCTTTTTTCAGCAGGATAACGAGCCATGTCATAAAGCTCAAATCAACTGGTTTCTTGAACATGAGTTCAGTGAGTTCACTGTACTCAAATGACCTCCACAGTCACCAGATTGCAATCCAATAGAGCACTTCTGGGATGTGGTGGAACAGGAGATTCACATCTTGGATGTGCAGACAATAAATCTGCAGCAACTGTGTGATGCTATCATGTAATATGGACCAAAATCTCTGAGGAATGTTTATAGCACCTTGTTGAATCTATGCCATGAAGAATTAAGGCAGTTCTGAAGGCGGGTCCAACCCGGTACTAGCTAGGTGTACCTAATAAAGTGGCCAGTAAGTGTGTATATATATGTGTGTGTGTTTGTGTGTTAGTGTGTGTGTGTGTGTGTGTGTATGGGTAGGAATCACCAGAGGCCCCCACAAACCAAATATTATTGCGGTTTTTAAACATTTTTAAACATTTAAACATATTGTGGTTTTTAAACATCTTTATATCCATTTCCTTCATCCTTTCCTTCCTTGTTCAATATTTTCCATCCTTTATATATATATATATATATATATATATATATATATTATTTTTTTTTTTTTTTTACTTTTTTGTATTTATCCAGTGCTCTCCATGGCCTGAGGCTACATATGTCAACAACTCCCCATCACCAGGTTTCAACAGCTCCCACAACAGCTTTCCTGTGAATGAAGGGTAGGAATCATTGATCAACATTTTCTAAGCTTTATAAATATTCCTCAGTCATTTTAGACAACACATGCATAGAAAATGTATTGCTAATAAACCATTTTACTTCAGTAATATGACATATAACTGAGCAAAAAAAGGATACTAAATAAGAAAAAAGAGCAATTTATTATATATTGTTAAAATGCTAAAGAGACATTTGTCTTTTTTGGAATAGCATGCACTGATTTACTTTCATGTGGCCATCTAATGGCTAATGGTTTGTCTTGCAGAAATGGTTCACCCAATCACCAGCCGGAGCCTGTCGTACAGTTAGCAGATGTGAGTGTGTATCTGTTCTCTTCACCCATCTTCTCTCATATGTGAAATCTCAATAGCATAAAGTAACATTCATTAAGTGTTTCTAGTGACATTCTAGGATTAGCATAACTCTGTCCATATGTGTGTACATTGAGATATAATAAGCAAACTACGTAGCACTTTGACTGAGACATAGTCTTTGATTGATTCATCCCAATGTTCTCTTATGTGTTTCTTCTCTTATAACATTTCTTCATTCTACATTCTCTCATTTGAACAATATATTATGATTGTACAAGCAAATTTATCTGTGTTCCATTTACATTTGTGTGGGATTGAATTCATAACTGATCATTCTGTCTTTACTAGTCAAGTAGTTGAGCTGTATTGGGAATGGAATGGTCAATAGCTACTCTTCAGTGTAATGTGTGTGTGTGTGGCATGCTCCATGCTTCCATGTACATTAATAATGTCAGGAGAACTTCAGTAGTGCATCAAAAACCCTTTGTTTTAATTCATATTGTTGCAGCTGCTATTATCAGTCCTGTAAAATGCTTTTTTGTTGCTTTTGCATGTTCATTAGCACATTTCAGAGTATGTATTGGACTTTGTAGTCTTCTTTTTTTCTTTTTTTTTTAGTTAGAACTATAAAATACAGCATAAGGGTGGGCAGCATGACCAAAATGTTAGATCTAGTTTTTCTGCTAGAAATTCAATCCAAAAAAAAAAAAAAATTATATATATATATATATACTTTATTCCATTTTATTTTCTTTTTTAGTTTTCTGTGTGGGGAATTTTTAAAGCGTGCCACAGATAAACATGACATGTCATATTGCCCAGCCCTTATATATTTTGTTAAAAATAATATATACACTACTGTTTGGGCTAAGTAAGATTTTTTTTTTTTTTTTAAGAAATGAATACATTTATTCAGCAAGGATGCATTGAATTGAGCAATTGACAGTAAAGACATTTATAATGTTACAAAGGATTTGTATTTCAAATAAACGCTGTTCTTTTTAACTTTCTATACATCAAAGAATCCTTATAAAAAAGTATCACAGATTCCATAAAATATTTAAGCAGCACAAGTGTTTTAAACATTGATCATAATAATAAATGTTTTTTGAGCTGCAAATCAGCATATTAGAATGATTTCTTAAGGATCATGCGACACTGAAGACTAGAGTAATGATGCTGAAAATTCAGCTTTGATCACAGTAATAAATTATTTTAAGATATATTAAAATAGAAATTATTTTAAATTGTAATAATATTTTACAATATAACTTTTACTGTATTTTTAATCAAATAAATGCATTCTTGGTGAGCTTCAAAGAGACTTCTTTCAAATAACTTACTGATCCTACATTTTTGAACAGAAGTGTATATATACAGGGACCAAATTGGATGTAAAATTACTTGTACAGGTTGATCTAATTGATTGGTTTAGCACTGATTTTTTTTTTTTAAAAATCTATTTTGATTTTTTCCTGTAAATAATAGACTTTTAAAATGACTCCAAACATTACACTATTTTTACATTAGTTTATAGGCTGATGTTATGTGAGGTTTTAGCCCATTGTTTTTTTTTTTTGTTTTGTTTTTTGTTTCATTCGTAACATACAAGCCCCGTTAGTCACCACATACTTCCTCATAACAAGATAATAACACTCAAGACAAATCTGAGATTTTAAAACTGAGAGACCGTTCTGCCTTACAGTTGTCGTGCCACCTACTTACAAGAGACAGTGAAAGCAATCAGGTACATGAATTTATTTGCTAATATGAATATGTTGAAATGTTTATTTGCCAAAGGGAAAACTTGGTTGTGTGAAGAGGATTTTAAGTTGTACTAAATCTGTTGATGAACTCATATAGAAGAACGTTTGAAGTGGGTTCAACTAAGGCCAGACAGTTTAAGGGGATGTGTCTGACTTCAGTGGAGGGATTGTTCAATGGAAAAACAGACAAATTATGATCAGTTTATGGTCAGTGTGCTAAGGCCTATTTTGTCCTTTCTCTTTGCCCCCGAACAAACAGAATCTGTTGCCCACGGCAACGCCACAGGAAGCACAGCAGTGGCTCCATAGAAACCGTTTTTCGCCATTCTGCCGTCTCTTCTCAAACTTCTCGGGTAAAGGGACGATCGGGCTTACATAAGTGTGCATCACATTCCATACAGCTCTCACATCAGGCTTTGCTCACTCAGCAACCACACTGTGCCACATCGGTCTTTACATCATTCTCATTCAAATGACACATGCTCTCCAATCTCATTCTCTCATTATAATGTGTTCAGAAAGATGTAATATGTCTCTTTATTCCATATTACCTTTAGTATAGTATGAAAAAATCCTAGCGTGAGTGTGTTAACTGTCCTTTGACGTCACCTTTAGGTGCCGATCTGCTAAAACTGACCCGAGAGGATGTCATCCAGATCTGTGGACCTGCTGATGGCATTAGACTATTTAACGCACTAAAAGGACGGTAAGTGTCTGTTATCCGTGTTCATCTATATGTACCCTACACTCTTTTGCTCACCAAGGCTGCATTTATTTAACCCTCTGGTGCTTTTTGGTCATTTGTTTTTATCAAAAAGTGTAAGTGGATTTTTAGAATTTTTTACTTCATTGGAATTATAAGAAACTTGGTGAAGGTTTTGGCACTTGCTATGTGAACTCTAAAAAAAAATCATTGACATGATTCGAAAAGGTTAAATGGTCCTGAAAAAAAATTGTCACACTTGTACTCCTCGCAGTCAAAAATGATATCATTGGAAATGAATGGGAAAGGACTTAAAGCTCACTTTTTGAGATATCAATGTCAAATTTGGAACACAACTTGTTTAGATTTATGGCTTTGATTTTCTTGCAATTTTAGAGTAAAACATGTTTTGGAAAATATATATTTCATAAAAAAAATTTAAAATAGTATTTTTGTGAATTTTTCATAACAATAAACTTAAACTTCTATAACTTTTAAATTCACTTTTTTTTTTTTTTTTCTCCACTTCAGCAATAATCTGCCAAGTGTCTTCTTTTAAAAGAGACCAAACTTAAGTCTGTGCTCTAAAGCATTCAATATTTATGACCGTTGAAATTTCATTTTCAGGTCTATGCTCAAACAATGGTTTACAGGTAAAAAATGGATTATAACTACTGCATAAATATGATTTGGTAACATAAAAACCCTTAAAAATACAAAATATTAAATAAAAACTACAATATAGTACATTAATTTCATTGAATTAAAAAAAAAAAGGTCATTTTGACCGCCACGTGACGAACACGAGGGTTAATCAGAAATATTATTACAATTTAAAATAACTTTAATACATTTTAAAATGTAATTTATTACTGTGATGTCAAAGCTGAATTGTCAGCGTCATTACTTAAAGGGTTAGTTCACCCAAAAATGAAAATAATGTCATTTATTACTCACCCTCATGTCGTTCTACACCTGTAAGACCTTCGTTTATCTTCAGAACACAAATTAAGATATTGTTGATGAAATCCGATGGCTCAGTGAGGCCTGCATAGACAGCAATGCCATTCAAACTCTCAAGGTCCATAAAGGTACTAAAAACATATTTGAAGCAGTTCATGTAATTTCAGTGATTCTATCTTAATATTATAAAGCGACAAGAATACTTTTTATGCGCCAAAAAACAAAATAAAGACTTTTCAACAATATCTATATGGGGCGATTTCAAAACACTGCTTCGGAGCTTTATGAATCGAATCAGTGAATCGGAGCGCCAAAGTCATGTGATTTCAGCAGTTTAGGCGTTTGATAGGAGAACCGAATCATTGATTCGAAACAAAAGATTCATAAAGCTCAGAAGCTTCATGAAGCACTGTTTTGAAATCGGCCCATATAGATAGTGTTGAAAAGTCGTTATTTTGTTGTTGTTCTTTGGCGCACAAAAAGTATTCTTGTCGCTTAATAATAATAAGATAGAACCACTGAACTCACATGAACTGTTTCAAATATGTTTTAGTACCTTTATGGACCTTGAGAGTTTGAATGGCTTTGCTCTCAATAGAGGCCTCACTGAGCCATTGGATTTCATCAACAAGATCTTGTCTTACATGTGTAGAACGTCATGAGGGTGAGTAATAAATGACATTATTTTCATTTTTGGGTGAACTAACCCCTTTAAGTCTTCAGTGTCACATTATCCTTCAGAAATCATTCTAATATGCTGATTTGCCACTCAAGACTGCCCCCAATTTTTGAACAGTAGTTTATTTGTGTGTTCAGTTTCCATGTTCTGTTTTTTCTAGTTTTTTCATATTATGAACCAACAATTATATAATAACAGTGTATGTGTATGTTCCTGTACAGGGTGGTCCGTCCAAGGCTCACCATCTATGTGTGCCAGGAGTCCCAACAGGCTCGTGAACAGCACCAGAAACATGAGAATGGAGACGGGACTAGCAACACTTTTTTCGGTGTGTTTGACATCAACTAGATCAAAAGAAAGATCAAACGAAATGTGATTACATTTCAAGTTATTGCAGGAATTTAATGTTAGGCTGTGATATTATTAGGTAGTCACTTTTTTTCCTTACCTGCATGGTTTGGTTATGTCAGCAAAATAAGAAAGCTTTTTACAGTCGGCAGTGATTGTTTTTTTCTTTAGAATAATATGCACAATATGACTTGGGACATAGTAAATGGGGTCAAATAACCAGAGAAAATAAATAGGGTCAGTATTGATTTCATGTTTTCAGGTGTCTTTAAATTTTCCAGATTTGTGATAGCTTATATTTTGTGATAGCTATGTTTTTTGAATGTGTTTGCTTTTCTTTTTTTCTATGCAGCAATTTGTTGATTAGGGTCTCATGTTTTTCATATTTCTTTACCCCATCTTAGTGTATCATGCTATCTATCTGGAGGAGTTAACAGCTGTGGAACTGACAGAAAAGTTGGCTCAGCTCTTCAGCATCTCTCCACGCCAGATCAGTCAGATCTTCAAGCAGGGACCCACTGGTATCCATGTGTTAGTCAGTGATGAGGTAATAAGGGCCTCTACAGGCTTTCTTTTTCTTCATTGTTTTGGCAATTCACTTATATTTGTTTAGTTTCCTAGCACCAACCTGCGCTCAATATAGAAACATTCCCTTTATTTCAGAAGCACGGCATAGATCACTTTTCTGTTGACTTTCACCCTATTGCTACTTAATAGAGGGCAAACTTAAAGCTGTTTTCACACTTTGTTTCGATTGTTTGGTCTGAAGATGCATTGCAAGAGATGTGAGCTGCTCGCTAAAGGCCATTTCTGCCGAGCTTGCAGAATCCACTGCTGTGTTTGCAGTGCATCAGTCGTCATCAATCCATCATCGATAGCTGTTCTTTTACACAAATAAGAGCAGATTGCTTTCATACCAATTGTGCTCCATACTGGAATGTTCATGTACCATGTGCAACCAAGTTTGTAAAATGTTCATGCCGACCAAACACACCAAGGTTTGTGCTAAAAGCTCTAGTATGAAAATGACCTTACTGCAACCCATTTTACTTCTGTAATGTCACATATTTCCAAATTATATTCAGAATTGAACAAGAAAAGGGAGCTAGGACTTGATTTTATCCATTAGTAATAACCTGAAGCCTAAAGTTTGGATTATAGGGTTGAAAAATAAGAAGGCATGGTGGGTTAAAAATGAAAACCATTTCAATGTTCTTGTAACATGCATGATAAGACCAGGAACATGTTTTAAATTAAATGAGGTCAGTTTTGAATTCATGCTGAGTTTAAAATTGGCACAAAATGAACATTTTGTAAATGCATGTCATGGATCTCATTATGAACATTCATCCATTCTTTTTTTGAGCTCATAATGCTTAATGAAAATGTCAATCTTGGGGTGAAAACTACCGACTTCTCTCTCTCTCTCTCCGGTGACATATGTCGGGACTTCTTCAATAATTTTGACTGCTTAAAGGATTAGTTCACTTCAGAATTAAAATTTCCTGATAATTTACTCACCCCCATGTCATCCAAGATGTTTGTCTTTCTTTCTTCAGTTGAAAAGAAATTAAGGTTTTAAGGAAAACGTTCCAGGAGTAGTCCATATAGTGGACTTCACCAGGGTTTAACGGGTTGAAGGTCCAAATTGCAGTTTCAATGCAGCTTCAAAGGGCTCTAAACAATCCCAGCTGAGGAATAAGGGTCTTATCTAGCAAAACGATCTGTCATTTAAAAAAAAAAAAAAAAAAAAAGTATATACATTTTAACCACAAATGCTCATCTTGCACTAGCATCCACGACATAATGCATTACGTAATCATGTTGGAAAGGTCACTCATGACGTAGGCGGAAGTACCGACCTAGTGTTTACAAAGCGAATGTGCAGAAGTCAGATGCCCTTTACAAAAAAAAAAAAAAAAAGGCAAAATGATGTCAGATGATTTTGAAGTTGGAAGAGAAAATGAGATGGAGTTTTACAGTACTTCCACCTATGTCACTCATAACCTTTCCAACGTGATTGCGTAATGCGTGGTGCTAGACAAGCATTTGTGATTAAAAAGCATATACTTTTTTTTTTTTTTTTTTTAAAGTGACTGACTGTTTCACTAGACAAGACCCTTATTCCTCAGCTGGGATCGTGTAGAGTCCTTTGAAACTGCATTGAAACTGCAATTTGGACCTTCAACCCGTTGTATATCAGTAAAGTCCACTATATGGAGAAAAAAAACTTAATTTCTTTTTGACTGAAGAAAGAAAGACATGAACATGTTGGATGACATGGGGGTGAGTAAATAATAAGGAAATTTTAATTCCAGAGTGAACTAATTCTTTAAACCCCACCCCTCCTCAAATGACTGCAAGCTCATATTTATTCTTGAGTGCCACGCCCACAAATCAAAATCCAGTCAACAACCACTGCATAGAACGAAGTCCCCGCCCAACATTTTTTCTTTTTCAATAATTCGATAGATAGATAGATAGATAGATAGATGTCACAATAAAATCGCTACTTCCTTTTATCACAACTTTAAGTATGTAAGAATTCTTAATCTCAATTTTTCTGACGTAATCTTTCATATTCTCATTCAAACAGATGATTCAGAACTTTCAAGATGAGATGTGTTTTGTCCTGGACACAATGAAAGGTATGAGCAAGCCAGTTTCTTTTAAGTACTAAGAAGTTTTAACCAACATATCTTTGTTTCCAGGTAACCTCTGTTTTATAACTTCCACTCTTTCAATTGAATTTGCAGCTGAAACAAACGATGGCTATCACATCATTTTGAAGTGAAAACAAAGGATGAGGGGAGGAGTGAACAGGCCCCTTATGTTTTTCTTAAGATTCAACCCTCAGCCCATTCCCTGCACACTTCCTGGACCTTACTGAAGATCGCTTTGCTCGGAATAGTAATGGAGACGATCACGGGGAAGGGAAAAAAGGCACCTGACCCATTTTGAAACCTTTAATGTAGTTGTCTATGGAGTGCGTGCTGCCTTTTTCAACCTCTTCCCATTTACACAAAATGAAATTTCACAAAAAAAAAACAAATCATAGAATTTCTATTTTACTATCTTTTTTTGCATCAATTTACTTTGTTGCTCTTTTAAAAGGCAGAAGAAATAGGTTTTGTTTCCTGTAATTATGTAATAAAGCCATATCGGCTCAAACAGAGAGAATTGGCTGGCGTTAAATACAGTATTATTTGGTATTGTCTGCCTGGATGTCACTCCATGAGTATTTTAGCTGCATATGCTAGAATTCCATGTGAAGTGCAGTCCATATGTCTCAATGAATACATGCTTTATAAACAACATTGTAAAAAGTGGGTTATGTCACAGACGGAGACAGAGATTCCAAGGACGCTTATGAAATAGCATCGATTCGTGATGAATGTTATCGTCAGTACTGTCACCTGTGGAAAAAGCTGGCCAGTTCCGTTTTCATATTAACACTCTGCTTATAAATAAATGTATGATCTTGACACGATCACAGATGTTCACATGATCGCAGAATGAATGAAATTCACTCAATACTGCCACCCTACCATCAAGTTCAGTTTCTTTAATTGGCTGTTTTTACAGCGAGCAACTTGACTGAAGCATTGCTGCACAAATCGCTGATGTTCCTCTCTAAGAAAATGTTTTTTTTTTTTTTTTTTTTTTTTTTTAAGGCTTGTTCAGGTGACTCTTTATGGCTGTTGGGGCATGATATTAGGTTCTGTAGCTTTGATCCCTGATGATTCTTCAGGTGTTGCTGCATATGCACGTTATTTTACAGACAGGAGATGAGCAGCAGCAGTGGGCATTATATATGTGCGTCTTTTTTATTTTATTTTTTTTAACATTGTGCTTAACACCCTTCTGTTTTTTCATCCTTGTTGCATATACTAGAACAGTTTTTACAAATGTCAGACTTGCCAGAGCATTATTTTATGGTATAAAAAGAGAGATCATGTTTTACGTTCTTTTTGTTTCCTTTTGGATATGACCACTGATGTACTAATCTTTCAGGTGGGGTAAAGGGGAGATATATTGCACTGCATGAGAAAGGTAGCCGTGGTTAGTGCTAGACCCAAGCCAGACCAAGATGGTAAAGACGTGAGGTATTGTCTGTTGTGTTCCTTTACCGTGTCATTGCAATGATTAAAATGACTTACCTTGAATCAAGCTATTTTGTTTTGTATGCTGCATTAACTTTCTCACAGTGCTTAACAGAATATGGCTAAAACCATTGCAAGACAAGAATGGCTTCAAAAGGAATTGGTTACCTGGGTGAATTTAACAAAAATATATCTTGTAACATTTCACTTCGAAATCAATAGAAACAAATTATATTTTGTTTATTTTTTGACAATAAAAAATGACTAATATAAAATACAGTGTTATGTGAATCAGCATAAATGCAGAACTACTTGTTGGGGGGTTGAAAACGGTAAAAGGGGAACCCTAAAAATATTAAAACCTGTGACACTCTATTTTATTTAAGCTAAATAATTTTCTTATTTTTTGTCTTTTGAGTTTCAGGCTGAAATATGACCCCAGCGTGTTCTAAACGGACTAAGATTCACCCACCTAGCCTAAATTTTTATATTTTCCATTTATTTTTTAGTGTCAGTCTCTTGCTAATAGTGCTTGACTAGTTTGAGAACGACCCCACTTAGTTTCCATGGAAACCGAGCTGTCAAAAAAAAAAAAAAAAAAAAAAACTAGGACTACAAAAAACGAGGACTACAAATAGGCCCAGCGGCAGCTGGACTAGCATAACTGTCACAGATTAGACGTCGGTCTGTTTGAAATAAAATATCCCTTTATTGCTGAACACGCCCTGTGTCCAAATAAAACCCCACAGAGAGACAATATCAGATTTCCTGTCGAGGAAGACAACGGACCTTCTAAAGCTAACAATAGGCTCTTTAGAACTACATTTCCCGACAGCCTCTACGCCGGCACGTCCTTGACGTCACAATAAGTATATATGGGTCCCGAACGGCATTCCTTACTCTATTGTTACATTGTAACAAACCGGGGCAGAAGAGAGGCCCATAGGGTCCTCGGGCCGACAGATACTACACATAATTTTTTGTTTTTTCTTTCCTTCGGGGTGGAAGTATAACGTTGCGATTTGTCTAAACATAGCGCAGAACACAACCACCTATCCGGAGGGAAAAAACCCCGAAGGCTCGGCTCTATTTGGTCTTTTTGAATGCAGGCATTTTAAAGGATCACCTAGAGATTTTATCTATTGGATGCATCTACGCCGGAATTAGTCATTTTTTAGTGAATGAGGTTCTTGTCTGCCTTCGTCTGCCCCGTTTTTTAATCTTTACAGAGCTTGATTGCAACGTTAAATGCTCGCATAGGCTTCTTGACACACAAACCCCCATTTATAGTCCATGTCAAGACTAATATCCATTGTTTACGATGCTTAAATATTCGGACATCACTACATTTTTCGTAAATAAACTGCAATTTCCTCTTTGGTCTGGCCATTTCGATGGGCTGAAGTCGCTTTTGTCTGTCATTTTGTAACCTTGTGGAAGTCTAAAGCTGAAATAGGTTCCAAATCCCCAAAGAAAAGAAAACCATCCAAATAAAGGAAGCACGGAACGAGCGACAGCTTCGCCGGTTTAAAGGCTCTCTATTTCTGCCCAAGGTAAGTCTGTGAGAAAGGTTTTGTGTTTCACTTTTCCCATACAGCCAAGCCTACGAGGAAAAATGGGTTGATCATTGGACCGGTTGCAACACAGCATACCATTTTCTGCTCTGTCATAAGACCCTCTGTCTGTCTTTTCCAGTAAAGAATATAAAATCATGGGATAGATCATATGTGATGTGTCATCCCAATCATATTGGGTCACACTGTGGCAAGCCGTTTAAACATTTAGGCCTCTTACTTTAAACTAACTAGCGTCTAATTAGCACTTAATAGATACTAGTACTTATTTTACTAATACTGTTACTACCATTAATTCAGTACTGGTAACAATTTTGCCATTGCGTTCTATAGAAATATGTGGTTCAGATGTTAACTATTTACCCCAGACTAGTATTCTACTATTTGTTGCTGGTACCTACCTAAGTTACTAGTATCTGTTCCAGATTTACTAGTAGGCTACTCATTTGTTTGACATGTTACTAAAACCTATCCCAGTTGTTACTAGTGACATTTCTTATCTTACTAGTTAAAATTGCTTTTTGGCTAGTCAACTACTAGTAAGATGCAGAACTAGTAGGATGCATCCACATGTCTATTAAATATGTTCTACATATAATAGATGCTAACAATTTGAATACTTACTAGTAAAACTTGAATAAATACTAATGACAATTAAAATGCACACACTTAAAAATAAATCTCTATAGAATTGAATGACAAATATTTGTATTTTTTTTTATTTCCTGTAAATTAAAAATTAAGTACTATTAACATTAAACTACATACTAGTTAGTGTAAAGTAATTAATGCTACCACGGCCTGATGCAGTCAAGTTTTATAATATAGTTTTCATATTGCTGTATGTTTTGTACATTCACATTATTGCTAAAATAATTAACTGTAGTAACCTGGACAATGTAGTGCAAAATGTGATGTCATAATATATCTGCTAGACCCCTTTAAAAAAAAAAAAACAGCTGCTGAATGTGCATAGAAGTGGTGCATGGATGCATTCACGGAATGGGAATAATGTTCGCCTTTTAAGAAATTGCAGCGTCACCTATGCAGAGTTTGAAAGACATGATGTTTATGTGTCATACGTCTAGGGTGGTCTATTTTAGTGCAGACCAGTCAAACAGGCTGGCATGTAGTCGGTACTGTAAGGTGATTATTCATGCTTTCTGTCCACCTCAAATAGGCCACAGGATGTGTGTCAGGAGCTCTGTAAACATATTTCAGCTTTACCGTTGCATCCTTTCTTTTAAATGACCTGTGCTGCATTCAGAAACTAGTTAGTTTCCCTAAGCCTGCCTTTCCTTCAGTTATTGATCATAGACCAATGCTATTGGAGATGAATTTTCTTTTCTGCTATTTTTCCAGAGATGGAGCTTCCCTGGAAGTATGGCATAGAAATTATTGCTGTATATCTCCCTGCGGACATCTCTGGGATATGCAAACTATGTATGCCGGTGCATGATGTCCGTTTGTCATGATGTCAAATGCTCCCATTTTTTGCATGGTACAGTGGAGTGCTTTTAAAAGCCTCATTCCACTTGCCATTGATTATACCTCACAAACTGAGAACTAATTACTCCTTTACATCTAAAACTGTTGTACAGTGATGTAACCTGGGTTTAGTGCCCATTTGTTCCAGTTTGTTGCATATCTGACTAGTTTTAAAGGGGACCCTTTTACAAGATGTAATAGTCTCTGGTGTCCCCAGAATGTGTCTGTGAAGTTTCAGCTCAAAATACCCCACAGATCATTTATTATAGTTTGTCAAATTTGCCGCTATTTAGGTGTGAGCAAAAACACGCCGTTTTTGTGTGTATCCCTTTAAATGCAAATGAGTCGCTGCTCCCGGCCAGTTTCCAGAAGAGGGTGGAGCTTTAACAGCTCACGCTTTGGTTGCTCAACAACAACAAAGCTGGAGAATCTCACGCAGCCAAAATGACGATTGTCAGTAACGGTGTTCAGCCTTACATTGTTCAAACCGGAGTTGGACACTGATGGAGAGACTCAGGAAGTTACAACTTTTAGAATGCATCTGGACGTTTCTGAATGGTTAGTGGATACTCATTGACTAGCATGTTAATCTTTTGAGCAAATCCAGCGTTGAATTGACCCACGTTTGTGAAGCAGTCCGGAGTAAAATGACGGCATGGTAACAACACTCTACAACAACTCTTCCTCTTCTCTGAAGCAGCCCAACATGGCCTCACCCGCTTTGATGCGTGTTCTCGGGGGCAGGGTTTATGTAAATTTTAGGGTTAGTGATGTCACCAACCCGGGAAGAAGCTTGTTGTAGTCCCTACCAGTAATTTGTTGTAGTCCTTAAAAAGTGATTTCTGTAAAAGAAAATCTCCCTTTGCATTGAACTTTGAACGTTGTAACTTTGCAGATGTTGTTTATGCTCAAACAGCAACATTACACACTAACTAAAGCTAAAAAAGTGAAATCATAATCAACCACCCCTTTAATACTCTATGTAGAATCAATGGTAAGTCTCAGGTTGCAAGATCAATGCTTTTCAAATGAAGATTATTATTGCCATTATTGTACCATCCTGCTCAGCTGTTTCTTTACAATTTATTCATTTAGGGGTTATATACATATAATCTACCTAAACAACATCTCAAGCACTTTGTGAATCAGGCAATTTGTTAATAGATAATGACCAAATGGGGAAAGACACTTCAATTTTTGCTGTGAGTTGGGATGAGATGTGTTTAAGTTAATTACTTCTACTATGCAGGTTTGGTGCCATAGCAAAGCTGTTGTCACTGCCTGCCTGCATATAGTTATAATGCTTTGTCCAATGAATATAGATATATATGTTAAAACATATGGCTTTAAGACACTGTGGTGTCAAATAGTAGTGGTGTGTGACTAAGTTTGGCTCTGAGTCTGATAAGAAATATTGGCATGCTTCACTGAATACACATTAATTGGCAGATGTACTTCATTATTTGCTAGCAGCTTACTTGTAGATCACCACAGATTTTCTGTGCATTTGACTGCATCACCACGGTAGCATTAATTATAAAAGGAACACATGAAAGAGGGGAAACAAGAAATGCTAAACGAGCAAAAAATGGACTCGTTTAGCATTTCTTGTTTCTATGGATACGGTTCATTCAAGAGCAGCGCACTGTGTGTCAAACACTGATGCATAAAGCAGCGTATACTCAATCGCATCTCTCTCATTTCATCATCCTGTTGTTTGTTGCAGCTGTTTTTGGTGTTTCAAAGTCTTAACGCATTCTTTACCAGTGATAAGTGTTGTGTGGCAGATGTTGGCATGTGCGTGAGCTTGTATGTGAATTAAAGGCTATCCGGCCTGATTATTGAATGACTGATTATAAAAATGAATATGCCCCAGCTGAGTCTTTTCCCCCCTTCACATGGAAAAAACCAACCTTCCCTCAAAGCCACCGCCAATCTGTGCTCATTTAACCCAGTAAAAAGCCACTGACTGTTTAAAAATAGTGTTTAATCATGAACAAAATCAGGCATGGAGCCGCTCAAAGCAGTTGTATTACACTGCTCCCTCGGGCTAAGGAGGTGGTCTGATCAAACGTCCCGACTCGGCCTTGTGTGACCTCTCTGGTTTGACTGAACTGGGACTTGTTTATCGGCTTGCAAAGGCTTGTTGTTTGTAAGGTTCCACCGGTTTTAATGGGGGTGAAAAAGACCCAAAACTTGGATGCAGTTTTTCCATGGCTATTGCTTTAAACCAGTTACCATGGTGATGTTTGCAGGCTTCATGACTTTTTAAGCAGGACCTTCATACTGGATGGAGAAAGAGAATGTCAAGGATTAAGTAGCAAAAGAGGTGATATTGCATAAGCTTCCAGATTGTTGTATTTGGCCTTTTTTGGTTGATTTTTTTTTATTTATTTTTTTATATATATATACTTTTTATATACAGGGAACAAAGAGATCCTCATGGGTATCAAAATTTCAAAGTCACAGTACATTTAAAAAATTTGAATATACAATATCACACTTTCCACAATGGCGTATGTGCATATTTTACGAGTTATGGCTTTCCTACAGCTTGCTAAAAGTATCTTTAAAGTGTTAAAATGTTTCATGCCAAAAATGTAAGCCTAGCAGGTTCAAGCAGGAGTCTTTGGTTGAATTTTTATGTTATATTTGGTTGCTATGACCTCCAGAATGAGGTATTTTTATTCAGCATGGCAGCTGTTGATTTAATCTCTGTTACTGGCCAAGTTTCACATAGTTTTTCTGACCTCTTAATAGTTTAAGTAAAAATTAAAATACTTAATTCAAAACTTTTTGAAGAATTACAGTTTTGTTTTAAAAAGGTAATAGTTATTAAAAGTTATTAAAATTATGAAAAAACCATAAAACTGTTATTATATATATATATAATTTTACAATATTAGCTTTTAAGATATTCACCAAATTGATTCACAGATAATTTGCATTGTTCATTGACAGGACTGTCTGTAGATTTTCGAACAGACATCAGATGAAATGACAAAGGTAAAAAAAAAAAAAAGTAATTCATCCAGTATTTCAGATTGGGTGTTTATATAGAAAAAAAGTGCATTCAAAACTGTTTTTTAAATTAGAAATGCTGCCCCTGCTTATATACATATCCTACTCTTGTCATGGTTGTTCATGTTTGAATTTTGCTTGCAATAGTCTGTCAGTCTGTCGGACAAAGCTTGTACCTATCTGTAATGCCTCCAGACGCAGTGTTTCCATGGAGACAGTGTCATCTCGCGGCCTGAAGCGCAGATTTGAGGAGGTGGACAGCGGCTCGCCGTGTTCCACACCCAAAGATTCAGATGATGACATCTCTAGCAGTGACAGCGCTGATAGCTGCGACAGTCTCAATGCTCCCTCCAGCTCTCTAACACGTAAGAACATACAAGTTAATCTTATGACTTCATTATTATAATAAAATCCTGGCCATAAGTTATGAAAGAACTCAAACAATTTCCATGTGTTTTCTTTTGTTTTGCACTATTGCAGCAATTGCAAATCAGAACCATTTCACTGTAAAGTGCATAAGCTTTTGCATTTACGCATATTACACATAGGTACCCTTTTCAGAAATATTATTATTAAAGGGGTCATGAACTGCTTTTTTAAAAAATTATTTTATAATGTTCTGCAAGGTTTAAAATGTTAAAGATTAAAATGTTATAAAGATTTTTACATTCATTTTTTTTTTTTTTTTTTTTTTTTTTTTAATAGGCTATTGTAATACTGTAATAGGCTATTTTCTACTCTGTTTTTGACCGTCTCTTTGAAACACTCCCATTTTGATAGGCGTGCTGCAGTCAAGACTTGGAAGTAAACACCCACTGCAACCATTGGGTAACAGTTTTGCATATTAAAATAATTTTCAACGCCCCCCGTCATTACACGTGTGGAATTGTTTTGAAAACTTCTGATATTGAAAAATATCTTCTTACATAGTTGAAACATTTGCCAATAATGTGAAACATTTATGCATATTACATATGCTTTATAAGTCTTGGTTGAGGCATCTCTACGTGCTTTCTTCAGTATCCGGGAATCCCTATAAATGCCGAAGCAAAGGAACGAACAGCAAATCACAACTATCACAACTTTTTACTGTTTGACTGCGGCATTACAGTATAAATACTCAGTGCGGATCATATCATGGTAAAAACGTTGTTACAAACACTTGAGTGTTGCGACATTGCTGTCGGATCCAATATAGTCGGCACTGCATCATCTTTTATTTTCAGTCTCTCTGAAAATGCCTGCGCCAAACAGTGTCTTCGAACGAATTCGAAGAAAAATGAAGCAAACAAACGAACCGTGTCTTACTGACGCAATCTGGAACTTCGTTAAAAATAAAGTTCATCCACGCTTTCTTAATGTTAGGATCCCAAGAAAGGCAATGCAAAGACTCTCCCCAACTTGCCACTGCAAAACATCTTGTAATTCTCAGAGGCATCTCTACGTTTTTGTTGCTGGAGTAATCCTGTGTTTGAGTCTCTCGTATTTACTACTACATGAAATGCGCGAATCAATGGGTGGGGATAAAGAGGCAATAATGTTGAAGTACACGTTGATTTTCTTCTGCAAAAGCAGTCTTTCGTCGCACTATGATGTAATAATGTGACAAAATGCGAAACAAGTCAACAAAACTGTTTTTGGACTAACAAGGAAGTTATGAGTTCTGAAACTTAAAGGATATTTTTTTATAGTACAATGACCTCTTATATGTCAAAAGATCAAGGAAAATTTAATTTCTTAATTCATGGCCCTTTTAAGGCCACCTTTGGACTCTCTATAGTCAGTTTCAGGAATATGTCCTACTTGGATAAATAACGTTCCTAAAGCAGCAAGCCTTGAGATGAAGACTTGTTAAACACCATTTTTTGGGATAATATATATAGACCATAACATTATTGTTTACACTGTCTCTTTATTTTGTTTCTGTAGCCCCCTCCATTCTCAGAAGACACAAAGTGTCTTTAGGTCGTAAGCAGGTACGCTTTGACGCGGTGACGGTCTACTACTTCTCCAGAAGGCAGGGCTTCACCAGTGTGCCCAGTCAGGGTGGCAGCTCCCTGGGCATGGCTCGCCATCACTGCGCTATACGACATTACACCCTTGGCGAGTTTGCACGAGAACAAGAGAGCAGCCACAAGCATGTGCTGCGTCAACACCTACGCCAAGAAAAGCTCAATGCTCGCAAGTTAAAGGTTAGTTGTGTGTCGTAGCTCCTGTTGTTCATACAGGATTCTGCTTTTGCTGTAGGCCAGCTATTTTGTTTGATTTTAAGAGCCCTGACTTTTCCCAGCTGACACGGAATGGAACTGTAGATTGTCCTGAAGCGGAGTTGCTTACCCTGGACGACATATCCGATGAGGATCTGGACGTTGAGAGCGTGGAGGTGGACGATTGCTTCTTCCTGCAGCCTCTTCCTACCAAGCGGCGCCGGGCACTACTGAGGGCCTCTGGTATTGCCCGTATAGATGCCAGAGAAAAGGCTGAGCTGCGTGCCATACGTTTGTCCCGGGAGGAGTGTGGTTGTGACTGCCGTTTCTACTGCGACCCTCGGCACTGTGGCTGCAGCCAGGCTGGAATTAAGTGCCAGGTAGGGCACTTGGTATTCTCGAAAGTACTTTTTACTATTAAGTTGTGTCCACTTAGCCCAAAGGTGTCTCTTTCTGCTCCTGGAGGGCCACCCTACTGCAGAGTTTAGCTCCAGTACACCTGCCTGAAAGTTTCTAGTGACCTTGATTAGCTGGTTCAGATGTGTTTAATTGGGGCTGGAGCTACACTCTGCTGGATGGTGGCCCTCGAGAAGCAGGATTGGAAACCCCTGATTTGGACTATTAGGAATATCAAAGAAAAGTCATGCTCTTTCTCCTGTACCTTGTTCCAAAGGTGGATCGGATGTCCTTTCCATGTGGCTGCACCCGTGATGGTTGTGGTAACACTGCCGGCCGCATTGAGTTCAACCCTCTTCGTGTGCGTACCCATTATCTCCACACTATCATGAAACTTGACCTTGAAAAGAGAAGCCTGTTGGGTGTTAGGTCTGGAGAAGACTGTGGAGAAGAGACAGAGTTAGTCTCCTCACCATCTATGTCTCTTTCTCCCTTGGATTCGGATGTGGAAGTGGAAAGCCAAAGAGTTCAGGAGCTGCAAGAGGAGCAGTGCGACAGCCTGGAGCGTGAGAATGAAACGGCCGTGCTTCACCTACAAAGTGCAGAGGAACGGGAAAGGAGACTGGAACGAGAGGAGCAGCAGGTCGAGGAGGAGCAGAACACCGACCCAACCCTTTGCCTCCTGCAGGGTGCCCTGTCCAGCCAGGCTGGGATGGAGGGCATGGAAGGAGTTGAGGGAGTCCTTCTAGAGGGGCCTTTTCCTGAAGGTGCCACCCTGCTGTGTATTACAGAGAACCATCCAGATGAACAGACCCAGCAGAGGCTGCTCAAAGACCCTTCTTCTGTCCTCTACTATCAAGTAGGTCACGTAGAGACTGCGGCCTTTGAGACGCTCCCAGCACAAGTAGAGGAGGTGGTGAGTGAAGGTGATGATCCAGAGACGGAGAGCGATCGGCAAAAACAAGAAACCTGCGGGCAGGATTCGGCCAAGAGCTTGTCTGTCGAAGTACCTCCACCTTTCGAGAATGGTGGCGAAGAACAACTTTGTCCAGAACAGGCCTCAAATGACGGGGAATGCCTCGAGACGTGCCTGGCACTGGATGAAAAGGCAGTACAACTTCCTCCAGAAGTGTAGAGACCATCACCTCTGCAGATGTTTTGCACAAGTTAGTCATTAAATTCAAAGAGAACCTACTCCACACAGTGTGATATCTTACAAGACTGCATAATGTTATTAAATGTTAAAGAAACAAAGTTACCTTCATGGGTTTGTATCCATTTTAGCTGGAGATAAGCATGTACTGTGTTTGAAGTAGGTTGTCTGTGGTAAAATAAGTTATTAAAAAGAAAAAAATAGAATAATTTATTTAAAAAAGAAAAAAGAAACTCAAGAGAAGCAGAGATCCTGATCTGACAAGTGTTGTTTTTCCAATATGGTATCGGTTTATTACTTGATACTGGTGGGAAAATGTGGCCTTTATGTCGAGGAGCAAGCATTTTCAGGATTATCCAGCGGCTTCTTATGGCCTTTCTAGTTTGTATAGTTTCCGATAGCGCACCCCGCTAACTAATTGGCACTGACCAGAGGGTATATACTAACGCTAAGTTCACGTTTCGTCAGAATTATCGGAGTTATGAGATCTGAGCTCTTCATATACTCTGACTCAGTCTTATAGCAATGCTCATAACGCCAAAATGTATCCATGCACAGCTTTGTTGCTTATGACAGAAAAATACTATCGCTACATTAACCTTGGAATGGAGTTGTATCAAATTCAGAGGTTCCAACCTCAGAATTACACAAATTCCCAAAGACATAGATGGTTTTTAATACTCAGAATTCCGTAATTATGGTAATTCTGCCAGGGCGTGAATGCAACATTAGTAATATGCATATGGCTAATGCTAACGCAGTGCTAATGCTAAGAGAAGGGGTTGCTAATTTTTGAAGAGGCTGCTGTTTGTAGCATCCTTCCTGTGAATAGACCCAACAATCCTGGAAATACTTGGTTTTCATGTACTGTACAAGTGTTTTGCTAAGAGCTAGCATGAAGATGAGTGAAAAAGCTGCTTGTTCTCTGTATGCACGTTGAAAACTTGATTCGTTTGAACTTGCTGACAGGGGGATCAGGAGGATAAATGAATGTGCAAGCCATTTGCACAGCAGTTCTTTACTGATTCATCATAGTCTTGACCATACATCGTTTGAAGCTGTAGCCTATCGTCCCAGTTCGTGGACATTTATTTATTTACCACCGCTTTGTATTGTGACGGCAAGGACAATGTGTGTTTGAGTACTGTCACCTACAATCATTTATGATTTTTTTTGTTTGTCTGTTTGTTTGTGTTCTTTTTTTAGGAGGGAATGAGATTGTACACATTTATTGCACATTAAGCCTTTAAAGATTACTGAAGAGATTCTAGCTGTAATTTCACTTCAGGTAGAAAGTCAAAAAATTAAGTTTTGTGTGTGGGTGAATATCATTAAAACATGTCCAAGTCACATTTCACTCCAAAATCTAAATAATAATGATAATTAAAAAAATAAAAACAAGACATAACATTTATTTTACATAACTAAAATAAAGCCTTTTTTAGGACCATAAAATTTTTTTGTGACTTTTCTACAATTCAGCACATTTTACTTCCAAATTTCATTACCATAGTGCATCCACATGTATTTTTATTACTCTCAAATGGTGATTAATGTCCTTTTATTATAGTTTTTTGTTTTACTTTACAGTAATGAGAAGTTTGACAATTGACAATGACACAATGTTTTAATGGTCTTTAAAATAGGCTTTACTTTCTATTTTAAAAATGTAATTGCTTATTTTCTTTTGTGCTGAAATATGACTCGTGACGTGTTCTTGACATATTTTGTGAGATTGACCTGTGTGTGTTCAACCTTTAAACCCAGTATTTAAAATCCAAGGTGATCTTATACATCATTTAAGCCTTTATGTACTGTATGACATGGCAAGGAAGACTTTGGGGAGACTATATATTGTAATGTTGACATACACATGGGACTTTTGTCACACTAGGCCACAGTTTAAGTCCTAGTATTTAAGCAACATTACAAGTTAGACTGATTATAATTTTCTGTCAACAGTGCACATCATTTTAAATGTCCAAACCCTCATTTTAACTCTGTGAAGACCATCCTCCTCATTCTTTTTACCCTTGCTGTTCTTCCCTTTTGCATTTTTATTGTCCATCCCTACCATATACCCCTCATTTTAGAATATGAATCATGTTGATGAAGATTTTACCTAGATGCTTTCCGTTATAGTTGTTTTAGTTCACTCCTGTTTAATGATAGTTAAAGACAAAGTAATAATTTGAATAGTTACATGAAAAAAAGGTGTCTTCAAATAGTATAATGAGTTCTGTGATGTTGCTAAATTATTTAAAGAAACCCAAGAAAAGGTCATTTTGCAGTGTGTATGTGCTTGTATGTTTGCCTGAAAGATTCTTGCTGATTTGTGCGATGAACCAATGTTTGTGAGTGCATTATGGGTTCTTCATATTTCAAAAGGTGCTCTTACTTTCGTTTTCTCACATTCATATTAACACTATATGTAGAGAGAGAACAAAGAAATGTTAAAAATTCACACATTGTTGGTTGTAAATGCAAATGTTGCCGTTATCTCTCTGCTTCTGATTTACTCACCCTCACAACGTATCATGGGTAAAGGAGATGCTTCGTTATGTGATTACATTAGCTAAAATGGAGCATGCGAGGTTAATAATGAATTTGTTAGCATGGTTACTCGCTCATATGACTTAGCCTTGTAAAGCTCCAAGCATTAAGCTTGATTCAAACCTAAATCTGCAATAATTATGAGTTTTGCAAATGACCAATCAAACAAGAAGGATTTTTGTTTTGTTTTATACTGTTGCTGTGTTTATAAAATGTTTTTTCTTACTTTGTTTTTGCCTCATTGTATGTTAGCATGTCTTTTAGTCTCAGTTTACTGAATTATATTAATGTACTGGCTCTCTGTGTATGCCACCACACATTCCTGCACTCGAATGAGTTTTGTCTGTAGCAGTGTCTGAACTAGAAACTGATGTATCTATAAAAATGGTGGTCTACTCTAAGGGCCTGCTATTGACCAAAACATGGTAGACAGAAGTCACTCTTATTTTTTTGTTCATGTTTTTGACATAATGAACATCCACCAGTCCAGTGGTCTAAAACCTAATGGCTTTAAAAAGGAGGCTTGAACGTTGCACATGCTAATGTACCTGTAACTAAAAAGCTAAGCATCTTTTTTTGTCAGATATATTTTTGTTTTCCTCCTTTTTTAAGTACTCAGATTTGAGACCACTACAGTAACTGAAAACCAACATACATTATGATTGTGTGTATGTGTGTGTGTGTTAGAGGTGCTTTATTAATAAGGCTGAATGGAGTTGAATTCTACGCTGTAAGAGTGACTTACGCTAACTGTTGCCTACAGAGGAGACAAAACACAAAGTTTTATATGAAAATGTGAGTGAAATAAAATCTAAAATGAGGAAAACAACTGTGGTCCATCTTCAATGTGAGAGCTTACTGAGTTGCATGAAATCTGAATTATGTAAGTAATTATAAGGGTATCATATAGTCTATCTTGGAGTCTCTACAGGAATGGTCCAGTATTAAACAATATTCAACATAAGTTAAGTTTACTTACACATTTTGAGAGACAATGATTTGAGGGAACAAGTTTCTACACGTATTAAGTATTCAATTTGAATTCAGCACAAAGCTTTCCTTTCCACTAGAGGGCGAAACTGTCCCATGAATGGAGCAGATCTAAGCAAGACCCAGGCAGATGTTTAGTTAGTGGGCTTACATCCAGAGAAAACCTGCCGTTTCCCTCTCTTTCTCAGACATAAACCTTATTCTGCATGAGGGGATGAAATTTCCTGTCTTGTTCACTGTTTGCCCTTGTTCTTTGCTACTGAACCAAAAATAATCCATGGTAGATATGGAAAAAGTATTTGCAGATTAACTGCAGACCTATTTTATATATAGGGGGTGAATTCACGTTTCCCTGCCATTTCAATGGCAAAAAGTGTCCCAAATCTCAATTATATATATATATATATATATATATATATATATATATATATAATTTGTCCTCAGCCTCTGAATTTAACTATGACATAAGAGGTGTTGGAATTCCTTGGTAGAACTCATATCTTCAGTTTATTCACACCCCAGAGGCCGACTGTCAAACCAGTGCAAAGCCGTCTTTCAGTTCAGCTTTCTCACTTTTAGTCATTTATCATTTTAACGTTCACACAAAACTGTTTTTGGTTAGAGAATGTGAGTAATGATGATAGCATCACTGACATGCTGTGAAACCATATAGGGCTTTCAATAAACACAAGAACGTCTCCAATGTTCCACACAGTCATTCAGAGTGAAAGAGGAAGGGATGGGGAAAGTTCCTGACATCCTGTTGAAGAATTGCATCTAGGGAAGGACCGGGATTGCGTTACCCAAAAGCATCTTAGCCTATTGTAGAACCATTGCCACCAGTGGTCTCTATGGTCAACTTAGCTCACGGTGCCTTTGAGAAACACAGCCCAGGTTTATATTATAGTTCAATGTGCCTTGTTGCACAATGTGCACTTTAAATTTTATCATTTAATTTTAGCAAAGGGAGGAATTAAGCCAATGTCCATTAATCATACAAATTGAATTCAAATCTGTATTTTATCTGCCTTGACAACCGCTAATAAAATTGCAGCCATCTTTTCAACATCACTTCATGCCTTGCCTGGAGAACAATGAAATTTTCCTGTATCCCCTGAATGGGAGGAAACAGCTTGGTGGGTACAGTGACCAAATGCCTCTTTGTCTGCATTCTCTTCCTGTACTCTTTAGCAGTGGAAAATATTGCCACACAAATCTTAAAATGTTGCTAAAATGTTGTGATGCAAGTAAGCCAAGACCAAGGCTTCATCTCAAAACTAGTTTTGCTTGATCTTAGTGCGGCGTTTGACACTGTATAGATCATGGCATACTCTAAGATCGATTATAAAATTACACTGGTATTCAGGGACAGCCATTAAAATGGTTTAGATCATACCTATCTCTGTTACCATTTTGTCTATTTAAACAGGGAAGTAATTAAAAGTTAACGTCAGTAAATTATGGAGTGCCACAGGGGGCTGTTTTAGGCCCTCTGCTATTTTCAATATACACATTTTCAGTATACATACATGCTGGTAATATTATTAGAAAACATGGAATTAGTTTCCAGTTTCCACTGATGCTGATGATAGTGGTTATATAGGCTATTTCATCACAACCAGATGAAATCTCTAAATTATCCAAGTTGACAGAGTGTGCTAAAGATATAAAATATTGGATGACCAGTAATTTTCTTCTATTAAATTTGGATAAGACCGAGGTATTACTTATTGGATCAAAAACCTTTACACAGAATCTCTTAGAATACAATTTGCATCTAGAAGGATGTACCGTTACTTCATCCTCTACAGACCTGGGTGTTATATTAAACAGCAACTTGTCTTTCAAAAGTCAAATTTCATATGTTTCAAAAACAACCTTTTTCCACCTCAGAAACATCGCTAAGCTACGGAATATGTATAAAAAATATATAACCCTAATTTTATCATTTCTGCACTGGTTATTAAGTTCTGTACTGATTACAAAATATTGCTACTGACCTATAAGTTTGTAAATGGTTTAGCTCCTGTATATTTAACCGATCTTCTATCGTCCTACAATCCATCATGCTCTTTATCGTAGAAAAAAAACAAAAAACCTAGACTTTTGATAGAACTAAGTCTAAGACTATCTAAGTCTACTAAAGGAGGGAGAGTGTTTTCACATTTGGTTTACTCTAAATTGTAATGTAGAAACATGCATTTTCCTGTAAAGCTGCTTTGAAACAATATTGTGAAAAGCGCTGTAGAAATAAATGTGAATTGAATTGAGTTTCATTCTGACACTGCCAGCACATATCACTTATTGTTATCACTTATATATGTATGACACTAATATGTCAGCATAACGGGATCTGAGCAATAATCATAAAGAAATATGTTAGAATTGTCAGTCATTCATCACTTCCTGTCTCGGCTTCACCATTGTGTCGCGCTTCCAAAAGCCGGAAGAGCCAAGGAATGCAGATAGTGTAAGAACCAATGACTTTGCAATACAATGCAATGGTAAGGAAATGCCGAAGTATTTGCTGAATAACAGCATGAATAACACTTGAACATTCAATAGAATGTTTTGATAAGCTGAAGAATGCGTCAGGTCTGATCACATTTACAGGAAAAAAGTAGGCCTATTTGACTTTGTGATCCTTGACATTTTTGAGTTCCTTTTGCCTCCTTTTTTTTTTTTATATTATAATTGTTTTATGGTATTTTTGTTTGTAACATTGCTGTTTGTCTTTTTCTGCCTTTTAATCTGAGTCATTGTCTTGGTTAAAAAGATACTAAACAACTCTTATGCAAATATGAGTGACAATTAATTTGTCTCTCCACACTGAAAGAGAAAATACAACGCAACTGAAACAAAAACGGACAATCATATTTTTGTTTAGCGGTTAATAAGTTGTGGAACAGTATTTCACTGAGAACCTATGAGATTTCACTGTGGGCGGGGCTTCCCAGCGCAACGCCATAAATATTGTTTGACAAACTGTCATTCAAGTAGTGACTGAATAAAATGAAAACCAGCTCGTCATGAAATCTAATTTACACGAGGAGCCGGACCACACTTACATCCAAATGGTAATTAACCGAAGCCAAACACTATAGCCATGAACTGCATAATCTGAATAGACCGTGTTTGTGTGCTGGTCGCTGCGCGAGGAACTTGCATCAAGCCCGACAGTTTGTCCTTCAAACAATAGGCGAGTAGTTCGCCATGATATTTTAGGTGGCTTTTTAAAGGCCTATATTGCAAAATATTATGTTGATAAATAGGTTTATTTTGCATTTCCAACGTTTTCTGCAGAGTTCAGCGCATTATGCGCGGCAAAATGGGCACCACAGAGACGCTCGAGCTGTTTACGCGGGCAGCATGAATGATGTAATTATGGGCGCCAAAATAAATAAGCCTACGTACTGGTTACGTGCTGCCTTTGTATGAGGTGTGAAACAGGCATCATTAATCCATTTGTAATACTACTCTAATTTACTGTGAAAACACCTTTCTTCTCATTTGAGTAAGTCCTTACCAGTCTGGTTAGGTTAGACGCCATATTGAATTTAACGCAGATGTAAACGAGGTTGTGAGGGAATAGCACTAGATCTTGTAATTTTCACAACTTACAACTTTTAAAACTGTTTTATGGAGTTTTTGTCTACTGAATTTTTTTCTCTCAGAAAGACATCAGCTAATCAACTGGTTTGCTGACAAACTAAAAAATAATTATTGATTACAAGTTCAGTGGTCACCAAAGCACTATGAGGTTGAAAGGGTTTCATCAGTCTGTATATCTAAAAAAAGATCATACAGCATAGGCGTAATTTGCGGGTGGGACGGGTATGACATGTCCCCCCTTTTTGCCAGGGTCAATATTGTCCCCACCACTTTTTGAAGTGGCACGGATGTATACTAATACAAAATAAACATCTGTAGTTGATTAGCAATTCATTCGTTTGTGTAAAATAATAGGCGATCTGGTGCTGGGATGTGTTGTTTTTAAAATCATGTTGAGTGTTCGTTGCCAGTGTTCTCTGGTGCTCGTGCACACTGCGCAATCTTCACACGAACAGGCGCTTCGATCTATCGCTTAATGCTGTTGCGGCCGGAGATTCTATTCCGGTGAAATCACTAAACAAAATGCACATAAACGTGTCCCTGCTCTTGATATACAATCACTGATGAACATTGGTTTTAATGAGGAAAAAATAAAATAAATAACACGAGGGTGGATTAGAACCCAGAACCTCTGGCACACTGAACAAAAATTCTACCACTAGTCCCTTAGGACAATCTAATATTAAGTGCGGATTCACATATTTATTGACTAATGTAAATACTCTCGAGACTAACAATATATTGTATTATAGTAGATGTAAGGACGAAACTATCATATTAAACATGAGGTCTATGTCAATACCACACACATTCCTGTCCCACCCACTTTTTAAAACAAAGTTACGCCACTGCCATCCTGTAATTCAAAACAATGCTCTCTGCTGATCACAGTCAGCTCTCCGTCATTAGAGCTTCAGAAAGTCTGATGAGCCACAATAATTTCCTTCATAACTGCAGCCTGAGGGAATTCTGTACCGCTTATAAAGGGAATGATACAACAATTGACTCCAGTCAGTGCACTCCAACATCCACACTCAGAATAGATTTAAAACCTCCCTCTGGAACACAGTGAATGGAGGAAAACTTAACATGTGAGGAAAGAGGTAAAGTTGTAAAAGTGTGACTCAAGAATGATGGAAAGGTACTTTTTGCTATTTTATGCACTTGTAAAATGAATGAGCAAGTTAAGAACTTGGCAGAAAGAGGCTGGTTGACAAATGGAAAATAGTTTCTAGCAGAAAACAAAAAAACAAAAAACTTAATGGTGGTCTGAATGTCAATGTTGGTGATTATTCTGTTTAGTGTTAAGAATTTGTCCACAGAGCTGCAAATACTGAACGACCAAGCCAATATAACATAGGCCTAATTATTATTAGTCGTGCTTGCTAGAGCCACTGTTAGTATTATGTATATACTATTATAGTATGTATAAATATTTTAAATTAGCTTTTATTTTAATTTTAGTTTAAGTTTCTCTCTCTCTCTCTATATATATAATTTCAGCTTTATTTCAATTACACACCAGCATGTCTCACACTGCAAGTGCTTCAGATATGAATGATAACTCAAATAATGCCACTTAGAGGTATGCTTTTATTTTTTTAAGTGACCTTTAAACTTTTATTTACCTGGTGGACAATAAACCTGGCAGAAAAATACCACACTTAAGCCATATAGAGACAAAGGTAATAGACTTAGGTGTTGGTTCTTTAACCAGTCAATAACCACCTAGTAACCACCCCAGGAATCCCTAACAACCTCATAGCAACATGCTATCAACCCCTCAGCTCTCCTTAGAAACCACATGTTCATGAAGTAAATATGTTTACATGGCTTTTTAAAAATGCCGGGTGCCTGTGTTTGACGTGTTTGACCAATCAACGTACATTTACATCACTGATAGTTCCTATAGAGCTGGTTTAGACCCTACTTTGAAGTAGGAACTAATTTAGTTCCCCCATAAGGAGTTCCTAGAACTAAAATCCTGTGGTGCAAACACGGCAAAATCCGGGTACTTCAACCAGTAGTTCTAGGAACTATGAAAAGGTTACTCTGGTGCGAAAGCCCCTATAGTGATCCCAGGAAACCATCTACAACAGCCTAGCATCATAGCCAGTGTTTGCACAGAAATTATACATAATTATGCTGTGTCATGATTTATGTTGTTATCACATCAAGCTCCCTCTTATGTCACACTATTATATCAATTCCTGTCAATAGAAACATTTCTAAAAAAATGACAAAATAAACACAATTTAAGCCTCAAAATTTTTTGGGCTAAATAACTAAATAAGGTGCGTGCCTTTTTCCATTCAATGTTTTCTCGTGGAACTTAGAAAGTTTCCTTCGCAGGCAACGGAAAAAACTTCATGTTCTTGTTCCAGTGAAGTAACATAAGGACCAATGGAGGAAAAAACACAAAGGCTACCATGACAGCTGAAAAAATATCGGTGAGTGGCGACATTTGTGTTGTAAGTACTGTGCACTGAACTGTGCTAGTAGTGACTCATTTTGTAAACAGTTTAGCTAACAACTACTTGTTGCTTTGTCGTTACTTTTGGTTATAGCAACATATTAACTGCTGTATAGCACATTACAGTTAATTAAAAATTGCTGAATGGATGTTAGAACCTAACTAACGTTAGATAGATGCTAGTTCCTCTCAGTTTCTCAAATAGAATGTAATTAAATCACATCTAGTTTGTAACTAAATTCTGTGTGTATATTTGTACCAAAATATTCCCTTAGCAACCTAAGGCAGCTGTGAACGGAAGTTGTGGTAAGTGACATTTCCCTTTTCAAAGCAGATTTTATTTCTGGGAGCAGAAAAAGGGGCTATTGTGATGCTGTACTTCCTCATTTTGAAGGCAGGGGGAGATCTATGAATCACACAACGACGATCCACCCATATGATGTAAATTATGGGTGACTTGGAGCGCTGAACGCTGAGCACTGAGATGTCATATCACAGTAGGAGTTCCTGTCATATTATTGACAAAAAAAATGCACATCAAATCCTAACATATATTGTTTGATGACAACTGATGTTACAGTATTGAAAATCTTCTTTGTGCTATGAGATGTTTGTAGCCTACATTTCAGCAGAGGTACTACAGAGGTACTAAAACCATACGAAATCAATTATGTCATATATTTGCAGGCGCACGGCCATCGTGCAGGAAAATAAGAAAGGAACTTAACAAAGGCAGAACATGACAACATAGCCAAGCTTTTCCAAGGGGATCCAGAAAACAGCTGCACATCAGCTGAAGAAGTTTCCTGAAAAGAAAAATATGTCTATAGGAGTCATAAGAGTTTGTGTGAAAGGATGAATCTCACAAAATCTGTTAAGAACATCTGTGGGTCAGTTTTTCTTTGGATGAAATGTGATATTCATCAAATGAATTTCATCAAATTCCGCAGAAAATAGAGTGCAACAGTTGGGTTCCGGAAGTAAAAACTCCATAATTTTCCATTCATATTCTCCATAGGGAAATAGATTTTTAACAATAATTTATACATCTTTAAAGATAGACCTGCTGTGAGCTATGAGGTTGTTATCGATAGCATTTACTTCTATTGAAGCCGTCAGCCCGCATTATTTCAACTTATTTTTAAAATAATCATGTTGAACAGTGGAATTTGTGGTCAAAAACTACATTACCCATAATGCTCTGCAGAAGATTGCGCTTATCAGTCGAAAAAAGCTAAACACGAGCTCTTTAGCTCCACCTACTACCATGGAGCACTGCAAATGACGTAATATGTTGATATATATAATCAACATTTTAAAAAAGTAGTTTTATATCTCTTCACCATTTTTAATTTGATTTTGCTGTTCGCAATGGTTAATGGGATTGTAGTTCTTTCCCTCACTAAAGCCTTTAAATGTCTTGTACCTTGTACCCTCGTATCTTGTATTTTTGTCTGATTTTCAAATACTTTTTTGCTTCAAATAAATATTATGATTCACTTCGCAGCTGGTTGGCTTGGTTAATGGGTTATAACGCTTTAATGGAGACTTTTTTTAAATCCCTACTGGAAAAATGAATGGAAAAAGTACTTACAGAACCAGCGCTGCTGAAAAAATGGGCAGGCATACACAGTTGCACTCTATATGATCATTAAATAACGTGATACACATTCAGATACGTTTACGATACATTTATGTTTATTTATTTAGCATACGCTTTTATCCAAAGCGACTGTAAAATGAGGAAAATAACAAGCAAATGGTCATAGGGGCCAACAATATTCATAGTACAGGATGCTGAGTTTTAAGAATAAACAAGATCATTACACAAGAACAGATGTGTAGGAAAGAGAAAGACATTTTTAAAGGGATAAATAGGAGTTCTAGTAAGTGTCTGATACACATACTGATCTTTATCTTTATCTGGTCTTTTTTTCCACAGGGATTTGCCTGCTATGCTCCAAATAGTGTAAATTCTTGTGTAAATTGTACCTTGCTGGGAAGAGGCCTTCTTTCGATCCATTTCTCACTGGTAGGAAAAAAAATGTTGCCTCACATATCCATTTTCATCTTTATTCCCTGCCATCTCGTTCTTTGTAGTTTTTCATGAGTCTCAGTGCCTCCCATTGTTCTGACAACACTGATGTGTAAACACTCGTGGCGATGGAGTGCCTTTTGAAAACAATACAGCTGTAATCTCTTCCAAATAGTTTTTACATTACCTAACAAATGACATCTTCACTTCCAAAGGAAAACAAAGAAGGTCGCACAGTAAATTACATGTTAAAGGAAAATCTAGCTCGCCTACTCATAGTTTTCATGAAAAAGCTAATTATTTTATACTTAAACCCCTTTTAAAGTGGCTCTCATGAGACATATCATGATCAACTCACTCTGCTGTAGATCCCAAAACACAGGAGGGATGTGCTGACATCATGCAGATGAATGATGAGAGAGGTATGTAATTAGCTGCAGTATGGTGTAAGTCATGCCCCTGGCCTTTTATGGTGTGCTAGAGGGAGACCTCAGGAGACACGACCAACAGCAACACTATCAGACCCTTCCTAGCTGTGAGTTTAAAGTTAACTTGAAATCAAACTTTACATTATTTACTTCTTAATGCAAGTTCCTGGTCTTAATGTGCACAGTTTGTCATAACGTTGCTCTGAAATGACTATCCAGCTGACCTCAACTAGTCTAGAAATAATGCGGTTAAGTTAAAACTGTAATTTAATGTTAAAATGTTACGATAATAATAGAAAATAATGATGAATTAGAAAAAAGGTCATGATGGTCTTGAGGGTGATCTTGACCTTCAGCCTCTAAAATCTGGTGAAAAAACTCCTCAAAAGTGGGTGTTTGTGATGTTTCACACTGATTTTTTTTTTGGAGCAGGTAAGGATTTATTTGAAATAAGCTATGAAATAGAAATTGATAGTAAATTTAACAATATTTTAAAGTAAAGGCTACACACAATTCTTGGTGGCTGCATAATTAGAAATTCCCAAGTTATGTTTACTCACTCTGTTTGTAATATTTTAACGCTCATAAAAATGCCATAATTTTAATTCTAATACTTTAAATTCCTGAGTAATGTTTAAAGTACTTTTTTTTAGCATTACTAGAATTAATTAGTGAAGCATTAATACCAAAGACTATAGAATAACACAAGACGCATCAGTCGTATTGTTTTGAATGGGAGAAAGTGCAACGCACAATATGGTGGAATAAGTCCAGCCTTCTAAATAAGAGCCAATCGCTGATTGGTAAAGTCAGGGTGTCACTGCAGCGGCCGTTAGAAGCTCCGGTTTATAGAAACAGTCAGACACGCACCTCCGAAATGAGGCACAAGAGACGCGCATTTAGGACTGCGCATGCGCATTAGGTTGATCCAGTCTGAAAAATACTGTTTTTTTGTCATGATTCGAGCGTTTAGAAACAAACTTTATGAGACAGTTGTTGTCAGATTTCATTGGTGATTTCAAATATGAAATATAATCGAAAGCTTGGCAAACAGCTTTAGAGAATTTGATGTTTCCCCATTCAAAGAGATAGGAGCTGCACTTGGATTCCCGAGAGGCATTTCAAAGATGGCCACCGAGTGAAATGACTTGTCTTAAAGGGACTTTGTTAATACTGATATGTATATAATACCTGAATCACATTTAACTAATTTGACAATTCCCTTTCTATGTGACCCTGTGATGCAAAGCAATTCATGCACTGAAATGATTTCATGGTCAAAGGAAAAAAAAAAAAACCTTACACATTTTAGATGTTTTCAATAGGGTATACGCACAACTTAACATCGTATTCTGTAAATCAAATCGCATTACTTCAGGGTTAGGTCTTTTGTATGTGCTTTGTGAAAAAATTAACTGTTTTATTCAAGATAACTTAAAAGGAGCAAGCAAAGATGAACATAACTGATGTCCCTCACGTATGCAGATTGATATCTAAAAGCTTTTTTTCATTTTTCTTCTTCACACTAATGTTTAGATATTTATTAGAATAAAACCAGGTAGGTTCGCTGATTACCTTAAAAGTCTATAGATATCGCTGTCAGTTCATACTGCTGTTAACACTTTCTCTGAAAAGCGGATGCGATGAGACCAGGGTTCCGGTTTGGTCAAGCAATGTTTGACATATACCCTATACTTCCATATACTACATTTCAGCACATATCCAAATGTACAAATATGTAAGGATAAACATATAAATACCTACAAATGAGATGAGGTCTGACTCTGTTATGTACCTCCCACTTTTCATAATCCAATCAATTACCACTGTATATACTAAAGTACCTTCCTACATACAAAAATATTCCAATTACAGAAGAAAAGTGGGTTTTGAATGCCATTTCTTGTTGACTTTAAAAACATTTAAGGTTACAACTCATTAGCTAAAGAGAATTACGATTAACTTTTGGCAACAATGTCATAGAAACTCGATGAACTCTTCTCCTGTGCTGATCTCTCAGCATTCCTTTGCTATCTGAAATGTGTTCTGCCACAGGCGTGACCTTGTTTTCGGCAGAAACGTTTTGCATCGCTGTCATGAGAGTTACATCTGTTGCCTCTTCAGTGTATACTTCAAATTAGCTCAACACTCTTCTATTTACAGGACCTGAGTGCATCTGTTCTCAGGGGCCTCGCCTGACATGAATTCAGCACGGTGATGTCAGCGGAAAACCGTGGCGTTGCTGAAATGAGGTTTTGGGGGGTGAAGTGACATCATCTCATTAATGCTTTGGCCATGAAATCATTTCAGTGCATGGAGACCTTTGCATCATGAGGTCACATAGAAAGGGTGTGCTGAGAATTTGTCCATTGGCGGGAGAGATATGGGTAAAGGGAATGCTGGGAAGGAGACTGGTTGATCCGTTGATCTCGTCTTTAAACGTCTATCATCATGCTGATGTCGGTCTGTTATGCCTTGATCATCCTGTAAGGGAGAAGACAAATTAGGAGTGAGAGTTTGTGGGAGGAAGGATACGTTCATGAGAAGATGTTATCGTGAGAATGTGTAAGGGCAGATTTTAGTTTCTCAGGGTTGCTTAAGGCCTTCACACCATCAGGGTGTAAAGGGTAGATGAGTGCAGCTTGTCATTTCTGACTTTCTTGTCTGACCACATGAGCTAGTTTATCTGACATGTGATACGTTTTAGATTAGAAGAAGGATTCTAAGTCGCTGAAGATACCGTTATTGAGTGATTTAAGATGTTTATGGTTTCAAATCAACATCTAAAGGAGGTAAAGATGGACAGACAAAGATACAAACAGGACAAGAGGTCAACACTGGGTCACACAGGAGCTGGTCAGTGATGCAATACCCAAATGCTTCTTTTAAACTAGATAGCAGATCAGAGAAAAAACAATTTTTTTAGACAAAGACCATGTTTAGACTAGATACATCTTGGGTGAACTGATCACAAGTGGACAGCAATAAATAAAGGTGTAAACATGATCCAAAACATCTGTGATACGATCACTTAAACCAAATTTGGAGGTAATAAGAAATGCATGACATGAAAGACCAAATATTGACCTAATACATTATTACCCCACCAAAATAAGTGTTTCAAACTGGTTGATTATGGCTTTAAAAGAGTTCTATATGAATGAAAAATGTGGAAAAGTGGATACATATACATACACAAGACTTCTGACATCAACATTCACTGACAGACCAGGGATTTTCAAACTTTTTGATACAACAGATCCCCATATCCTGATCCCCTTGCAAGAGTCCCCTTCTTAATATATAGACAACAGTTTTGTTTTCAACCATGAAGACTAATTTATACAATGAAAAATAAAAATTGAAAACCCCTTACATAATCACGTTCAAAGTTAATACACAAAGTTCAATAAAGCATTTCACTCAAAATGTCACATTTGTGGGGAGATCTAAACTGAATTGCAAATTTGTAAAAACAAACAAACAAAAAAACGTCTCTATAGTTTATTTTTTTATTTTTCTATCTTTCTATAGATTTCTTGACGAAATCTGATCATGTCATCACAGGAGACACATTTGAGACGTCTGTTCATACCAGGTGTAAACAGCAATTTGACTCTCCTGACCACTAGTGATCGAATTACCTTTGATGGATGTTAATACCCAGGCTATAATGACAACAGCGTAAGCTGCAGAGATAGAGAATGAGAACACAACAGACAAGAGAGAAAGAGTTTGGGAGAGAGATGGAGAATAATTTACCACTAAATGACCCCACAAGAGGCCCATTCACACAAGTCACATGAAATCATTGGATACACAGAGAAAGATCATGCTGAGGGATGGGATATATAGAAGGGTGTTTCAGGGTGAAGGGACTGTTTCCTGTGTGCCTCAGAGGGAGAACTCAAGCCCTCGGGTCAAGAGAAACAAGAGGCTCATGTAAGAGAAGGAAAACACTTGTTTTTTGGGGGGTAATAAGGAAGTGGTTTCTGTAGAATCAGACATGCAGAGGATGCACATTTCCTCTCTTCAACATTTCTCTTCATGGCAACTGTTTCCTGGAGTAAAAGAAAACAAAACAAAAAAAAAATATTTTAAGAAATTCCAACTATTGGATATATTTGTTTTCCTTGCTAAGAATTAAAGTAAGGGCACAAAAAAAGCATATATTTATATATATATAAAACATATTAAATATATATACTTACTTTTATGAGATATTTTTGATGGTTCATCTCTGTTAAATCTAGTGCCATTGTTTTCTTGAGTACACACTAGTTTTTTTATACTCTCAAAGAGATGCTCGTAAATTTAGCACTCTTGGCGGTGACAACAGGCCTTTGTTGGTTTTCTCACTAGGACACCTTTTGTGTTTAGTTTGGCAGTGTTATCCAGGGGTGTTGATTCTGCTTTGGGGTTCCTGTTTTGGAGTGAATGGATTGGGAAGGGAAAGGTGGAACTTTATTGGCAGAGGGGGATTTGTGATTGTAATACTATTGCCGGAAAACAGGTATTGTTTACTATATTTCCAACTGAGAATGACAGTTTGTGAATCGTTTGCATAGTATCATAACACTGTTGATATATACACACAGTCAAACCAAAAGTTATTTAGAGACCCTGAACATTTCATTAGTATTACAGTTTATTCACTATTTACTTTTTTTTTTAAAAAAGGTAATAAAATATGACAAGATCTCAGAGTTAAAATCAATCTTAATTATGTCAGATAAAACTTAAGCAAAACATAGTCAGGTCAAAGTGTCAGAATAATACTTTTTTTTTTTTCAGGATTCCTTAATGAATAGAAAGTTCAAAAGAACAGCATTTATCTGAAATACAAAGCTTTTGTAACATTATACACTACTGTTCAAAAGTTTGGGGTCAGTAAGAATTTTTTTAATTATTTTTTTAAAGAAATTAAAGGATGCATTAAATCGATCAAAAGTGACAGTAAAGACATTTATAATGTTACAAAGGATTATATTTCAAATAAATGCTGTTCTTTTGAACTTTCTATTCATTAAGGAATCCTGAAAAAAAAAATATTGTACACAAATATTTTGTACAATTGTACACAATAAATGTTTCTTGAGCAGCAAATCAGCATATTAGAATGATTTCTGAAGGATCATGTGACACTAAAGACTGGAGTAATGATGCTGAAAATTCAGCTTTGATCACAGGAATAAATTACTTTATAAAATATATTCAAACAGAAAACAGTTATTTTAAATTGTAATAATATTTCACAATATTACTGTTTTTACTGTATTTTTAATTAAATAAATGCAGCCTTGGTGAGCAGATGAAACTTCTTTTAAAAACATTAAAAATCTTACCGATTCCAAACTTTTGACTGGTAGTGTGTATATATATATATATATATATATATATATATACATACATATATATATATATATATATACACATATACACACACACATAAAAATATTATATTTTTTGACAATAACTATATATATATATTTACTTTAATAAATATAAATAAATTAAATAAAAATGTACTATAAATTAATAATAAGTAAAAATGGTACAGTCATAATGAAAAAAATCTATCATTGAAAATGTCATTTTCATACAGGCTGTGTTTTTCTATTTCATATTTCTCCCCTAAATATGAAAAATCAGAACGGCTAGTAGCTGTTGAAAATTATGACGTAATTTACAGTGTAATGCAAATAATCTCAGAACAGAAATAAGTACACCGACCATAAGACCAGCATGCTTTCCTAGTTTATGTATCTTTAATTGAATTCAGAGTAGAGGAAGTGTTGTGTTAAACACATTCAGATGTTAACAGATTTACTGCTAAAGTCTGTACAACATCCAGAGAAAAAAAGACAGACACTAGCAGGACAGCCACTGTTTCCGGTCTCTAATGTGTTGATTTGTCCAGCACTTCTCCGGTTCCACAGTGGTCATTACATACCAGCAGGACATACTAACCAGGTTGGAAAAACAAGCCCAGCATGGTCCCGACAGGTGACTGCGGGTCCTGAGGGAAGACTGGGTGTCATAATACCCCATAGCTTCTCCTGCAGGGAACCCCTGCCTGTAATTAATTACCATTTGCGATGAGCTCATAATGTTATTTATAGGCTCTCTCCGGGACAGGGGGCTTGCAGAGGGGGATCATGTTATGCTCCTTGAGAATAAAGGACATCTGGGCTGTATGCCTTGAGAGTATGTTGTGAAACATATTTTTACCACGATGATGAATGTTTGTAGTCATGGGAATAGAAATCGACTCAGAGCCGAAGCATATATATGGACTGTATGTTTGTGCGAGAGCACGCCAGTGTCCTTGGCTAACTTTTATAAACCAATGAGGCCATCCATCCTTCAATCTACTGTAAATAACATTCCTCAAATCCTCTAGAATTAAAACGCTCTGGTAATTACCCGAAGAATCCACTCTGTTTTACGACTGTGGATAACTTCCATTCATCGCTGCGCATAAATCAGTAGACACTGAAATCCCCATATCAGCTAATGTTCTGCATAAGTGAGACCTCATCAGGATGGGTTCTTTATTTCATTATGGACATGGACTGTTATTTGTCTTGTAATGCTGTCCTGGTGTAGTCATAAACCTTAGACGGGTACAGAGCGGGGGATTCCGACAGGCACGGCAGGAATTTAGGGTCAGTGCACTGCCGCTCACCGTGACCGTGATTTACTGCCATCTTGGAAGGGGAGATTTAGGGCAAAGCACCACCAGCCACCCAAACTCATTTCTCTCCTTTGCATTGCATCACCCATCACCTGTGCCCGCCTGGCTGGATGGTCAAACATTGACCCCCATGCCTTTCTGAGAGATGTATCTCTCCCTACGCTTCCTCTCAACAGTAGGATTTCATGGTGCTAGGCTGCCCAGGGTACTAATTTATCTCGCTCTCCCAAACTAGGCCTGACAAAACGAATTCCTGAGGACTTCAGAGGAAAGGCTTGAATCGCTGCAGATTTACTCTATACTCCCATGCTGGCTGGCTTCCAGAGGAACTGATAAAACAATTTCAATGGCAACCCAATCTCGCCTACACAGGATCCAGCTCAGAGGGAGGGACAGGAACGGCTTTTAGCCACCATAAATTCTCAGCCGGTAATTCGAGCTGGCTTGAGATGCTAGGGTTTGTTCCTGATTAATTTGTGGCCTTCAACAGGTACGGTACAGTACAGTACGTATCCAGACCATCCAAAGCACATGTTCTTCTCCATATAAATAAAGGAAACTTAACTCCAAAGGAAAGGGGTGGGTTCTTGGCATGCTTTGGAGTCCATTTAGATTTCTAGAGAAATGCTTTTAAAACTGTCTGACTTGTCATGTGTGGTGTTAAACTGAAAAGGAAAGATAAGGCAAATATAAACACATATTTAAAATAAATTCTTTAAAATGAAGCAGTTTAAAAACTAAACTGAAGACCCCAAACTTTTGAATGGTAATGTAAATTTAATAGTTAGGGTTAAATGTTATAGCTTTAAAATATCATTTTGGCTTTAAATCATTCTGCGATATTTATTGCATACATTGCTCAGCAACTAATATAAACACTAAATTCACCATTACACCATAATATCAAATGTTAAAGCACAATATCAATTTCCCCATAAGTAATTGACACAAAAAAGCAGAAACAACTATATAAAACTATCGTTACGTACTAAATCCGGTTACCATATCTGAACTTAATAACCGAGAATTGTAAATGGAAGACCCGTGTGATGTGTGTTATGGCTGGGAAGTGGATGGACTTTCTTGTTTCCTTCCCACCCGTCTCCATCAACAGCTGAAGTGGCACAAAGCCTGAATAGTTCACACTTAATCTATGGATCCTCCATTTACAAGTTTTAATAGGAGAAGCGGTGTTCTCACACAGCCAATGACGGCAGGTGGAACCCGATGTCACTGAGCTATGTCAAATTAATTTTCAGTATAAATTTGTTAGCTGCGTGAGAAGACTGAAATGAGTGGATAAGATGTAAAGAAAAGAGTTGGCAATGATTAGTCTTCATGAACAATCCCATCTCATGATATTTGCCATGGTCTACATAATTGGTTATGGATATTGTAGATGAAATGAAATGCTAGAGGATATACACAGTATAATTCTGTGTAAGATTAGCACAGCACATACACACAAACACACATTTACCAAAAAATGGACTCTAATTCCCTCCTTACAGAGCTTGAATGAAGGCATGTAGGGTTCGTTTAATTAATCATTCCCTCAGGGTTACTTCCAGTGTGTCTTTCTCCCTCAAGAGCTTGATGAGGGGTTTCCTGGGGAGCGAGAGGCCATAGGTTTCTCTTTAATGTCTAGTCACACTCATTTCTGTTAACAGGTCAATCAAAGATCTGCTTTGTAAAAAGTCTGAAATTTGCCTGTGAAAAAAAAGTTGAAACAACCAGATTTACTTTGTTTAAAGAAGGGTTAGAAATTAGAAATTCTGCATTTATTTAATTAAAAATACAGTAAAAACAGTGATATTGTGAAATATTATTACAATTTAAAATAACTATGTTCTATTTGAAAATATTTTAAAATGTAATTTATTCTTGTGTTGGCAAAGCTGAATTTTCAGCATCATTACTCCAGTCTTCAGTGTCACATGATCCTTCAGAAATCATCCTAATATGTTGATTTGCTGCTCAAGAAACATTTATTGTGTACAATTGTACAAAATATTTGTGTACAATATTTTTTTTTCAGGATTCTTTGATGAATAAAAGTTCAAAAGAACAGCATTTATTTGAAATATAATCTTTTGTAACATTATAAATGTCTTTACTGTCACTTTTGATCGATTTAATGCATCCTTGCTGAAAAAAATAATTAATTTCTTTAATTTCTTTTCAAAAAAATAAAAATAAAAATTTTTACTGACCCCAAACTTTTGAACGGTAGTGTATAATGTTACAAAAGCTTTGTATTTCAGATAAATGCTGTTCTTTTGAACTTTCTATTCATCAAAGAATCCTGAAAAAGAAATACTGTACACAAATATTTTGTACAATTGTACACAATAAATGTTTCTTGAGCATCAAATCATCATATTAGAATGATTTCTGAAGGATCATGTGACACTGAGGACTGGAGTAATGATGCTGAAAATTCAGCTTTGATCACAGGAATAAATTACAATATTAAAATATTTTCAAATAGAACACAGTTATTTTAAATTGTAATAATATTTCACAATATTACTGTTTTTACTGTATTTTTAATTAAATAAATGCAGCCTTGGTAAGCAGATGAAACTTCTTTTTAAAACATTAAAAATCTTACCGATTCCATACAGTAAATATATATATATATATATATATATATATATATATATATATGTTCTGTGGTAAACCATGACATTTTTTTTTTACATTTGATAAGCCCAAAAAACTTGTGCTCAGCCTAAAAAGTTAGTACCTGGTTTCAAAAGTAACAATTTAGGCAACTCGCGCTTCCATTCGTTTTCCCGTTTTTCGAGGACTAGAAGTAGTGAGAAAAGAGGGTGAATGGTGAATGAATTGACAAAGAACCATTATTGTCACTTAGACATAGCAGGTGACAGACCTTAACCATCTCGAGGGCACCGAGTTTTAATGGCTCCAGAAACTCATGCTGGGATAATGAGGGCAGATTGGCTCACTGTCTTTACCCAGCATGGATGCTCTCTGGCTGGACTAGATGTGTGGAAATCACTGGTGCTGGAGGAACCCATGTCTTAAACAAGAAGCTGAGGAATTTCAATAATGAAATGTAATTACATATTAATTCTAAACAGCCACAAGAAAAGGCTTTAAAGTCCCCAGTGGCATTTGAGGAATGTTTACAGCATTAAATTGAGTCATACCAGAATAATAACAGATTTTTAATTCATATTCTGGCTTTTAAATGAAACAGTTCTGAGTACCTTTTACACTGCAAACTTAATGTGCAACGTTAGATTTCCAAACTTCTTGGGAAATCTAAGGTCATGACTCTATGACTAATTAAAAATTTCCCCAGAACACTTTTAAAGAAACAAGGACTTCCAGGATTTCTGATGTTGTCAGCTTGATTATTGTTCCCTAACTAAGCTACACATAACAGTACTGTTTGCATTAAGAAGAGTTCAAAAGAAAAAAAAAAAGTTTAATTGACTTTTTATTGAAATAATAGTAGAACTTCCCTTCTGAGCTCTGATGATCTGTGAAGTCTCCATTGTGTAACCTTGGTCACCCAGAAGTGTGGAATAGCCCTTCAGGATAAGATAAGGCCAAAAAGCTTGTGTTCGGCCATTTATCTTTGGCAAGTGTCAGCTACGTTGACTATGTGTCCACTTCACTTAATCTAGAGCACATTCTTTAAGGCTCTGTCAAACTGTGATATGGTCCTCTTGAGGTCACCAGGCTTATGAACTTTTCTTCAGGGTCAAAACATGTCAAAATATCATGCTTTACCACAGGACATCCTTCTCATTTTTGTTCTGTGACTAACCGACTAATAAAATGTTGGTCGACTAAGCCTCATCTCGTCGACTAACGTTGACTGTTATAGGTGCAGTCCTAAATTATAGCTTTATAGGCTATAAAATATTAACATCTACTAAAATCTTGCATTAAGACACGGTCTTGGTTAAATTTAGACTAATATGTGAGATCTCCAGATTTAACATCATTTAACATGACTTTAGGATCAATCACCTGTCCTTTTGTGTTTCATATGGTGCTCTGATGGATATAAAACACGCCTGATGTCTAGACTCTGTTAGTTTGCAAAAGCTATGAGGATGAGGACAGATATTGTAACTCTCTACCATGTAGTACCTATGTTTATCTAATAGTTTTTCCCAAAACATTCCACTATGACTCCAGATATTAGAGAGAAAACAGAAAGAAAATAAGGAAGACATAAAAGAGAACACATTTCCTCTTCTGCACTTTTTCATCCAAGTCTAGCATGTCGGTTTGCATGTTTTTGCGTGAGAACACGGATACATACATTTGTGACATGCTCAAGCATGTGACCTTACTAGAGCACAGATGCAGATAACATCTAGGGCCTATTCCCAACGTAATGCTTTGACCTTACGCTGTCTTCAGCACACAAACAAGTTGTGGTGCACCATGACCTGCACAGATATCTTAAAGATCTAGTCTTTAAACGCTATGATTTTATTCTTTTTAACAGATTCTAATTAGTCATTGCAAGGGCCAGATGAGAACTGTGCACTGTTTATTTTTGCAAAATGTGTTGATAAACTGACAGTTTTACATTCTTTTTTATAGCTGAAAGCAAGAGGGCGTGAAACTTTCCACTTCCATAACCTTTCTGCAGAGTCCTTTGCACATTGATTCCATGTGGGCCTGGTCACTGCTGCCCTAAATGTCTTTGCATAATGAAAACATGGTTAAATAATTGAGGTAAAGTTGATATTTAATTACTTCTAGACTAAGAAAAAAAATATAAAAACTATCAAAGAACTCTGTGCTTTCAACAGGTGTTCTTTTTTTCTGTCACTTCAGATGGAATTTAGTTAACTTTGCGGGAGAGCGAGCTAAGGAGCTGAACTTATTTGTCATAAAATGTAAGTTTCTGTTCTCCAACAATTTTCCAACGCACTGCCATGACTGAAGAGAAACTCCCAGAGATTTAAGTCTCACGGCACAGCAATGCAAGCTAGGCCTCATTATATTAGACCTGGACATCCTCCAAGGGATGTGAGCATTTAAGCTGACATTCACACATTCCCTAAAGTTGTGAGACGGACTCTGGCATTCACATGCTCTCACGTAAGAAAACATTGTCTTTTCATTCACATAGACATTGCACAGATTGATTTGGTCAGTGCTTCCTCATTATCATATGACCTCAGGAGACATACTCAGACAGACAGCAAGCAGATCCTATCTCTAGCAGACACATACACACTTTGTCTGCCTCGTTTTTCCTCAACACTCATTCCCAGGAGCAATGTCTCACAGTCATTGGTGTAGGAGACCCATCACCGGCATGAACATGTGGACACTGCATTATTCTGAGCATGTGTGTGTGTGAGTAACAAACCAGTTTCCTCCATCAATAGGAGTCTGTTTTGGCTCCAGCAGGGGAGGTGGTGATGGCTTGGGCAGTGGGGTTGTAGCGTCACTCACCACAAAGATTGTGAGAACTCTTTTTTTTTCAGTTTTCCTACAGTTGAGTCGGTCATTGTAAGGCAAGGTCTCGTGCCGACTCCCCAGGTAAGGGTCTCATTAACTCAGCTGGAGACTCGAGAACAAAATGACTTAGCTCAGGTTTACACAATGGAAAAGACATATACCCACCCCTGACCAGTCAGGTCGGGGTTATGCTCGCTTCCCAAAGGATGGTGAAATAGTGGTTCTACTTACACACTCTTGCTCAATGTTTAGCAGTGGGACAGAGCTTTAACATCTTAATGGCATGCAGGGACCTCTAATGGGGTAATTTAAGGATAATGTAGCAATCAGACTATTTTAGCCATGAAGCCGTTGTTTCCCTACTCACCTATCCTTTTGTTACCCCTCCTTAATTCATATCAAAGAAACATGTGTTCAGGGCACACCTGGAGAACAGTAGGGCTTAGATAAAGCACACCTGTGGAATTCAACATCTTTATCTGCTGGAAGAGACTCAGGAGCAGCTACCTTCCAATTCCCTTTCCTTCGATCTATTACTTAGAAGAAAGAACTACTGCTGGTGTTGTGGGTGGAAACCATCTGGGTTTAAGGTGTTGTTGTTGTTATGTAAACATTCTCCATAGCGATGGTCCTAACAACGTACAAAGTAAAGGACTCCATGAAAGCAGCAACTTAAGTTCAATGAGATTCAGCTTCAGCTGAAAGCTTCTTATCAAATGATTAAGGACATCTCGATATTGGAGAGCGTGGTTTCGCAAACCCATGCACAATGTGTTTTCAATCAAAAGCTCCTATTTCTCATTCTCCTATTCAGCAAGTTGCTGAAGTAGAAGTGAGAATCTGTCTCCATCTTGTATGGTTTTTGTTTAATTTGTCTTATTTTTCCTTGCCTATCTTAAGATTTGGCTCACGTTGCATTCCTCAAATTGTGGTTTTGAATTTTTGGGACTCTACCCACCTTTAGTTCTTCTTAAGATGTGAACGAGTCCTGCATATACTTTCTTAGCTCCTCTAGGCAGCAACTACATTCAAAGGTGTAGGATCCAATGCAAATAATAAGAAATAACAACTAGGTGACCTAATCCTCCCCACCGTCCCGTTCTCCAGCCTTCCCTGTGTTAATTCTGTAGCAGTCAGCGTTGACTGCACCACAACTGAGAGAGATGGAAGCAATTAGGGCCGTAGGAAAGCACGGGAACATTTTAAAAGACTGAGCGCTCAAACGGTGGGATCAAAGCAACTCTGTCTTGGTGCCTGCCAAACCATTGATCAACCGTTTGAGACTCTGTGACACATGTGAGATGGGAGGTGATGTGAACTTGAGCATGGATGAGAGGATAGTGGTGTGATCTGCTGTTTGGGTGGGGAACCATAAATGCCAGATGATATTACAGATGATGGAAGAACCCGAAGACTTGAATTCGAAGACCTAATGTAGATGTTACTGGAGGACAAACTCTACTCTGAGCTGAACAGGACAAAGGCGTACCTAGTTATTGTGGTTGCCTGTAGTGACATCAGTAAACCTGGCTGGCCACCAAGTTTATAAACTCCATGATTCAGATCTCCCCAAGTCCCTGAGTTCTTGTTGCAATGAGCTTTACATCATGCATCATATCTCTCTCTGTAAAATTCTTCCCTGGGTTGGCCTCATCTTTTACAGTCTCCAATCCTGCTCACGTCAGAATTGAGTACTCTGGGCCTTCCCAAAATCCCCAGCCTCTGCTCAGGGTCTACAGCCAGAACATGGACAGGATGGGTTAGTCATGAGTGTGTGAACGTGTACGCACTCCTCACAGATTCCAGCTTAGCAACCAGCTTGCTTACACACCAAACTTCCAGCTCACTCACACGTTCCGAGCTCTGGCCAAGAGTCTAAATATTCTGTTGGGAAAAAGGGAGGGCGGTGTGAGTAACTGTAGGGGGCTGGGAGGCTTCAATTGGTGGATGAGACAGAGACAGGCGGGGTCTGAGCAATGACGGCTCTCGTCGCTGTGTGAACCGCCCCAAGGGGCGCTATGCCAAATCGTTAATGTAAGCCAGACCTCTGGCAAATGGGGGAGCAGGACTTTTCACAGCAGAGGAAAAAAAATGAAGGATATACATAGAGGAGAGGGGAATAGTAATATGGGGTTCCTCTTGCTTGCTGTTTGCCATTTCTATGTGGAAATCACATGCCCCTAAAGGTCATGTGGTAACAGATTTCTACTCTAAAGTTTATTTCTTTACCTACTCCAGAGTTTCTCCACTCTCAAAAAAGATTTTTTGATGCTGTTCACTTTATTTAAACAATTTATTTTCATTTAACACCATTGTATCAGGTTTTTAGTTCAAATGTGATTGCTTTATGTTAAATTGACAGTCTCCACCAGTCTTACCTACTCTATCATGGCCCGGGACAGTTGAACCTTTGGAAGGGAAATATGAGGTTGGTCGGATGTAGATAGGATGGCAGCCAAGTACACTCTCTCATGAAGTGAGATGTTACATGATGTTCTACTGTCAGGCTCAGACATTGGTTAGTACTTTCCAGATACCCAGTTTGAGAGCTATTTAAATCATATCTGCCAATGTGCAGAGGTGACTGTGTGTGAAATGAGGAGAAGTGGGTCTGCAGTACAGGACAAAGTAGTCATACCCAGGGCAAGGAACGGAAAGCATGTGAGAGGCAAGCAGTGGGTGTGTGAATATTTCAAGCTGTAAACCTTATGATTCATAATCATTTGTTTGTGACTCATATTTCCCAAGAAGTTTCAGGGGATAGTACCCCTCTCTCTCTCTCTGAACTGCCCTGAACTATTATGTAGTCAGCTGTCATAAGAGATATAAAGCACAGCATTCAACGTTCAAACAACTTCATGTGATCCTGTCTGAATGGCTCCAGTTACTCAGGCCTGTTATCAGCAGGTCTGGGATTGCTTTCCCTTTCCACTATTGAGATCATGTCAGAACATACCCCACATCACCTTCTCTGGGAGCCTTTATATGAGCTCTTTTATGGTGGTGGGGGGATGATGCTACCACGGGATCACTTGATACTAGCGGTCAGGAATTATTTAGATAAGCAGAGAACCATGTCTGTGTTCTGTTTGAACCTCACACTCATTGCGGTCATCATTAAGTGCACTTGAATCAGCAGTCTAATAGCCACAGGACTCTAGGTATTATTCAGCTGAGTCTTTCTGGGAGCACAGATGGCCATACAAGGTGGTAGCTTGGTTGGTTTAGCGTAAACAGTCAGATGTTAGTGTGTTTCCCTGATGAAGGACAACGAGCTGATTCACTCGTAAGAATAGATGCCTCACATCCTGCACTTATAAGTGAAGATCTTGTCTGTTTTCATGAGACTTTTCATATAAAGGTTATGTTTAGCAATAAAATTATACTATAATGATCCTTCAAATGAATTACACACACAGCATGCAGTTAGTTTACAATAATTTAAAAACAAACACTCACAAAACTGCGCATGTAAACAGTCGTACAGCATAGAAACCTTTTATAGTCTCTCAAAGTTTACATGCTAAAGGAAAAATGCAATATCTAATACAAAACAGCTCTCTCACCTAAGCAAATCATCTGAAGATATTTTTCGTACCGCACTAAAACGTGCCTTGTTCTTGCTCAGTTTACATTAGCTGCTGAACCCCTGTTACACAGATAGGCCTTTGTTAGGCCTAAAACTACTTAGAAAGTCTGCCTCTTTTTATGTTCATGGCTTACGCTGTTACAATTTACCATACAAGTAAGGAATTAAGGTACAAATATTTGACAAGTATTTTTCTGCTATGGGTTTATTTGTCTTATAGTAAGGTGTCATTATCTCTAAAGTACCTGTGACGTATTCTCACTGACTACCAGCTGGTCTTGTTTATTCCAAATCTCTGATGTCAAATAAACTTAAAGAGGGCATTCAAGGTGACCCGGTGCTTTGTGAATGCCTTGATGATTTCAGCAGGTCTGGTATTTACCTGGGGTTTTCACACTGGTGCCAAAATTTTGTAAAGCAACTTTTTTGTAAAAAAAAAAATATATATAAAACAATCATATCAAAGAGACACGTTATACTATATTACATTATATCATATTACACAAAATAATTATATGATATATAAATATAATTTTATTTAATAATAATAATTAATAAAATACATTAAATATACATATATTTAAACAGCTAAATAGCAAATATACAAATATAAACAGATACAAATGGGTCTGTATACATGATACTTTATTGTATATTGCTGGCTTTATTTTTAAAGCACAAATTATCCTAGGTGTATATGACTTTCTTCTTTCTGATGAACACAATCAGAGTTTTATTAATAAATATCCTGACGCGTCCAAGCTTTATAATGGCAGAGAACGGGACCAACGAGTATGAAGCTCAAGAAAGTGCTTTCATCCATCATAAACGTACTCCATGCGGCTCCGGGGGGTTAATAAAAGCCTTCTGAAGCAAAGCGATGCGTTTGTGTAAGAAAAATATCCATATTTAACAAGTTATAAAGTAAAATATTTAGCTTCCACTAGACAGCCTTCCGTATGCAACTTACGAAGAAAGTGTAAGGCCTCTCGCAGTTCAAAACGCTTACGCTACATCCTACGCCTTCTGTATTCAACTTAGACTGAACGCGAGCAGCGCAGCGCAGCGCGACGCGTCAAAAGACAATAGAACCCATTATAATCTGTGATGTTGTCTACACTGGATGTGGTGTGGCGCGATGCAACGCAACAAATTTCCGACAGTAAACGGATTCCCCATTCTATTTCTGACGTTCTTTCCAACGGTCATCTTGTCGCGTTCAGTGTAGACAGCTTTTAGCTGTTGCAGCGCGATAAAAGTCGCGTCTGGTGTAAATACGGTGTTACGGAAAAAGTGCAACTGTCACGACATCAGTTACGCTTTTTTCATAAGTTGAATACGGAAGGTGGTCTAGCGGAAGCTCAACATTTTACATTATAACTTGTTAAATATGGATATTTTTCTTACACAAATGCATCTCTTCACTTCAGAAAGACTTTATTAACCTCCCAGAGCCATGTGGAGTACGTTTATGATGGATGGATGAACTTTCTTGAGCTTCATACTCTTTGGTCCCGTTCACTGCCATTATAAAGCTTGGATGTGTCAGGATATTTATTAATATAACTACGATTGTGTTCATCAGAAAGAAGAAAGTCATATACACCTAGGATGGCTTGAGGGTGAGTAAAGCTTGGGGAAATTTCATTTTAAAGGGTTAGTTCACACAAAAATGAATACGCGCTCCGAACCACTGATTAGAAACAAAAGATTCATAAAGCTTCGAAGCTTCATGAAGCAGTGTTTCAAAATCGCCCATCACTAGATATTGTTGAATAAAGTTTTTTTTGTTTTTTTTGGTGCACAAAATGTATTCTCGTCACTTCATAACATTAAGGTTGAACCTCTGTAGTCACATGAACTGTTTTAAATATGTCTTTAGTAGCTTTCTAAAAGTGTTAATTATCTTGCTGTCAATGCAGGCCTCACTGAGCCATCGGATTTTATCAAAAATATCTTAATTTGCGTTCCGAAGATGAAAGAAGGTCTTACGGGTGTGGAACGACATGAGGGTGAGTAATTAATGACAGAATTTTCATTTTTGGGTGAATTAACCCTTTAAAGTGAACTAATCCTTTAAGAGTTTTAAAACCTCTGGTATAGACGACTATTTTCCTGTCATTTTTTGTGGTGCATTTGAATGATTTGTGACAAAATTATGAATTAAAATAGCAAACCATCAAGTTAACCTGTGTAGATCTGTTGGTTGGTCTCTTAAACACTAAAAGACAAAATTAGTAGAGTAGAGCAACACATGCCAGTGTTAAAGAAACAACACACATTGGGTCCACCAGAGTCTCTCTCTCAGCAGGAAAAGCAACTGTCTCATCATTCTCCAGCTGCCTGTCAGTGGCTAAACACATTTTTCAGAATGTTTGTTTTGTTTTTACGTGACATACCATGCATTTCCTCTCTCCGATCTGCCACAAACAATCTACTCTGAATCTTAGTCCTTCTTCTGGGAAACACGAAGACGAGCAGATGAGACTCTCACAGTAGCAGATGTTTGTATGCATCTTGGAGTCCCGTGCGGTGTCAGACTCCCTGTGGCAATCTGTAAACCGAAGCCATGTGTCATGAGAAATGGTCAGCAAACATTGTGGAATGGAAATATCCCTTAAAGAGGGTGTTTTTTTAAAATGTAATATTAGAGTATCTTTCAAACAAAGACTGAAACACATTAGTTTATGGACAGTCAGCCATAAACAAGCTTCACCCCATGCTGCTCAAAACTGAACAGCATGTATCAGACTTTTCAATGGGGCACCATATTAAATATGCCTTTCATTGTAAGAGCTGGTGACGCATCAGACTCTCCACACAAACCAAAAACACAGCAACATTCCTTTCTACAATAGCAGGAAGTGATGGTTCCTGTAACAACACATATAGTCCGGATTCAACGCCATAAATGGTGCTCACACAAAGTGTCCCCAACTGGAGACTGAGGGTACGTTTACACTATAACAATGTACTAAAAACGGAAAAGTATTTCCTTTGCATTTTTTGAGTACAGACGACACCATTGTCAAAATGATCCCCGTTCACACGGATCCACGAAAACGACTGAAAACGCTGTATTTTGCTGCCAGGCCAGCTTTGGCGATGTCACTTTGTAAAGTAACAATACACGCCTGTTGACTGAACACATAATACATGCGCATGATGTCACAGTTTTCACAAATTCACATTTTTGTAGTTTACACAGAGAGATAATGGTATCTTTTTCAAAAACTTGCACTTTGAAACCCAAAGTTTGCGCTTTCAGGACTTCAAAATGCCGTTGTTGTGTAAATGAATGGCCATAATGCATAAAAAGTTTACCGTTTTTAGTTGAAAATGGTGTCATGTAAATTCCCCTTAATCAGCAAGGCTTTCTTGGTCAACCAGCCTTACTAAAAAGACTTTGTTGGTTGATAATGCTGGTCCACCAGCTAGACCAGAACTAATGCTTACTAGCATTAACCAGCTTGGACCAGCATGAAAAGGGCTCTTCAAAGCCAATGTTTTTGTTGGGTCTAACAGACAAAAACTGTTATAACTGTTAATAAAACTGTAGTAATTATCAACAATTATAAGGCAATTATTTTGACAATTATACTATAAATTGCATGAGTATGGAAACTTCTCAACAGGTGGAGATGCCTTCACAAATGGAAAATGAACTGGCATTATTAAGGGTCAGAATATCTCAAGTTACCAGCTCAACTCCAACGGTCAGCATGCCTTGGACTTCTCCATTAAAAGAAACATCTCGCCCCTGCCCCAAGTTTGTTTGTGAAGACAACTGTGGTTTATTTTCACAGAAACCCAACCCTGCGAATACCCTCCATCATTCCTGCCGAGTGTTTTTAAAGAGCCACTCCAAAGTGTCTAACTGTCTAACTGAATAAACGGTCCTCTCCACCATACAGATATGCAAATATTGTAATCAAAACCTTTTCTGCCATCTATATAAGGCACTCTTCTGTATGTCACCCTGTTTTCCCTGGAATGTTTTATTGTGAGCATAGTCTTATAAGGAAGACCCTGTCATATTCTGGGTGTCAGAGAGTGTTACAGGACTATTAGAAAATGCAGTGAGTCACTCCAGCCAGAGAACACCGTGTTTCATTGCAGTTGGGCTGTTATGATGCTCCAGACTATGGTGACCGTTTTATGCGAGTGCCAACAATCTCGCTTACCAAAAATGGCAGAACCATGACTGCACAGGATCCAAGGAACAATAGTAGAATATGAGATAAAATACAAAGCATTAAAGAATGCTTCAGAGCCAAACAACACATAGAGGCTGTGACCTAACAGCGGGATTCGGTTTTGATAGTATTTGGTTTAAGACTGAAATATCACTGAATTTTTTCTGTTTTACCCCTGTTTCTGACCTGGATATTCAATCTTAAATTATGAAGATCACTTTTAAAAATTTGAGTGAATTACATTTTAGAAACTATAAAAAAGAAGCATAGTTCAGTTTCATGTTACTGTGTGAAATTGATTTAGATTATTTTGCGATTATCCCACACACTCTAAAAAATGACTGTAAAAAACAAACAAATTTACACAGTCAAATAGTTTTCCACTGAAACAGTAATATACCATAAATACAATGCATTCTGGGTAATATTTGTCATTTTAAGAAAAGAGGCCTATAGACTACTCTCTCGAAAACGACAATATTACCCAGAATGTATTGTAATATACAGAATGCATTGTAATATACAGAAGTAATATACTGTAAAAACAATGCATTCTGGGTAATATTTGTCATTTTTGAGAAAGTAGCCTATAAGTTTCTTTCTCGAAAACGACTAATAATATTACCCTGAATGCATTGTTTTTACGGTATATTACGGTTTCAATGGAAACAGTATTTTACTGTGTAAATTTGTTTAGTTTTTTTTTACAGTTTATTTTTAAGAGTGTAGTTGTGGCAACATTTCCACCACAACAAACAATTTTGCCACTAATAAAGTTTTATTCAAAATGTTGTGTCTATGGTTGAAGGCAACAGGATCAGTGGAGAGCTTGAGATGAAATTTGAGATGATGTGTGAAGGAAACAAAGAAATCACTTGTGAATAGAATATTTATATTGTGTGTAATTTCCAATCGTGCCATAATTTTGTAAAACTATGCAAAAAGTGTGATATTGATTAATACCAAAGACTATTGAATAACAAGACGTGTCACTCGTATCGTTTTGAATGGGAGAAAGTGCAACACGCAATATGGCGGAATAAGTCCCGCCTTCTAAATAAAAGCCAATCACAGATTGGTAAAGTCATCGCGTCACTGCAGTGGCCACTAGAAGCTCCGGTTCCTATAGAAACAGTCAGACGCGCACCTCTGAAATGAGGCACAAGAGATGTGCATTTAGGACTGCGCATGCTCATTAGCTTGATCCAGCCTAAAAAATACAGTTTTTTGTCATGATTTGAGCACTTAGAAATAAAATTTATGAGACAGTTGTTGTCAGATTTCATTGGTGATTTCAAATATGAAATTTAATCGAAAGCTTCACAAACTGTTTTGGAGAATTTGATGTTTCCCCATTTAAAGAGATAGGAGCTGCACTTAAATGCCTGAGAGGCGTTTCAAAGATGGCCGCTGAGTGAAATGACATGTCTTAAAGGGACTTTGTTAATACAGACTGTTTTTATAAAGGAAATTAGCCTTAGAAGTCAGCCATTTTATTCCAAAAATTCCAATTTCCGCCATTGTCTTTCCATCCATATCAAATGTTGTAAAAATGACTCATGACAATCGTTCGTAGTATTTTGAGTATTTTTAATGTGTTAAAAAACAGTTAGTTTGACCTAATTGATTGTTAAAATGCCTTAAGATTAATTTATTGTGGAAAGATCTATGGACTATACAGCAAGCAATACTTCTGAGCATTATGCTTCTAACTTTAGCCCATGGACGTGGAATGACTGCACTTGTGATCTGTGTTTATTTATGTGTGCATGAGTATGTGTGTTGGGGTTCAAGACAGAGGGAACAGCGTTCCCCTGTGGCATCCCCCTAAAAGCCTGATTTACTGCCTGTCTGTTCTGTGCTCAAGACCCCTGGACACACACACCCACCAACACAAACACATTTACCCATACTCTATGTTTTTTCCCCATTGGGCCTCATGCCTGCCCCCAACTTGGTTTAACCAATGAGAAAACACAGGAGGGGGTCAGAGGGCCACCGTTACTCTAAGAGACCAATGGACAGAGTAAGTAAATACTATATCACACACTTGGTAGAACTTCAGTGGAAGCCCATTAATGGAAGCTTCTTCTGTAATGTTGCTGTCATTGCAAGAGATAAGGTTCAAGGTAACACTTTAGTATGGGGAACAATTCTCACTTTTAGCTAGTTGCTTATTAGCTTGAATATTTATTAGTACTTACAAAGCACATATTAATGAACATATTCTACATCCCTAAATCCTGCCCCATACCTAAACTTAAACACTACAAGAACTACCTTACTAAGCAGTAAAATTAATAGTTTGAGGCAAAAGTCATAGTTAATAGTGAATATGTGTTCCCCATACCAAAGTGTTACCACGTTTAATATCCCAAAACAAAGGTTTAAGAGAATACAAGTATGTTTGTTTTATTAAAACAAAACTCGTTTAAAGTAAGAATTTGGAAAATGCCAACTATGTCATTAAGTGTTTGACTCAACTGCACAAATTCAAAGGAGATCATTAACAAGTGACCAGAGATCGTTATGAGATTAACAGAGACTTTACAGAACAAATGTTCTCATTTTAGCTTAAAAAGAAAAGCAAACACTAAAATGAAACCTGAGCTTCGAACCTAGGGAGCTTACTCAACAACCCAAAGTTTCAGGTGACTCAACAACTCAAAAGTGATTTTAATAGTTTTCCAGATTTTTTTCTATGATGAAAAACAGTAAAAGCAGCAATAAATATTACAATTGAAAAAATATGTTTTCTATTTTTTAACATGTTTTAAGATTTAATTTATTCCTGTGATGGCAAAGCTGAATTTTCAGCATCATTACTCCAGTCTTCAGTGTCACATGATCCTTCAGAAATCATTCTAATATGTTGATTTGCTGCTCAAGAACTTCTTTCAAATCAGCATAGTATAGTATTTCATCTCTGATGTATTTTAAATAGGCTATATAAATTATACACAATTTAAAATTCTACCTATAAAATAATAGGCTATTCTGTTTCTTGAGCAATAATATTTTTGAAACAGCAAATTCAATAGATAAACTCAATATAATATGCCACTAGAAACAACTCTAAAATGTCAGAAACGGTCCTGCCATTTTAAATCAAGTTCAACTAATGTTACAGGAGATCGATTGCTGTAGACAGTGCTATAATTAATTAGAGTAGGCTATCATTAGTTTTGTCCTGCTACTTATACTTATTATTTTATACCCACAAAAATAATTAGTAGCTGCCAGATAACGATCACCTGCTTTTTCCCATCATGGCTAACGTTTAGGCGTGTTATCTTGGCTAATAACGTATTAATTAGCTTGTAAAGCCAACATTTAACGTTACTGAAAAAAGTTCAGTGATCCATCAGATCCTGTAGGTCGGTTAGTACAGTTTACTGCTGAACAACTGATTTTGTTGGTGTGAAATAACACAGAAATCGAAAATTAATAGTTATATATCTTTAATCTCCCCTCGAAGCTCCGACAGTCCTCAGAGAAGCTGTCAGTCACAACTGTCAATCATAACGAAACTATAGCATCAAATTGCTAGCTAAAATCAAACTTATCACAAAAACGAACAATTGAATATATATCAGCGTGATAACAACTACCTTAAATGACCAAAACCATCTTTCGGAAAATGTTATTGGAAGTGTAATTTATTTTTTTTTATTCTGACTCGAGTGCCTTTCCTTTACATGGAGAGGGTGGGGTTTATGACCTGTACTGCATCCAGCCACCAGGGGGTGATCAAAGAGCCCGCAGCTTCACTTTTCAGGACGTATGAGGCACACCCGAGGATGCGGCAGTCGTGAGTGTCTTGTTCGTTTTCATAGGGAACGCGTTTTTGCATTCCACTGCACCGTTTTTCCATGGAAACATGTTTGTTTGACTGTTGTGCTCGCGTCTTTCGCAGCATCTCTTGCATGACGCGGCGCTAAAACGCTGCGCTCAAGTTAAAAGAAGTTTTTCAAACACGCCTCTAGAAAAACAGATACCTCAACAGGCCATATCTGACTGCTAAATCTGTGTCTTTGTTCATATGGACATCTGACAAAAGCGTGCACCTTTACTTTACTGAGAAAATACGGGAAAAACCTGTAGATGGAAAATGTGCATTTGAAAGTGTCTTTTTCTACTTGTTATTTTGCAGTTTTTGTTAGCAAAGGTTTATTTATTATTTATTCAACATTATTATTTTTTTACGCTTCAATTCCAGTAGCCTAAATATAGTCTAAATATTCTTAAGAGTTAAGTTCATTGTCATTTGAAAGTGTGTAGGCCTACTTGCATTATTATGCTGTTATATTATGATTATATATTCAGTGGCATAAAATGGTCTTAAAATGAAAATAATATCGCATATCGCAATTATTTCTGGGGCAATATATCACAGAACAAAAAGTAGTTATCGTGACAGGCCTACTCATGATGCTGTCTATGTAGGCAGCTCGTTAGGTTTGGGAACAGTTTATGTTAAACTGACGTTAACTCAAATGTTTGCTCTAAACATGCTCACCCTCTCACCTCTGCTGTCTTGTGGATTTTAGGTGACCCTGAAGGCCTTCACATAGATCTTTGTACACTTTCTGTCAACATACACTCTGCTGCTGACTCTGTCCAACCTCCCATACCTCTTCTGTGAAATGATGTCAAACATTTTATGTGATTCTTAAACATAAAGTGGGGGACCTGCTCAAAATTATGGTAAAATCTTAATGAAGTTGCCTCTAAAATGTAGCCACTTTCATCGACTAACATGAAATTGAAAAAAAAAAAAAAAAAATCATATATTTGCATGAATGACAACTTATCCTATGCTAAGGCAACATAAGTGCGCTGTAAATGGCATGGTGGGATGTTTATGTGGCTCATTGGCTGTCTGGCGAACTCTGAGCTGGGGTTCAATGCAGAATACTACGCCTCATGTCTCAGTGTGGGATCGGATGTGCATTAAACACAAGCACGCGTCGTGAACCATTTTGTGGATCTTTAAAGAAGGTTTTGGAACAATACAAACTTAGGTGTCATCCTAGAGCGGTTTCCTGTGGTGCCACCGTTAAAGCCTGTGTTTGGAAAAGAAAATAGTGCAGTGAAACTTTAGACACAACAGATGAGAGTTCGAGTACTTTAAGACAAGGGGTCAACCGCATGTAAACACTGCATTTTCTGTTTTCTAAATTTACAACTTCTGAACTTGACCCCAACTCTTGAGACAAATGCCACCACAAGGACTTTATTTTTCACTAATTGAACTCAGATAAATTAATTTCACCTCATCCAGGTTTATTTTATGGGAAACAGATGAGAATATTGTTCATTCAAAGTTAAGTTTACTATAATATGCAATTAACTATTTTAAAGTTACTGTGCATCAGTAAGGGTAATTTATTGAGTTTTCCTAGCATGAACCAACTGGTGTGTGGCAGATAGCAGGAAAAAACCAAAGCTAGATGCAAATAATGAAATGCAACAAACCATTAAAAAAAATAATAATTTGGCCTATCCATTGATTGATTGATTGAAATATGTGCATCCACTCAAACTTCAAATCATATGTAATATGGCTATACTAACACAATATTTGGCCTAGAGTTGTCAAAAGTACCGACTTCGGTACCAAGTCGGGACTGAAATTTTAAAAATGTGACGCTTTAAGCGCTGTTGAGCGGATTTGTAAACACCTCTGATTGGCCATTGTGTTCACACGCTCATCGGATATGTCTGTGATTGGCTTTAATGATCAACGCTACAAAATGTTGTAAATAGACATCATTGATGCTCTTCACCGAGCGCTTACACAGATACACACAGGAGCATTTGAAAGCACACGAAAGTGTTTGAATTTGAAAGTGTTTTGAAAGTGGGAGTGTTTGAAAGCAGGTGTCTTTCAGCAGACTGGTCCACGATAGACGCCTGCTTTCCAACGCTCCCGCTTTTAAAACGCTTTCAAACTCAAACACTTCTGTGTGCTTTCAAATGCTCCTGTGCGTTGATCATTATAGCCAATCACAGACATATCTGATGAGCGCGTGAACACAATGGCCAATCAGAGGTGTTTACGAATCCACTCAACAGCGTTCAAAGCGTCACATTTTTAAAATTTCAGTACCAACTTGGCACCGTAGTCGGTACTTTTGACAACTCTAATTTGGCCCAGTGTTTGTTCCAGATTTAGGCTAGTAAATGTTGTTAATAATTTTGCATATTGTGGGCCAGTTACATTTAAAAGAAATATTTTGTTTTTCTTTTGCATGATTTGCAATTTTGATGCTGCGTTCATTACTTCTGTCCAATGCGAAATGTAAATCCTTAAGCAAAGCCAGTTGAGAGCCACTGCCCTAGCCTGTAATGTAATGAGGTAATGCAATAATAACACTTGGCGGGGAAATATTTTGTTAGAAATGAAAATATGACTTAAGAAGCCAGCTCTGAATTTCTCTGTATCTTGGTTTCTCAAATTACTTTTCTTGACTTATGTTCTCTTAATACCAAAGAAACATACAAGACCGTGTTTATACCATACCTATCACCAGTAAGAAAACAACAGTGATTTCAGTGACCTTCTGTACTTCTAGGCCAGAGTAATGAAATTACACAGTGTGAAAATTTATGGAGTCTGCAATGTTTCTCCAGGAGGACATAATTCTAATGAGCCTTTGAAGAACAATGTAGTTCTGGAGCAAGTTACTCAGAGAATCTGAAGGAGGTCCAAGCAACACAAACTAAACATCAAAAAACGGAGATCAGAGCACCGTCTGCAACATATGCTAAACTTTATCAAGGACAAGTTAAAGAAAGAAGGAATGAAAGGAAACTGAACTATTTCTCATTTACAAAACAAGATTCACATTCATAAAACTGAGATACTTTTGGCATGTTCTGAAGAAAACGCATGCAAAACTCACCACCACAATGCCAGGGTGTTGCTATGCAGTTGCTAGGGTGTTCTGGGTGGTTGCTTACTGGCCCATGTCAAAAAGAGGATGCATAAAGTCCTTAACATGCCTTATTATGCTATTTGAAAGGTTCCTAATTATGCTCTGTAGATCTCCTACAAGGTCAAAAAACACTTTTAATAAAACTGCACATCAAGAGTCTGAAAACGGTTTGTTCGAAGATTCGCTCACTCTAAACTCCTCCTTTCCGTAAGCTTGCTCTGCCCTGATTGGTCAGATGGCCCAGTCTATTGTGATTATGGTCTATAGCTTACAGCGCATGTCGTAAACGAAACACCTATTACCATATCTGAATTTCAGCTTCGGAGGCTTCCTCAATGCTTGATACACTGTAATACGAACAGGAACGATGCCTTCGTTTTTTCCGTATCAATTCCAGTGCGAGTCCTCATTCTTTTGAAGGGCATCAAAGTGTATTTGCAGCGATGAAAACAGCGTCTTCTCGACATGTCGACAACACGAACCAAACTCTTCCAAGCCTCTGCGACAACTACAGTGTTTGAGGGTGGAGCGGCTCAAAGTAGGTGATATTCGTGGGCAGCCAATGAAGACCATAGGCTGGCATTATGCAAATTTGTTATATTGTTAAAGGGATAGTTCACCCAAAAATGAATTCAAAAATGAATATGGCTATACGAACACAATATTTGGCCTAGAGTTGTCAAAAGTACCGACTTCGGTACCAAGTCGGGACTGAAATTTTAAAAATGTGACGCTTTAAGCACTGTTGGGCAGATTTGTAAACACCTCTGATTGGCCATTGTATTCACGCGCTCATCAGATATGTCTGTATAGGAAAACGTTAAAGAAGCACAGAATGAGGGAAAGAAATTCCACAGAGTCTTTATACGTGAGAGAGGCAATAAGATGAAGTAGCAGGAAGTGGAGGCAGGTTTTTAGAGGCATTTCCTGTCTGAGTGATGCATATCAGTTTTTTGAAGTTAGGTGAAGGGCTGTGTGACAGGCAGGGAGAAGGAAAAAGAGAGCACACTTGATTGTGCATTTACAGTAGATCCTGATAAGAGATTGAAAGATTAAGGCATTCTGCCAACACAAATGTGAACATAACTTCACTCTCTCAGAAAACAAAGAAACAGCCTTTTTTTTTTGTTTTAACATCAAATCACTACCACATAAGACTAATCGAGTATGGTAGAAAAGGGTCTCAGTTCCTTGTTCTCGCTTTTGATGTTTTAAACATCTGAACACAAGGGATTTACGGTCTCTTTCACATTTCCTTGTTCTTTAATTTTTTGTTTCCTAAAAACTTACTAAAAAATAAAGAATCAAATGATACATTTATGGAATGTTCAGGGTTTAATACTAGTCGTGAGGAAGCTGTCAATAACAGAAAATCCTTGACATCATCCATCATTTTGTAAAAAAAAATAAATACAAAAAAAAAAAAAGACATGAATCAAAACTATTGTCTGTGGTTATTGACAACATGCCATGATAATGCTTAATTTATTTTAAACCTAGAAAATTTCTGCATAAATTAAATTCCTGCATATATTTAATCTATTATATGTAACACACATGCTAAGATCAACAAATGAAACTAAACTTCACAATGTTATGTAAACTTGCAAGCGGTTATGCATGAAAGCCTTGAAATGAACGACGTGATTTTAGTACCATGTGAATGTACCACCTGTGTGTATATATCCATAAATGCAAATGAGTATAATATTTATTTGCTCTGTCTTAAAACAGCTCCTCAGCTGTTTGGAGTACAGCATGGGCCACTCACACTATTTTTGTTGTGCTCACTATTGGTTGCCATGGGAGCATTTGTGAAGTCACAATGCAAGTATGAAAGTCCCCAACCTACAAATTTGTCCTAGTTGTAAAAAATATACAAGATATTCATGGGACACTCTGAAAAATAGTACTACAGGGAACATACGTTTTTGAAGTGGAGTGTGAAATCAATTAGTCCTTTTTCTGTTTAAAACCTCACAAGAAATCTTAACCAAATGTTAATGATGTTTCACTAGAAACCTTACAGCTACAATTCAGCGCTCAGTTTAGTACGGATGTTTGATGTCCTGTCAGACAAATTTTTAACAAGTGCTTTTTTTCTGTAGAGTATCAAACCTCAAGAGATGGTCTAGTGAGATACAGACGAAAGACTCATCCTGTAGTGTCTAAACTCAAAGACGCCTCGAATGTTCTCTAGACTCTCCAGTCATGCATGACAAAACTCTTGACTCAGAAGAACCAAGGACAGCAAAATTCCACAAGTCACTTAGCTACCAAATAATGATCCATCACTTTCTGTATAGACACATACTTACTCCCCACTCTTTAAATATACCCATGGAGCGGTGAAAACTTAAAGGAGGCATAGTTCACTCAAAAGAAATTCTGTCATTATTTATTCACATTCAAGGCTTTCAAAACATGTATGAGTTTCTTTCATCCATGGAAAATTCTATCTTCTATAATATATAATGAAAGTGGATGGGGGCCAAGGGCTGACAAGCTCCAAAAATGACAAAAAGCATATCATACAGCTCAATATTCAATGTCTTCTGAAGCCATATGATACCTTTGTGTGAGGAACAGACTGAAATTTAAGTTTAAGCTAGATGTGTTAAATCCTGCTTGACTGGCCTGTGGTCACTATTGATTTTCATTGAATTGAGCTTGGACATTATGCTATAAATATCTCATTTTGTGTTCCACAAAAGAAAGAAAGCCATTGTGGATTGCAAAAATGTTCATTTTCGAGTTAACTATCCCTTTAAGTCATCAAACCCTGTGAAAAAAAGACCACATGTTCAAAGTAGCCTATTTGCATTCTCTATAGCTGCATATGCTGGAGGGCTTTGAAAAAAAGCAGCATACCAACCTTGCATATGTAGCTCCGCTAGTTAAGACATTTTTTGGCTACCGCCGCCATTTGTTAATGCCCCTTCATGTATGACAACATCCAAGCAATATCCTACAGACATAACACCCCTTTGCAGATCCCATGAAAAGAGAAGCTGACCCACATCCAGTCCCATTACCTAATCTTTTCCTGTTATTCTAGCTCAACATTTGCTATACCAGATCTGGACAAAGGCCTCTCATGCCATGGATTTAAAATGACTCCTTTACATTACCTATAAGACTTTTCTTTTGCATTTCTCTGGATGCTTTGATTTGCGGTGTGATTTGTGAATTGTACACCATTCATTCTCTTCATGGTGCCAGATGTTCAGATGCACAGCAGATATAATGTGTTTAGTGTCGAGAATTTAAAGGTCTCTCAGGTAATAGGGAGGATAACCTTCTGGAGTGGAAGTTCCGACTCACAGCGGCAGACAGCCTGATCATGTAACCATTTATCTCTCTCTAAACTGTATATGTTAAAGTCTCTCTGAGGTCCTCAAACTTTTGACCCTTGTAGTGTCAGCAGGATACATATGTATTTGTATATGTAAGCATCACCCTGCATCAGCATCTGTACATATTTTATAGGGTGTATGACAGAAATCAAGTAGGTGTAAAAAAAAGGGCAGGACAAAATAAACCCAAATTACAGAAGGTGTAACTTTAGAGGCCATTTCATGAGAAAAACGTTCATTGTACTATGAAAACAGTAAGTTTCAGAATTCAAAACTTCCTGTCTAGTCCAAAGAGACCATTTGCTAAAACCAAGCAGCAAAAAAGGCTTATAAAATCTTCGCGCTTCTTACAAATTAACGCCTATACGTTGTTCAGAAACTGGCCCCGCCCAGTCCCATAAGAACTACAACTACAAGAATTGAGTTTACATGCTTGACGCTACCATAACTTATAATAAAATACAACACCAATTAACTACAATAACAAACGTAAATGTAACACAAAAATGGTCGCGTTGAGCATTTGTAACATATTTAGACATTTAAAAGCTAAATATTAACTAACTATAACTGTTGCTTACCTGCTCACTGGTGCTTGAACGCTGTCAGTATTGTAATGTTTAATTTGTCGACAAAATACCGACATATGTAGCATCAAGTATACAGTGTCCAACGGGTACAATAACGAGATTTTTGTTGGCGATCACAAACACCTCCGCTCGGTGTAGTTCGAGAACCACTCAAATCGGTGATGGGAATCATTTCCATGAATCAATTCTTCAGAAAGAACCGTTTCAAATAACCGATTCAGTGGCTGTTTGGGCCATGACGTATTACGTCTTTACGTGGTCCCTATCAGCGTACATAATCTAAACAGAAAGCATAAAGCGATATTTAAAGGGTTTACCCAAAAATGAAAAACATATTTAAAACAGCTCATGTGAGTTCAATGGTTCTGCCTTAATATTATAAAGCGATGAGAATACTTTTTGTGCGCCAAAAAAACAAAAACAAAATAACGACTTTTTGCAGTGATTGGGCCGATTTCAAAACACTGCTTCGGAGCTTTACGAATCGAATCAGTGACTCGGTCTCGGAGCGCCAAAGTCACGTGATTTCAGCAGTTTAGCCGTTTGATAGGAGATCCGAGTCACTGATTCGATTCGTAAAGCTCCGAAGCAGTGTTTTGAAATCGGCCCATCAATATTGTTGAGAAGTCGTTTTTTGGCGCACAAAAAGTATTCTCGTCACTTTATAATATTAAGATAGAACCACTGAACTCACATGCACTGTTTTAAATATGTTTTAGTACCTTTATGGATCTCGAGAGAGTGTCATTGCTGTGAATGCAGGCCTCGCTGAGCCATTGGATTTAACGTAATCAAAATATCTTAATTTTTGTTCCGAAGATGAATAAAGGCCTTACGGGTGTAGAACGACATGAGGGTGAGTAATAAATGACATTATTTTCATTTTTGGGTGAACTAACCCTTTAATGAAACATTTTTTAAAACTTTTCACGTTTCAATAAAATGTTGTTTATTTAACCCCATCCGTTTCGTATGTGTTGATAGCTCATACAGATTATGTGCTTTATCTGACAGGCTCGAAAGAGATGATTGGTTCATTGATTCAGTGAGTTGACTCGAGCATCGCTCTCGTGAACGAATCGTTGAGATTCATTTTGTGAACTGGCTCTTTGAAATATTCGATTCAAAATGAAGATTCGTTCAAGAATCGGGCATCGTTAGAATAAATTAACAATTTCTTGAGATTTGGTAGCAACTGAGTTTGAGCAAGAGGAAGAGATTGTTTGAAAGTGGTGTCTGTGGTCCGACAGCTGTGAGCTCCCCCTTCACACCCTACTTTCCCAAATAGAAATCTTCTCACGGCGAGTTCCCCTGTAGCCATACAGCCAAATTTGGCTCCCCATTTCAATCCCTTGGGCAGAGGCTGAATCACCTAAAACAACACTCTAATTCCAGTCGGTGGAGTGGCTTTTTAAAGCGCGCGTAATTTCTCAGCTCAGTGTGTCCTGACTCTTGACGGTGTCAGATCTATAAATGGAGATTGCTCAGTGTACAGGCCTGTATCTATAAACATCATTTCTCCAAATGAAAACAGACTCATAGCAATACCGACATGCGGAATTTCTAGTAGGCTATTGCTTCAAATTCTTCAGTGATGGCTTTCCTGACAAGCTTTATCCACATAGCGTCTATAAACTCGATGCCGAGAAGGTTCATGTTGAAAGCAACAAGTTTGGAGATCGTTTTTGGAGGATAACGGACTTTGAAAACAGCTCTTTCATTGTTTAAAGTGTTAATCATTAATTTAGCTATCTTTGACCTATGCAAAGAGTCCTTCAAGTGGACCGATAAACTGCTGAAAAGGTCAACAATTTATCTGTTTCTTGTTTAAGCTAGTATTTTTATTTAATTTTAAAATATTTGTATTTAATTTCATTTTTAGATTTTAGTGGGCATTTTATCGTAATTCTTGATTAAAAAAAAGGAAGGCTACATAAATAGGCTAAGTGAATAAAAACAGATGTACAAAACCACACTCTCAAAAAGATGTGTTAATTAATAACACATTTTTTTTGTGACACATTTTGTGTACATAATTGACACAAATTGTGTAAATATAACACAGTGTGTAGAAAATGAGCAGGAATAACACATGTTTGAGTTAAAAGTAACACAAAATGTGTTGACACACGGGTGTGTTAAGATCTAACACAGGATGTGTTGTTTTTAACACATCTGTTTTAAGAGTGCATTTAAATAAAAAAACTATCATAATGATATCATCCTTTCAGGATATGAACTCTACAAAGACAAAATTTTTTCCCAGTAGACTATAAATTATATATGTATTTAATTTAGCTTGAGATAGAACAGTGCAACATGAATTAGGTATAAAACTATTAAATACATTTAATTTAAAAAAAAAGGTCTCCATGTTGTAGCCTATAGCCTACATTTTATCCTGCTGCTTTTGCGATATATTTTCCCTCTTTGATTAATGAAGTTATCTATCTCGATATTGTACCGCTCTATTTCCCCACTTTTGTGCTCTTAGCTCCACCTCTATGGGAGTTTGTCACGAGTGGAAGAACTGAACCTCCTCCTAATACCCCTTCAATTAAGCTTGAGGGAGGACGCAGAAAGGAGAGAAGGGGACAGATAGACGGAGGCGCGTAACAGAGCGCTTGGAAAAATAAGGATCAAGCTGAGACACTTCACTAAGGCATGAGATTTGCGTAAGGCAGCATCTTCAGGAGGATTCCGTACAAGTGCCCCCTTTTTGTTGTGAAAGAAGTTTAATAAAGAAGTGGATTGTGGCATAACGATTACAATGGGCTCCAAAAGGCACCGTTCAAAGACTTCAGCGTCTTCTCACAACCCGAACTGCTCTCCAATGGGACTTTCTCTCTTGATTCTTCTACCTTTGTCTGTTGCCTTCAACTTGGATGTGGAGAACCCAGCGGTGTATAACGGACCCAACGGTAGTTACTTCGGGTATTCGGTGGACTTTTATATGACTGAGTCAAGGTAGGTTTCCTTCTTTGATTTTACACTGAATATGAAGAGGCTTGGCGTGCATTCAAAGAAAATTACAACTAGACCAAGTTCACTGATCATTGTCCAACATTGAGCTGTTTAATTATACGAAATGTACTACCATTTAAATGCTATTTAATAACTTTAAATGCCGCACATCACTGTTGATGAGGTGTTTTGTCCGCTCTGATATTGCTGTACATCCTGGCATGACTGTATGTATGTATTTTGTCTTCTATGTACTTTTATCTTAAAGTGTTTTGAGAATTTGAAATTATAATGTAGTGACACACTTTTGTGGCCTCAGAATAGAGTGTTTCACCACAGTATGAAGTACAATACCATAGTATGAAGGGTTATTGTCATTCATATCCAAGAAAGATACAGTCTTATTTATCAGTGTGATGAAAAAGACTAGTTTAGCCAAGTTTTTCAACCAAGGATCTCTGAATGTACTCCAGGGGTCTATAGAAAACAGAAAGGGTCATAGATGGACATTTGTAACATTTAATTGATTTCTAACTTTCTAACCAATTTTTTTATTTATTTATTTATTTTTTTTATAAATATATTTGTTATAGTAATGTTAGCTAATGTTCTTAAGAAGAAGAAAAAGTATGATTTTTTTCAATACTCATGTGGTCCCTTGGTTGGCTGAGAGTTTGGTTGGTGGTCTGTGTAAACCGAAAAACCGTTGTCCTAAATTTAACCTAGTTCATTCATTGATTCAGCATGTTTCTCTTTCATCGTTTACTACAGTCTTCTAGAGCTCCGTGTTAACACTCTCCAGTCCAGGGGGCAATGAAACCAGGGGTATCCCCCAACTGTTGTTTACAATCCCAACCCAGTCTGTGCACTGCCATTTACATCAAAGCATATCACCACAGTTGGGGAGCGACAGTCCTAAAAGTGTGGTTTAGTGTTTGTGTAGTGCAAGCCTGAAGTGTGTGTGCATGTTTATATATGAGCGGATGACAACGCATGTATCTCTGTCAGTGGCATCACTGCTGGTTTTTCCATTTATCAGACTTGACTAGAGGTTATTAATATGATGAAGTCATAGTAAGGTACCAGCTCTTCTCAAGGGGGATGAAGATTGTCCCCCATAATTATCCCTGATTGCACTTGTTATGGTCACTTAAAATCTTCTGCATAATCTAGCATGAGAATCTCCAACCATTCAGAGATGACCTTTGCTAGATTATAAGTAACCTTTAGAGGAAAAAAGCCAAAAGTTAGACATCCCTGATCTGTTGTCGGGTCTTGCAGTCATCCGCTATGTGTTCGTTTTTACTCAAACTTTTTTGGTGATGTAGAGAAGTCACTCAACTTACTTTTAGAGTTTCAAAGACAAATTTGAATTGATGCTTCATTGCTTAGCTAATATCCTGATTTCCTTATTAGTTTAACGGTTGCTTCTGGATGAGATCTTTCATGTTAAAGGGATATTTATTAAAATTCTGTCATTTACTCATGTTGGCAAAAACCTGTATGACTTTATTTCTTCAGTGGAGCACAAAATAAGATATTTTGAAGAACTGTTTTTGATACGATGAAAGCTGAAGGCGTCCAAAACAACATCAAACCCCATTAACTTTCAATATATGGATAAAAAAACCCAACATTTTTCATAATTTCGTCTTTTGTTGTTGAAATTAAGCCATGCAGGTTTGACACACCATGAGTAAATAACAGATTTATAAAAAAATTCCCTTTAAGTGCTTACTGATTAGTAATGTTACCCCAGAAGCCAATATGAGGCATAAGGTGCGTTTATATGTATCCCCAAATACTGGCAGTCGGCCTTCGGCACAATTTTGAATGGAGAATTTTGTTGAATGGAGCAGCAGTAATCGTAAATGTAATCTAGCTGTGACTGAAAGACCACATGATCACCTTCAACCCATAGATATGATCTTTGTAGCCATATGAGGTGATAAATCCAAGGGGAAATCACAGAGTATGAGGCATGCCATTCAATCACACTGCTGATCTGTTGGGTTTCCCTGCCCTCTGGCTGCATTACTCTCTATTCAAGCTGTAGACAGCTGTGCGGCACTGTTCTGAGGTATGATTGCAGTAATAATCAACTCACGCATGCCCTGACTAGAACACGCCACAATCAGCCATCTCCATCTGTGTTTGTCTGCTGGAGTGTGTCTGGCAGTGCACAGCTATAGAGGGGCTTTAGTCAGAGTGGGCTCACGCTGGCTCTGGTTTCTCAGGGGCGTTTTCTTCAGGCAGACCTTTCTTTTCCTCTCACTCTTATTCTCTTTCATTGCTAACCTTCTCTAAAGCAGACCCTCCAGCTTTCTGCCATAGGGTATCTGGCATAGATGAATTTCAGAAGCAGCGGATGATTTAGAGCATGACGCATGGTTGAATGAGTCAGAGGAGTGTGTGTGCACCTATAAGCGTGTGTTTCTCCATTCTGGGTTTCTGATGATGTAATTCGGCATGATATTTAAACTCCTCTCCCTGTACTTCCAGTCTAATACTCTAGACTGTACGCCCCCCTCTCCTACACAGTATCTTGGCTTCCTTCTTATGAACTGTGAAGTCATGGCAAGAGGCAGCTCTTTCAGCAATGACTTCATCTGAACTTTTCACTCCAGAAATGTCGTCGTGGAGGAGGATGGATGGGCCTCAAAGTAGAGGCTGAGTGAAGGGGTGAAAGAATGCATAATATCAAGAGTTTTCTTCCCAGGCATTTGATAGAATGTGTATTTCTTAGTTTTCCGATGCTGTATGTGATAGATGGTCGACTAGTCTGCCATCCTGCACATTAGCTGTCTGGGGGGTATTGAAATTGACTAACTGATCTAGATTTTTTATTTATATATATTTTTTAGCTTAAATTTTTACCAGAGATGCTTTAAAGAGGATGATATTTAATTAAAAATGATAAGGGAGTCATTTTTTTTTAATATCCCCTTTAAAGCACTACTGCTATTAAAACTTATCTTTTGTAACAAATTCATGACTACAAGACTTCAGATCGTCTATGCTGTAAAAAATATGTTAATGCATTCTATTTTAGGTTTTTGGTATATTTATTTGTTGAATTTACAACGGTTACTCCATTGAATGGCTATGCATTTATTGATTTCATTTTTTTTTTTTTTTTTAAATGTTAGTGTATGTAAACATGTAGACGATTATCTTTGACCCATGATTCCATTCTTTTGTCTTCCAGCTGGTTGTGAACATAAGAACATGTCCTTTGTGGAAAACCTCATTAGAAACAGGTCTGGGCTGCATTTCCCAAAAGCATTGTAAGCCTAAATAGATTGGTGCCAGTGCATGGTTTCTACAGTCTATTTAGGCTTACAATGCTTTTAGGAAACACAGTCCTGGAGTGCCTCCGTATTATTGTGGGTTTCAAAAAGTAGTGGTTTGATTTACGTATATTTCAGTAAAATCATAGTCAAAGGTGGGGCAAAAAAAGCTTGTCTTCCAAACTTCATTTAAACAGCGGCAGCCAGCTGTCTGAAGACTGGCTTGTTCTGGTGTCAGAGATAAACTCTCTGTCCTGCATGTTCTCTCTCATTCTCTTGCTCTCTGAATCTTCCTTTCTGACAAAACATTCATTCCTCGCCTCATCCACAGACTCCCTGAGAGTCTGGCCTCAAAGGGGCATGTAGGTCTGAGGAGAATAGCACTCCTTGGCACACGTTAATAGAATTAGCTAGTGTGCAGACCACCACAGAGAACTGCCTGAGGACAGGGTTCACAATCTTGGTGTCAGGGGGCTTTACAGCTGTATACATGGAAGAGAAATTTATGATTCTTGAACATTGAGAGAAGAACAGCACAGTTCCTATGTAGGGGCCTCCTCCGGATGCTCTGGTATATAAACCTAATTTATCCTGAAGAATTGTGGCTGGAACATAAAAAGTCACACTTGTTCACTTAACTTGAGCTGAATTGAAATGTCTTATTGCAGTAAGTGTCTCCTTGTATGTTCTCATCAGAGATCCAACAGTCTATGTCAGTGAAGTTAAAAATCTACCACCACAAATGGTGATGTGCACCACATTCCTAAGTCTCTGTATTCTTTACCTTTGGATAAGAAGATGATCCTCTGTATTGTGAAAGGGGAAAGGTCAGGGTCTGAATGTAGGGTTGAATGTCAGAAAACTAAATAGCTTTATTTAAAGTGTTTGGATTGCAGAAACAATAGAAACCGAATACCACAATCTTTGTTCTTGCTGGGATTTGCGTGGCTCCAGAAGATGAGTGTTGTTTTCAGAGAATGTGTTACTTTGCATGAATTCCTTTTGTGTTTATGATGTTCAAAAAGATGTTTTTGGTGTTTGATGATTGTTGGCGAACGTTTGAAGCTTGTGGTTGAATCCGAGGAGCTGGACTGTCTGCATTGGTGGCCAAAGGCAACAAATTTACAGCCACAATGGCAGGAATATTACTGTAAAAACATAAAAAACTTTCTCACCTGCCTCCGTGTATTTTATTACCCGAAGATTCACAAAGTTGAGGTTTACCAAGTTGCGTTGGCTATCAAACCGATAGGCACTTCTAATAATGACCTCCTACGGCTGGATTCACAAAGATCTTCTTAAGAAAAAAAGTAAGAAAGTTCTTAAGATAAAAAAAAATTCCAAAATGCAGTTCTTGAAAAGTTCTTAAATATTTTCTTACAAACATCTTAATTTTTTTCATAGGAATAAAATGTCAGGCTTTGGTGTTTTTTATACCATCTTATTCATGAGGTTGCCTTCTCTAATACCACAAATTTGAAACTATACACTGGTAAATTGTAACAATTTGTCCATCTATTAACCTTTTAAGTAGCCTAAAGCCTAAATAGATCTGTTTAAAGGAAAAAAAAGAGTAGCAAGTAAAAATATGTTTTTTATATAGCTATTGTTATGCCGCAAAGCTTAATATTTGAAACAACCCAGTAAATCCATTAAACATCTTGCCTTCATAGATTTAAGACAAGTTGGAGGTTATCCAAACTTTAAGAAGTTATTTACGATGCTTTTAAGAACATTCCTTTCAAGAATTTTGTCTTAAGAACAAACTTAAGGAGAAAGATAAGAACATTCTTAAGTAGTATTTGGGGGAATACAATTTTTTTTAGTTAAAAAATAAGAAAGAAATTGAAGTTAAGATACATTTTGTTCTTAAGAATGTTTTATGAATCTGTCACTAGTCTTGTGTTTATATAGAACGGCATGTTGGAATTGCGTCCTAGATAGTTTGGCCCTGATATAGTGTACAGTAGGTCGTCCTCAGCTGTGGTCATCATTCTCACAAAGTTTACCCTCTCTAAGAAGGTCATTGCTAGATCAATATTTACCTCAGACCTTGAGCTCAGTTTGCTTTTGCTAAATACAGAGACCAACTCTAGCTCTACCAGGGTTTCATTTGCTATTTATCATTTCTACTCTTCCTCCTTGAATTAGGCTGTCTGTTGTCCATAGTCTTGCATCCAGCTGGAGATGGGTGTGTGTACATTGGCTGCCAAGCTATTCTTCACCCAGGTTCTCTCTACGACGACTAGTGTTTTCCATGGAGTCGGTACAATAGAGGCCTTTGTGCATTGGTTGAAAGGTTTGCTGTTTTCAGTAGCAAAACTTTTCCATGTGACTTAAATCTCTATTTATTTATTCATGTTTTTGGCTCTTTTGCTTCATGATAAAACCTTGTTTAGCTCTTTTGGCTTCGTGACATTTGGCTCTGATGGTAATGTCAATCAGATTGGCCTGTTGTATAATTATAGTCCTCTATTTTGCAGGTTAATGGGTGCAACTTTAGCTGATTGGGACTGTGGGTTAGGTTGTCTTACCATTGACAAGTTGTCTGCTTTTTATGACCTAGTTGGACCTGGCAGACTTGTATAATAGGCTCTTGTGTGCAAGGGTGTACATGTGCCCTGGTGGAAAAACAGGCATGTGTTCGATCACGGTAGAACAAATGTCCCAGTCAACTTTGCAGAGATTTAGCCCTTGGGCTCCACAATTGCCTGGGGGTTGACGTCTGGAGTTCTGCAGATCTCCATTGTTCCTGATGTACATTTTGGGTCGATAATTATCACCTTGATCTCTTCTGTTCTGGTTTATCAGGCCCCTGCTGGGCTGGCAACGACAATGAATGTCCAATCAGCCTGCATTTAGACGGCCTGTTTATTGCCTGCAGGATTACAAACAAAGGACGTGAGGCATAGAATGCTAAGGTGAGCGATTGATGCTAATTGTTTGCGCCTGATGGCCCCTTTTACTCTTTTCAAGTGTGAAGATGGGACTCCATGCTGAGAAAGCTCCCTCGGAGGTGTCGACGGCCAACAGTTGCAACTCGCTAGGGATGTTTTTTGGTCTCTGCGAATGTGTGAATTATAGCTCTTTGGGGGCTGGGGTTACAATTTGGTATCAAGAGATTTAAGAGGTAAAACCACACTCTGTGTTTATGTAAATGTCATGGGGTGCTTTAAATGTTATCGTGTCACATATGAAATGTGGCTTGCAGTTGAATGACATGGCTTGTGCTTTCTTAGATGCCTTTTCCAGACCGTTTTCTCCTAAAAGAGATGTAGTTCACTCTTTAAGGTGGGAAATTATGTCCATTAGTAATGTGGGGACATCATATACCTGCTCAAAATTGCATACTTCCCTATTATATATTAGGTGAAAAACATTATGTGAAAAGAGTATGTGTAGACAAAAAGTACCTGCATGACTTACCACTTCCGCTAAAATTCTGAAGTGCTTATCCTATGGAGACTTTATAATCCTATGAGGGGATTTGTGAATGGCAGTGAAGCGACACAACTGACTCTGTAGGTCACATGACAATGATGACATGGAGAATGTAGTACGTCCGCCATCCAGATATATTCATACTACACACATTTATACTATAATAGAACATCCTTTATTTAACGGTCACAAAGTTACTTACTTATTTAAAAGAAATACCTACTCAGAGTATTCGCTTTCGGACGCAGCCATTGTCTGAAGTTTACATTTCTCTAGCGGATACAACAGTAGTTTCAGACTTTAGACTGACTCCTAGTCATGTGGATGCATTATAAAACGCAAATGTAATGTTTTTGTTTACAAATGTCATTGCTGAAAGTCATATTTGTATAAATATTGTAATCCATTTATTCCACAAATAAAATATTAGGGTTTCACTGAGAAAATCATGTTTTTGTTGGGTAGTTGATATGACAGTTCTTCATCTCGTGGATGTATATGATTTTAAACTTATTTGTTGAATGAATTATCATTAATTTAAGCATAATTGTAAAGTTGCATTGAGGTGTTACACATAAATAAAGATACATCAAAGAAAGTTAGCACAACACTCACTTTTCACCTCTTTAAAATACCCCTTTTAGGTTGTTGTTCTAATGTTTCCACGTTAACTTCCCTCTGGTTTCATAGTTAGTACATTAATTAGCATAGCAGGTAATGCAGAGCTGGCTCTTTGTGAGTCAAGCCAAATGCTCTATATCTGACTGACCTCTCAGCACCTGGTGTATGATGTTAATTTGAACCATATCCTTTGGGAGGAAATGTTTTTGTGGTGACATTTAAAATCTGCCTGTGTAAAAGGGGGTGGGGGCTTTTATCAGATCAACAGTCGACGGCATGTGTGCAGATTTAACGATTATTCCAGACCAGCGCAACACCGCAGCAGACCTTGCACGAGTGCACTTTTTTTACAAGGCTGTGATGTTTTACTGTTGGAACTGTAGATGGTTGTCGCATCTTGAAAGATTCAAATGCATTTTCTTGCATTATATCATGCAAGGTTTCATTTTTGTACTAATATGGGATTTAGTGACAGCTTCCTCCATTACTGTGCAGTTCTCCTCAGGGCTCTTGGCACGCCAGCTGTGTGAGTGAGCTGTCGTCCCACTCCCCCCAGTGCCAGCTGACCCAGCGGTCACTGCTTTGCTCATCATCTTTGGGCCGCAGCTCCCAGACAGCAGAACAGAGCACGTGTGGATCAGGTCTACCGAGCAGACGAGGGGGCCGCAGACAGAGCTTCTTCGGCCCACTTTTATCCGTCTCATTATTAGCTGCTTCCATCGCAACCGCTTAGCTGCTTAACGATGCAGAGACAGGCTGGCATCCGAGTTAAAGCTCACTGGCGTCGCACAAAGGAAAACACCCAAAAACGAACCATCCGGAGCTTGAGTTTCTCTTTGGTTTTCTTTGATTTTGAGAATGTTAGTTCATTGAGGTCATTGCATTTCTCTTGATGGCGAAGAGTTGCAACCGTGTATGCTTTGTTTTGGATCCATTCCACATCTTCTGGGAGGACGTGGTGTGCTAACAACATTCAAATTTGCTTGCCTCTGAATAGCTGGATAATTGTTCGACTTTGTTTGTGTAGATTTTCAGAAATGTTTCTAAGGCCACAAATTGCAATCAGTAAATACGCGTCTGTTTGGCATGGGAAAACTGGGATAATCACAAATAATTAAAGTTACTTACAGAAGTGACTGATGGTAATGAATTGTTCTTGGCGCACATATTGAATTGCAGTTAGCTTGATTTATTTAGTTGTTTTTTGATGAAGTTAGGAAATAAATTACTGTTTAAAAGGTTTGGGTTGATGCAATTCTTTTTTTTTTTTTTTTTTCCTCTCGAGCGAACTCAAATACAGCAAAAATAGTAATATTGTGAAATATTATTAAATTGAAAGTAATTAAACTAAAGAATTTTAGTATATTTTAAAATTGATGTTATTTCTGTGATCGCAAAGCTGAATTTTCAGCATCATTAGTCTTCAGTGTCATACGATCCTTCAGAAATTTTTCTAATATGATGATTTGCTGCTCAAGAAACATTTCTTATCCTTATCAATGTTAAACAGTTTTGCTGCTCAATATTTTTGTGGTAATACATGTTTTATATAAAAAGGCTTTACTGTTACTTTTGATAAATTCAATGCATCCTTGCTGAATAGTGTTTTTTTTTTTATTTATTTATTCATTTCTTTAAAAAAATCTTACTGACACCAAACTTTTGAACAGTAGTGTACAAGTAAGTCCTAATGTAGTATATAAAGCTACCTTCCCAGAAAAATCCCTGTTTCTGGGAAAAAAAAAAAAAAAAAATTCACTTTGGGTTGCAAAGGAGCTGAAAATTTCTAGTAAATTTCCAGAAACATTCCAAAAGTTTCCGAAAATTTCCCAAAAATCCTGGAAAATTTCCAAAAATTCCGTAAAGTTTCTGGAAACTTTGCAACCCTACTTTTAGCACATGCAGATTTCGGTGCCATGGTGGCAGACGGTGGGTTTGTGTGTTTTGTCTGATTGTGATTTTCTTGCACCTTCATTAGCAACCAGTGTGGTTTTTTGGCAAGCTTAAGCTTTTATGACAACGTTCAAGTGACATAAGCTAAACAGCTGGATGATAATGAAGTGTGGAATGGGTGGGAGAATGTTTTAAGCAGAAGAAGGTGGAAATCAAGGCCTCTAACCATTAGTGCCATTAGTTTTGCGCTATCAGCGTCTTTCACCCAATATCTTCTTGCCACAACTTGACATATGTGGCACGCCAATTCATTTTTATAGCTTTAATTCTGGTCTGATTATCAAACCTCAGAAGAGATGGGTTAACTGTTAAGACGTACTTTATCTCAGTGGTTAGTATCTAGCAAGCTTAGCATTTTAGTGGTAACATATTCAAGCCTGATTTTCAGACTAACTCAATTAGCTTAATTAGAGCCACACTGAGAATGGTGTTTTGCGTCTTGGTTCGAGTCAATGGTTGTCTCTTTTAGAGATACCACAAAGGGGGTTAATGTTGTTTTTCCTCTTTGAAATCAATGTGAAATCAAACTTACTTACATTTCCCTGGCGTTATTGAGAATGATTCTTTGGTGCTTCGCTTCTGAAAAAAAAAAAAAAAAAAAAAAATTATTTTGAAGAATGTTTCAACTGGTTTTTGTCCAAATGAAAGTGAAATGGGTCCAAAACAAAATCAAGCCCCATTTCTTTTCATTGATGGACAAAAACAAAACAGAAGAGAGAGAGTCATACAGGTTTGGAATGTCTTGAGTGTGAGTAAATGATGACAGTTCAGCCAAAACTGACAACTCTATCTCTTTAAGATCACAGCCTCCAAAGACAATGACCTGACCTACAAAATAATTCTGATCACCAACTACTTACAGATGCTATCATGCTAATAACGGTTAAAACCAAATTTGTTCTCCATATAACTGGATTGAAACAACATTCTGTTGTTCTCTTACAAGGCCAGATTGTTTTAATTAAAGTGAGCTTCACTTTGGCAATCCCTCTGCTGGAAGGCCTCCTGAAGTCTTTCTCATTTTATGTGGAGCCATTACAAAAAGCTAGCATCTAAGCCAAGAGCAATCTGGCTCTTATCATTATGCTAATGTTAGCCCAACGTTAAAGCATTCAGTGGAGAAAAGAAGGACATTTAGGAGAGATGAGATCCTCCCATAAGATAAACCCCCATTACATGCTAATTGTTTCTTATTTACAGTTCTTTCAGATCATTATCAAAGTGGTATGGTTTAGGCTACATTAGCTTGAGTGTTAGGCGGAAGACAGTTATTTCCACTTGTTGATGAAAGCAATTTTGTGTTTCTAAAATTCCTGTTATATGTGTTTGAAGGTGAGTTTTGTATATTCTAATTAATTTGACATCAAATAAAGTGGCACATTTAAATGTATATTTAGGTGTTAATGTACCGAACATAATGTGTGGTATGTAATTAGCTTTTTGTCTTGCAAATGAAGTCGGTTACTTGTTCTATCATGCTTAAACAGCAAACTTGTTTGTGTAATTTTTGAATAAGAATGAATATTTAAAACATTATCTTGTGCTGGTTTTGCATTGCTTGGAAAGTACCAACGGCATTCAAGATAAAACTCAACCATAATGAGAGTGAATTTGTGTAATTTATCATAACAAATGTGCAGCGCTTGTAGCTGTGCTGTAACTGTACACTAGTGCGCAGTCAGCCAAAGCAGTAGTGTAAGTGTACAGCATTCCAAGAACTCGAGGAGAAGAGTGAAAGTGCTTGAGAAAGTTAGTGAATTTGCAGCTGTTGGACGCATTTCACATGCATCATAGCAACATAACATTTCATCAGACTAGTGCACTTGAGTTCATTCGTAGTGTATTGGGGTTCAAATCAGGTGGACCAGCCTGTTCAGTTCACATTTTAGTTTCAGACATCCTTGAGGTATTATCGATGAGATATAGAGTAGGAATTTTGCAAGATGTCCCATTTCATTTTAAATTCCCTGGAGAAAGCCATCGTGGGAATCTGGGATTGACATTACACCTCAGCTGGGGTTCTGTAACACCTCTGGGACGCTCCCTCTGTCCATACACACATATGGTGGAAAAACTGGATACTCTCTCGAAGCCGGAAGAGGGTTTTGTTTTGGTTCCCCCTTTATAAAAACAAATGGAGTGTCTGCTTTTGTGTGTGTGTGTTTGTGCTCCACTTGTAGTGGCCTTGAAATCTGGTGACCCTATCAAACATTTCCACGTTTAATGTCCTGCCTTTTTATCCATCAGTCAATTGTTCAGGCCTTTTCCTTTTTGTCTGGCATATCTCTCAGTGCAGAATTTGGAAACTGTCCTAATAAAATATTCAATTCAATTCTTTTATTCTCATTGTACAAGAAAATGTGTTGCATGACTTGTGTTGGATAACAACAAAAAATAGCAAAAATAAAAAAACAATATCAATTTCCAAATGTTTTGAATTAGCTTTTATTTTTATATTAACAGTTTTCATTTTAATTTTAGTTTAGGGTTTAGTAAATTTGTTATTTTCTTAGTAATGTTTGTCATTTTTATTTAATGACTTTTTTCATTTGTAGTTCATTTTTTCATTTTTTCATTTGTTGTGTTTTTTGTAGTTCAACTTAAAAAAAAAACTTGGCAAGTAATTGAAATAAATAGGTTTAAGTTTAGGTTTTTTTTAATCTATTTCATTATAGTTTTTTTCCAATTTTATTTCAATTAATGGAAATTATTTTTAGTATTTTTTTTTAATAGGGTGCCCCCATTGCTACAGTTTTAATGCAATTTTTTTATTTTTAATTTTTTATTTAAAGGATTAGTTCACTTTAAAATGAAAATTACCCCAAGCTTTACTCACCCTCAAGCCATCCTAGGTGTATATGTCTTTCTTCTTTCTGATGAACACAATCAGAGTTATATTAATAAATATCCTGACGCATCCGAGCTTTTTAATGGCAGTGAACGGGACCAACGAGTATGAAAGTCAAGAAAGTACATCCATTCATCATAAACGTACTCCACATGGCTCCGGGGGTTAATAAAGTCTTTCTGAAGTGAAGCGATGTGTTTGTGTAAGAAAAATATCCATATTTAACAAGTTATAAAGTAAAATATCTAGCTTCCGCCAGAATCTAGGATGGCTTGAGGGTGAGAAAAGCTTGGGGTGATTTTAATTTTAAAGTGAACTAATTCTTTAATAGCTACAAAATGCCATGTATTTCCATAGTACAGGATAGCCATGAAGCTATAGACCTTGATGATGCGCTCAACTTTGTTCAACTCTTAGACTCCAGACACATTGTTTTTTTTTGTAAATAACAGCTGAGAAAATCCAGCCCTCTCATTTAGGATGCGGTCAACTGTCTGTCTCCTGTTTGCTTTGCTGTTTTTGACCTAAATGGTCATCTGGTCCTACCTATAGGACTCTATCTCGACAGTCCATCTAAAGTGGGGTTGAGTCTCCATGGCTGACCGGAGGGTTTGCTGAATGCTGCCTTTGTAAGGAAGTCCTCTGTTACGCGTCACTGAGACCAGCCCAGGGGGCAGGAAAGGGTGTTCTCTTCCTGTACCTTGACCCCCCCCACCCCCCCTGGAGATGCCCTCAGTGCCCTCTTACAAACACCTCCACACCCCCATCCCCCCCATCTCTCAATGGACCAGCCTTAATGACAGGAAAGATGATAGTAAGTTTACAGACAATGAGGTCATGGCGGCACTGCACCAATCCATGCCGGCTCTTGGAAAATTAGACGCAGATTAGAAGAGCAGGGACTGTGGGAGTGGCTGTCTAACTTTTCAGAGAGCTTGTTTCAAATTTCAAGATGCCATGTGTTATTACCTTTCTAAAATATCATTATTGAAGTGAGGTGATTTATATCCCATAGATTTATACTAACGTTCAAAAGTTTGGGGTTGGTAAGATATTTTTTTTTTTTTTTTTTTTTATGTTTGAAATGCTCACCAAGACTGCATTTTTTTTTTTTTAATCAAAAATACTGTAAAAATAGTAATATTGTGAAATTTTATTACAGTTTAAAATTAATGTTTTCTATTTTGAAATGTAATTTATTCCTATGATGGCAAACCATCATTACTCCAGTCTTCAGTGTCACATGATCCTTCAGAAATCATTCTAATATGCAGATGTTGAAAACAGTGCTGCTGCTTAATATTTTTGTGGAAATTATACATTTTTTTGCTGGTTTCTTTAAATAGACAGCATTCGTTTAAAATTTTTAACTTTATACATTTCTTTACTGTCACTTTTGATGAATTTAATGCATCCTTGCTTATTAAAAGTATTCATTTTGTTTCAAAAAAGTTCTTAATGACCCAAACTTTTGAACAGTAGTGTACATAAAAGGAGGGAATCTAGCCATATTTAGAGACCAGAATATCATACAGACTGTTTTGACTTGAGCCTGTAAAGAAACCACTTTGCTGCCACCCAGAACACCCTAGCAACCACGTAACAACATGCTAAACACCAATCATTCAGAACACCTTAGGCCCTGTTTAACATGGTATTAAGATGCGTTTTGGTCAATCTGATCACAAGTAGGCAAGGGAGACACATTCCCGTTTACACCTGGTGTTTTAATTAGTCTCTTTTGACCACTTTCAACCACTTCTGTCCTGATTTCTTTGAGTGGAGGGTCTATGGGCGGGTAAATGAATGGGTTTTTTTCTGATCTTTCGATCTAGTGGATGAAATAAGCTTGCGCAATTTACATATGAATGTGAAAGGAGACAACGAAAAAAAAATCAGCTTTCGTTTCAGCTCTGATAGCCTCAAGACCGCACCAAACTCTTTGAGTGTGTTAGAAATCATGAATGGTGAGAAAATATTGTGCTTAGTATGTTTTTCATCTTCAAACCAAACTTGGGTCTTTAGCCGACAAAGTCTAAATCCCGTCTGGCTAGTGCGCTTCTCATAATGTTTACGAATAAAGTCAGTAGGCGGAGAGTATGCGGTCTTTTGTGGCTGTTTGAACACATTCGACCCCATTAATGTCTGCACTATGCAAGCAATCCGGTTAAATGCGTTTTTTCGACTACCTCTGGAAGTGGTCAAAAGTGGACAAGCTCAAAATGTTTTATACCAAAATTCATCTTAATACCAGGTGTAAACAGGGCCTTAGAAACCATAAAGCAATGCCCTGGCACTCACATTTTCTTCAGAGAATGTAAAAATGCAGTTTTAAACAGCTGTTCCTTTTTCTTTCTCTCATCCTGTCCAACTACAATTGTTTATTCCTCTCTGTTGAGAAGTTTGTTTGGTCTGTGAAGATTTAACATGTGCATTAATTAGAGAACATGCTTCTAAATGTGTGGCTGTGTTTGTCTGTATGTTCAAATATTTGTAATTGGTGTATTTATAAAAAGCCAGGGGGAAAAACAGCTGTAGAAGCAGTGCTAACTCAACTTCAGCAGGCTCAGCTCATTTTCTCATTGACTTCTAACCCAGTGGGACTGGTGTGTGTGGTTGTGTGCTGGTGGTCACATGTTGCCAACCAAATTAATAACCATTGCACATGGCCACTCTGTTACATAATTTCTCTCTCTATCTGAGACGGTCCATTTCCTCAAAGATCATAAATTGTTGGTTTTTTACTATATTTTAATCTTAATAAAATCTGAAAATGAGAGTAACAGAGCTTTTTTCGAGTTCTAGGGAAACTAAACTAACTAAAAGTAACATTTCTGCTAATATAACTACATTTTTAGTACTGTATAATAGTGTGACTTTTTCAGTTACAAGCTAATTTTAGTAGCGATGTAGCATAACATGTTTTCAATGTCTTATTGTATTCTGTTTAGTTCAGTTTAGATCTTAGATTTTGACTGTAGCTTAAACACGCTACTTCTCAACACTGATGTTTTCATCTTTCTTCTTCAACATAGAAGGATTGTTTCTTTACAGCGCTGATGTTTGAATCCAAACCTTTTAGCAATGTTTCCTGTAGACTTTTTGTGAATTGGAACACTGTTGTACTTCCTGCTCTCTTATAAATATTCCTCATAGTCTTATTAGTATGCTAACATCTTCCTTCATCTTTTTTTCTCCTTGAACAGTGTGAGTATTATAGTTGGAGCACCCAAAGCCAACACCAGTCAGCCCAACATCAGAGAAGGAGGATCAGTCTTCTACTGTCCATGGAGCCTCAGCCAATCACAATGCAGCAGCATAGAGTTCGATAGACAGGGTAAGTCTCCCTATCAGTTGCTGTGCTCCATTTATTTGAATTTTTAACAATATTATACATGTGATGTGGGTGTTCACTAAAAGATGTATTGTGACTACATTAGCGATGCACCAAATTGAATTTTTAGTGAAATTCAAATTTAAGTCTTTATTTAGCTGAAAACCAAAGATAACGTTTGGGAATTAAATTTGGGTAAACTCAGAAAACTGTTTAGGGTGTCGTATTCTCCAGTCCTGTGTTATTTGTAGTATAATTGATATACTATTAAAGATTTTGTTAATGTTTTTAATTATATATTATTTTATATTTGAATAAAAATGTATATAAAGTTTTAGTCATTTTGTTGCATGTTTTTGTCTTTTTTTTTCTTTTTCAAAAAATATCCATATCCAATGATCTCAGCCCTCCAAAACTATTTATAGGCCAAAATGGAAAATTATTTTTTCCAGTTTCGGACGAAAATACTTGCTGAAATATTGGTGCAGAAAACATACTATGCTTTTGTTCCTCAAATCAAGTTTATCAAGTTTGTGCAACTAATTTAGCACACAATGTACACTGCTAATTGTTTACTGGCACTTAAAGTGGATCCAGTATTTTGACTTAAGTTTGTACATCCTCCCCAAAACAATCCAAGTGTTGATGGATATCTGCTCCTTCCATTATGCGACTTCCTCAAAGCTAGCACCTTTTTGGTCGCACAGCCCTCTGCTTTTCATTGTGTAGACTTTGCTCTGGAGGGTGATGGAAGATGGGGTTTAGAGGAAGAGAAGGCAGACAAGTGCTCGAGCAGACTTCCTGATGTATGCAGGCTCAGATTTTCTTAAAATAGATGCGTTTCTCAACAGAACATGATAGTTAGCAAGTTTTGAAATGGGTAAATAGAGACGGTTTTATGCAATTTATTTGTCACATAACCTAAAAAAAATCAGATGTTATTGGTCTGTGAAAAAAAAAAAAAAAAAAAAAAAAATCTACCTACCGAAAAAAAAAAAAAAAAAGTCAATGGAAGAAACTGTCTGTTTTGTGGCTGTCTTGTTAGTGCCTGCATGTTAACATTGCTTGCATTGTTGGTCGTTGATCTACTCACCATGCCAGAATAATTTCTGTTGTGGCGGTGATGTAAAACATAAAAAATGCATTTTTTTAGGATTCAGATTTCCATGCACTACAGCAACCAGGAAAAAGAATAAGCTGAGACCATGACATACGTTCTGTCAATTGTGAATTGTCTCTTGCGTGAATCAGACAGAGTCCTAAGAACTGATCCAGGTTGCTGAGTATGTAGAACACATGTCAGGGGACAATGAAGTGTTCACAATCTCAGTGAGAGACTGTTGGCTTCCTTCCTGCGGAATCAAAGTCTCCTCTGAAAATCCAAGCTGTGATTTACTGCCTATTACTCTTGCACGGGGAGAAATATTCCAGCAAAAACCTTTTTACAGATCTGTTTTTATATATTTTTTTTCTCTCTCATGATGCACAGCTGCATGTTCTAGAAAACAGCCGGTAACGTCATATATCAGATTTTTCTATGTAGGGCTGCAAGCATGCTGTGTGTTTATGAGTCATGTAAAACGTCATGCTCTTCATTTTATTACATTTGACTTCAATTAAAACATAATTTTGTTTTGGTTTAACTCAATAGCCAAGGAGAAGATCATAATGGAATTACGCTAATACCCTGTGATGTGTGATGCATTACAGGGTTTGGTTTAGCCTTGGAGGTTAATGCTTATCCAATGATCATTCAATTAGATGTCAATACTTCCTGACAGATCCAAAATTATTGATATTTTGACAAGTGATTTTTACGCAGTTTTCTTTAGTCTCAGCAGTTAGGCGATAACCTGAAATAAAGCATGACAATAACCACCCTTTTCAGCACTCTTGGTTCCAGAAGTTTATTTTATTTTATTTTATTTTATTTTATTATTTTTAGTTGTTAGTTAGTTAATAAGTTTGTTTGAGACTAGGTTCTGGAATAAGTTTTGTTTTATTTTGTTTGATGTTTTGTTTTCCTGTTTTTAATTTTTTAGTTTCCCATTTTATTTTATTTTATTGTATTTTTTTTTTTGTTTCCCATTTTATTTTCCCATTTTATTTTAGTTTAGTTTAGTTTATTATTTTATTTTATTTTATTTTATTTTTAGTTGTTAGTTAGTTAATAAGTTTGTTTGTAAACAAATGTCATTAAGAGGTTAGGTCTTTCTAGTCTCAGAAGTCAGGAGACTAGGTTCTGGAATATGTTTTGTTTTATTTTGTTTGTTTTGGTTTCCTGTTTTATTTTATTTGATGATTTATTTTGTTTTCCTGTTTTATTTTATTTGATGTTTTGTTTTCCTGTTTTATTTTATTTGATGTTTTGTTTTCCTGTTTTTATTTTATTTTATTTTATTTTTTAGTTTCCCATTTTATTTTATTTTATTTTTTAGTTTCCCATTTTATTTTCCCATTTTATTTTATCCCCCCCCCCCCCCCCCATTTTATTTTATTTCTATTTCAAAAGCTGAAAGCATATGTCATAGTTTAAGAGCTCTTGTTAGCTCTTTCTAGGTTTATATGTTATCATTAAAATTCTATTTTGCTCTGGAGAAAATAAATGACTGTTGTACTCTATTTACAATTTATATTGAGTCACTGCAAATATATCAAATTAAGATCTCACCACTTAAATCTGGGCTTGACCCTGCGGCCACTGATGTGCCATTGGCTTCTCTAAGAGGTTCACATAGTACTTCCTCCTGCCTAACATCCCTCAGTCAGAGAAAGCATTAGCTTAATCATGTCTTCAGATCTGACCTCTTTCCTCTTCCTCCCCGATAAGAAAATAACAGAGAATGATGAGAGAGAGAAATGAGAGTGGGCGGGAATCAGAGGAGAGAGAGCGTTGACTCTTGTCTATTCTCATTTCCCTGTCTCTCGGCATCTCCCTAGGGACACTTGATGTGATGACTGAATTTAGCCATGTGGCTCGTGCCTTCCGCTACCCCTTCCTGACCCTCCCTTTCTCTTACACAGATCTAGATACTCCACTAATGGGGTGGTTCTCTCATTGCTGAAAGAGAGAGGTGTGTGTGTGTGACCTCCTCACCTCCACCATCCCATGAGAGAGTCAGCCAGGTCGTCTTGGCCTGACTCCAGGAACTGAGAGCACTCATAGGATTAGCAATCGAGGGAATTTTGATTAAAATGGCTGCATATCACAGCAGAGGTGTCTCTTAAGGTGCCTTAATTGTTGGAATACTTCCTCTTAAATCCTCTGTTACATCAGCTTTAGTCTCAGGTTACCAGACTAATGTCTGGTCTACATTGCAGATTATTCTGGCCAAGAACCACCCACTTAGACATGTAAAGTAGTTTCACTTTTTATGTGACATTTAAGATGAAATTGGGTTTAAACTTGAGCAAAACAATGTCTGGTTTAATTTCCAATTGACAACAAACAAATGCTTGAATATCTGTCAAAGATTCACTTCAATAAATCATGAACCAAATCCAATTACTAATTCTTTCACAGAAGTGCTCATTGTTGCCTGGGAACTTCATTTTAGTTGTCTTTAGCCAATTGTTAGTTGGTTTTAGTTTAGTATTTTTAGTGGGTGGGATATATTAGGCAGCAAGTAAACATTTTGTCCTCAAAGTTGATGTGTTAGAAGCAGGAAAAATGGGCAAGCGTAAGGATTTGAGCGAGTTTGACAAGGGCCAAATTGTGATGGCTAGATGACTGGGTCAGAGCATCTCCAAAACTGCAGCTCTTGTGGGGTGTTCCCGGTCTGCAGTGGTCAGTATCTATCAAAAGTGGTCCAAGGAAGGAACAGTGTTGAACCGACGACAGGGTCATGGGCGGCCAAGGCTCATTGATGCACGTAGGGAGCGAAAGCTGGCCCGTGTGGTCTGATCCAACAGACGAGCTACTGTAGCTCAAATTGCTCAAGAAGTTAATGCCAGTTCTGATAGAGAGGTGTCAGAATACACAGTGCATCGCAGATTGTTGCGTACGGGGCTGCATAGCTACAGACTAACCACGGTGCCCATGCTTACCCCTGTCCACCACCGAAAGTGGCAACAGTGGACACGTGAGCATCAGAACTGGACCACGGAGCAATGGAAGAAGGTGGCCTGGTCTGATGAATCACGTTTTCAATGCACAGATTCAATCTCCAATTGCTGTAACTCAACAGTATCTTGCATCAGAGTCTCAAATAATCATGGCAGTCGTTCCATGATGTGGAAAGTGAGATAATTGTTAGTTTTAACGGTCCACCTCCATTGACGTTGACTGATTCTCGTCCCGCAAACTGTCCTCCCCAACTGCGCACCAGTTTTACATTAACCGGCGTCTTCCATATACCGTGTCTTGGAGCTCAGTACACACACTTGAGTTTTCAGTTGTAAGGAATCTCACAGGGGCAGGGCTGCTGGTTTTCCTGCGTGATTCTTTAGGCCTCTTTACTTTGGCAGTGAGAGAGGGAAAGACAGGGAGGAAAAGAAAGAGAAAACCATCACCCTGGAGGTGACCATAAGGCATATATCCTCTAATGTTATTAGAGGGCTCTAATCCCCACTGCTTTCCTACTGGGGTACCAAACATGCTTGAGAGAAGGAAACAAAAGACGTCTGGGGAAAAGGAGGTGTGTGTGTGTGTGTGTTTCTGGGTTAAGGGGTGGTTTGGAAAGTCTACAGAGATGACAAGTCAAGGGAGATAAAGAAACCATACAAGATAGTAAAAGAATGAGTGGGAGATGGTGACTTAAACAGAGAAAATAATGAAGCGGAATTCTCAGAAAGGGATGACAGACTTTGAGAAAAGGAAGAGGAAGGTGAGGGGTGCTATGAACTGAAAGACGGAGAGAGTGTGTGTGTGTATGTGTTTGTATCTGTAGGAGTGTATCTGACAGATAGCTTGGAGCTCCTGTTTTGCTTGGATGAGGATTCCTGGCACTGTTTTCCCATTAAAAATGAAACAAAGTCTTTTTAGACAGTAAAATAGGGTCTTACCAATTGGTTGAATCACACAAATTAATGTTTGGGTTATATTTCACCCTGGAATTGAAAATTATGTTTTGCATAAAGATTTTATTAGGCCTATTTTAAGTCCAATAATTGTTTTATTTTTATTATATTTTTTTAATGACAATTATGCATATTGTTTTCCTCCAAATTTTCATTACTGTGAGATAGAGATATATATATATATATATATATATATATATATATATATATATATATATATATATATATATATATATATATATATATATATATATATATAAAGTTATTACTTTTTCATTAGAGTAATAATAAAGAAGCTGTCCTGCATTCATTAGTATCACTGTGTTTTGCTTGGAAAACTGCAATAAAAAAAAAAAAAAAAGAGAGAGAGAGAGAGAGAAATTAATAAATGTATAGGCATCGGTAGTGGTATCGGCGAGTACTAGAAAAAAAGTATCGGTACTTGTACTCGGTCCTTAAAAAATGGTATCGGTGCATCCCTACTGAATACCCCCACAGTTGTTAAAGTTGTATTTAAAATTTGGTAATTTTAAATAATTTATAGTTTTATTTATTTGCTTTTGCATTACTGACAGCTTGGGTGGGGATTGATTAATGATGCCTAATAATGAAAATAATATTTTGGCTAATATAATTATAGATTTAGTTTTCTTTATGCGAAATATAATTTCCTATTCTTCTTTTGATTTGGGGCTGCACTATGATCCAGACATTTCTTGACAGTTTTCGTAATATTAACCCACATAACTTGAGCTCCTGTTTTGTTTGGATGAAGGTTCCTGGCACGGTTTCTTCCCTCCGAATGAGACCAGGCCCTCTTCAGAGCCAGCTGAGAATTGTGTTACCGCCAGTTGTACCTTTCACTCATTTCTCCTCTTCCTCAATCTCTCGTTCCCCCTTCCCCTCCATCACACCACAGAACCCTGTTGCATCATGCTTGTAATTATGGTGCAACTGGAGAAATGTCTGTGGCAAAGTTCAGTTTGGCAGTCAGGGATGGGAATGGAGTGTTTTGAAGGCTTTTGGTAGACTCAGTTTGAATGTTCTGGCCTAGTGACTCCTCTGGCAGTTGAACCTGAGCTCTGATGGTCTTGGTGTAGTGGTCTTATTGTCGAATCCCCACCCCTCTCATTGGTCAGGACATGTCACCTTTGTTTTGATTTCAGCCCATATGTGACCATCTGTCTTTTCCCCTTCTTGTGCCAGCACTTCATGATATGACCTTTAACCTCAGTGGATACCTGAGCCTGTGTTGTGCAGTCTGTTCTTTTTTCCACCTTGGACTTTTCAGTTTATTCGGGATCTTAAAGGGTTAGTTTACCCAAAAATGAAAATTCTGTCATTTATTACTCACCCTCATGCCGTTCCACACCCATAAGACCTTCGTTAATCTTCGGAACGCAAATTGAGGTATTTTTGTTGAAATCCGATGGCTCAGTGAGGCCTGCATAGGGAGCAATGACATTTCCTCTCTCAAGATCCATAAAGGTACTAAAAACATATTTAAATCAGTTCATGTGAGTACAGTGGTTCAATATTAATAATATAAAGCGACGAGAATATTTTTGGTGCGCCAAAAAAACCCAAAATAACGACTTGTATAGTGATGGCCGATTTCAAAACACTGCTTCAGGAAGCTTCGGAGCATAATGAATCAGCGTGTCGAATCAGCGGTTCGGAGCGCCAAAGTCACGTGATATCAGCAGTTTGGCGGTTTGACACGCGATCCGAATCGTGATTCGACACGCTGATTCATTATGCCCCGAAGCTTCCTGAAGCAGTGTTTTGAAATCGGCCATCACTAAATAAGCCGTTATTTTGTTTTTTTGGCGCACCAAAAATATTCTCGTCGCTTTATATTATTAATATTGAACCACTGTACTCACATGAACTGATTTAAATATGTTTTTAGTACATTAATGGATCTTGAGAGAGGAAATGTCATTGCTGGCTATGGAGGCCTCACTGAGTCATCGGATTTCAACAAAAATATCTTAATTTGTGTTCCAAAGATGAACGAAGGTCTTACAGGTGTGGAACGGCATGAGGGTGAGTAATAAATTTTCATTTTTGGGTGAACTAACCCTTTAATGCGCTTAAAATCAACATGGAACTGCATTCACAACACATTTTACTTAAGTGATGTGATATCCTGTGGGAAATAATGTTGGGCAGGAGTTGATTTTATCCACTGGGATGCGATTCGCTTGTGAAACGCGTTTGATATTTATAGTTAATGTTTTTTTTCTTATTACATTTGTTTATTTATTTTATTTATTTAGCCTATCATTCTAGTGTTCATAAGTGGTATTATCATCATCATGTTAATTTGTATTTATGTATGTTTTTATTTTATTTTTTTCTGGCTGTAGGAGATCTAAACATGACTATAAATGAAACAGTGCATCAAGGAGAGTTCAAATCCCATCAGTGGTTTGGAGCAACAGTACGAGTGCATAAAGATAGTGTGCTGGTAAGATCTTACTCATATTTTTGTCTATGTGGAAAATAGTCAGTATAATAGTCAGTTTGGCTCATACCATCCTTCAAATCAAGAAACACAGTTATTTCTTCTAGAACATTTGTTATTGAACGAACATACTTTGCCTTCAATCGCAAAAGTTCTAAAGCAGTGGTTCCCAAACTGGGGTGCACGAGGTGACAGTGGGGGTACGCAAACAAAATGGTGAGTTTTGCCGTTCATTTAATTCTACCCCACCTTAAAGGGTTAGTTCACCCAAAAATGAAATTTCTGTCATTAATTACTCACCCTCATGTCATTCCAAACCCGCCAGACCTTCATTCATCTTCAGAACACAAATTAAGATATTTTTGGTGAAATTATTTTTTGATGAATTTTTATTTCCCATAGAAAGCAACGTAATTACCACTTTCAAGGTCCAGAAAGGTAGTAAAGACATCGTTAAAATAGTCAATCTGACTACAACAGTTTCTTCTCTACCTTGTCCTCCTCCTACGCAGTTGACGCAGTGCAGCGCTTCCATGCTTACGTCCGAACGCCGGCTCAGTATTGCCCGATGCCTGTTCACGTGAGCACCATGATGCATGCGTGTGATGCTGATGCAGGAGCCGGCCAATAATGAGTCGCATTCTGACGTAGAACCCGGTAGCTCTGCAATGTGTCTTCAACGTATACAGTGTAGGATAATGACAGGGGAGAGATAAAATTGTTGAATAAAGTCATTATTTTTGTTGTGTTTTTGCACACAAAAAGTATTCTCGTCGCTTCGTAACATTAAGGTTGAACCACTGTAGTCACATGGACTATTTTAATGATGTCTTTAGTACCTTTCTAGACCTTAAATGTGGTAATTATTTTGTTTTCTATGGGGGATAAAAAAAAACTATTCAGATTTCATCAAAAATATCTTAATTTGTGATCTTAATTTGTGTTCTGAAGATGAACGAAGGTCTTACGGCTGTGGAATGACATGAGGGTGAGTAATTAATGACAGAAATGTCATTTTTGGGTGAACTAACCTTTTAATAGGGTTAGAAAAACTTCGCCTTTATAAAGGGAAAATGCACCTGAAAATAAATTCAAGGGGGGCAAATATTGTCCCTTAATGGAAAAGGTGTGACTGCAGTCTAAGTGGAAGAGAGGGGTACGTTAAATGCTTCAGGAGGTACGCCGCTCTAAAAAGTTTGGGAACCAGTGTTCTAGAGGAAATAACGGTTGGTGACTGTAAAAATGTTCTTAAATTGTCTGTGTAAGTTTCAAATTATAAACAGATCAGTTCCAGCTCTATTCATTCCTTATAATTCCTTTTGTTTTTCTTCTGAATTCAAATTTTCTGACTCTTTGGCTTGTGGATATAATGCTGGATTTTTGTCTGTAACATCAAAAGCCCAGGTGCTGTTCTTCATGGATTATCAAACTGTGACCTGGATTCATGGTCATGGTTGCTTCTACTGTTGACATGCATGTGGGTTTTCTGTCGATAGAGATGACCTTTAACTTCTAGCATTATCCATTCCATAGGCTTGTGCCCCCCTCTACTCATGGAGAACCGTGGAAGAGCCTAATCCTTCTGCTCATGTTCATACTCATGCTGAATATATTGCTGAAACTACTGGCTCATGTTTTCTGTCCGTCAAAAACTTCACTAAGTTTGTGGAATACGCTCCATGTCGCACAGGTGGGCTTGCAGTCAGTGATAATTTTTATGGCACTGTCCAATATAAGTTATTTTATAGTGAGAGTAACATAACATGCTGTCCCTTGCAGAATTCCATGGAAGAAAAGGACAAGGCTACTGCCAAGGTGGATTCAGTGCTGATTTTACTCAGGTGAGACATTGGTAGAACTGAATAGAACATGTAATGCATATTTGCTGTTTTCTTCTTCTGGTCTCACCTAGATACTGTTGCTATGTTACAGGAAGGAAAGCTGGTGCTTGGAGGACCTGGCAGTTACTTCTGGCAAGGTTTGGCTTTCAAAATATAAACTCTAGTTTGAGAATAGAGTCTTTTAAAAGCTCATCAGTATGTGGCATTTATATAAAGTATGGCATGTAAACTTAAATTGAAAAGTTTGAGGTCAGTTTTTTTTTTTTTTTTTTTTTTTTTTTAGAGAAATTAATACATTAAAAAAAAAAGCTCTAAAAAATTCTATTTCAAATAAATGCTGTTCTTTTACACATTCTATTCATCAAAAATGTATAACGGTTTTCTTGAGCACCAAATCAGCATATTAGAATGATTTCTAAAGGATCATGTGACACCGAAGACTGGAGTAATGATGCTGAAAAATTCAGCTTTGCCATCACGGGAATAAATGACAATTTAAAATATATTAAAATTAAAAACGGTTATTTTAAATTGTAATAATATTTCACAATATAACTGTTTTACTGTATTTTTTGATCAAATAAATGCAGCCTTGGTGAGCACACGAGAATTCTTTCAAAACAATATTACCTACCCCAAACTTTTGAAGGGTAGTGCATGTACCTTTCATAAACATGGATGTTTCATAATTTGACTAGATTTCCATCAGTTTTAGAAGAAAATCTAATTTTCTGTCCTCAAAATGTAGATATTTACATTTATTATTTGCATTGACTATGACCTTAAGCTCAATGCAAATGCAATTAAAAAATCAATTTCTTCTTACCATCTTTAGGCCAATTGATCACTGCGGTTAAAGAAGAAATCGTCAAGGCCTATTACCCGGGATACTTCTTGACATCAGTGAATGGCCAGATTCAGACCAAACAGATTAAAGAGATCACATTTGATGACAATTACATGGGTACGTCTTTCCATTCCCCTCTTATTAGTTGTCGAGTTGAAAATACTTCGTTGTTTTTTATTATTGCCATGTCACAGCATGTTTTCTGTTCCTCACCACCCATATTTTTCATTTATTTAACAGGTTACTCAGTGGCTGTGGGTGAGTTCAGTGGTGATGATGATGAAGGTGAGTGTTGTAACTCATTTAGGTTACAGTTTCACTACATTATTTTAATTTACTCATTAAAAATGGAAATAGAATGACGGTGACGGTGTTTCACCACAGATAATGATTTAATATCATCATCTGCTATTTGAATAACGACATACAGAAGCATTAAATCTGAGCACTGTTTGTAGAACCTTTCAAAGGAAGTGTTATGATTATACCTTCTTTATGAATCCATTTCACTTAAACAAACTTTAAAACAGAGCTCTTGGAGTGGCTCTGATCACCAGAATTATCAGAGTTCCTAAGGAACCAACACATTTCCATGTTTCCACTACTAAATCTTTCTCTTTTTCCTCTCTTTTTTGGCTTGCCTGCTCTCAGACTTTGTGACTGGAGTTCCCAGGGGAGTCAGACTGCATGGACAGGTGAGAGGAAGCAGTCACACGATCAACTGTGACATTTAGCCACAGAACTTTTCACTCAAATTGTGGGTTACAGCAGCTTTTCAGTGTGATACATGTGACAAACTCCATTACACATCCCCTAAAGTATGACTTCAGATAAATTTGGATTTTATAACCCTTCACCCAGAGACTGTTGATGGTACTTAAAGGGTTAGTTCACCCAAAAATAAAAATTCTGTCATTAATTACTCACCCTCATGTCGTTCCAATCCCGTAAGAGACAAAAATGAAGATCTTTTTGATGAATTCTGAGAGCGTTCTGTCCCTCCATAGACAACTATGCAACTACCACTTTGACACTTCAAAAAGTTCATAAAGAGATCGTAAAACTAATCCATATGAATTGAGCGGTTTAGTCAAACTTTCCTGAAGAGACTTGATCGCTTTATATGATGAACAGATTTAATTTAGGCTTTTATTCACATATAAACATTCATCAATGCACACATTAGTTCAAGCACGTTTGAACTTCCACATGAGGTTTGTTCTTGTGCATCAAAAAGGTTCGGTTAAGCTTCTGTTTATGTTCACTGATCAATGTTTATATGTGAATAAAAGCCTAAATTCAATCTGTTCATATAAAGCGATCGAGTCGAGAAAATCTGGACTACACCACTCTATTCATATGAATTAGTTTTACGATCTCTTCATGAACTTTTTGCGTAGCTGCCAATGGAGGGACAGAAATCTCTCAGATTTCATCAGAAAGTTCTTAATTTGTGTCTTAAGGCTTTGGAACGACATGAGGGTGAGTAAATGATGACAGAATTTCCATTTTTGGGTGAACTATCCCTTTAATGGAACAAAAATTATATATATGTGTTGGCTTTTTGTTTTTAATCAGGTTTCCATTCTCAATGGCACTCTGGATATGCTGAAGACCTTCACTGGTGAGCAGGTAAGTTTGATGACATTTATTTTATTGCCAGTATGACATTAAAACAACTGCAACATTCAGATTATAGTATTAAACTTTTGGTACATACCATGTTCCACACTGTCTGAGGTGAAATGTGCATTGGTTTTCACCTTGTTGATGATTAAACAATAGAATATCACAGATTTGGTTGTGGACTCTTGTGGCCAGTAAGAAACCACCTAGCAACTGCATAGGGATGCATAGTAACAACACAGAGCATCTTTTAGCATCAGATCAACAAGTTTTGTATGGGCATTCACCACTCATATTTTCAAATCTAGTTTCTAATTTGTTCTATTGGCTTTTGTGGTGTAATAATATATTTTGCTGTGACAGCAGCTATTTTAGGACGTGACATTTAAACAGAGTTATGTCATTATTACTGCTTTGCAAAGCTTCATCCGACCATGATATTCTTCAAACTGTTGCACACTGATGATATATACAAAAATAATTTCCTTTACAAGTCTCTTTAAACTGAGCTGGAGTGCTCTGTGGTAAGCAGTAAAGAATGGATTATGTGAGGCGAGAGCTTACGGGCAATTTTCCTAAACTAGCGCCACAGTTTTGCAAATGGAATTGTTGGAGGCCTTTAACTGCTCTGATTGCCTCAGCTGAGTAAATACAATCAAAAAGCATTTGTGTGTGCCCACCTCGGGGGGGCTAGAGAAAAGAGCCACATCTGAATCATCAAAGAGCTCTTTTCATGTACTCACACCATAACAAACTGGAGTAAATGTCAATGTATGCTTTTAGGTGTGTTCATGTGACATTCATATGATCCTGCATGTTGTTTGCATGTACAGTGTAAAAATGTGTAGCTTGTATCTATGTGATCCAAATGAAAGTTTTTAGATTTTTAATTCACCAAATGTTTCAGATGGGTTCCTACTATGGCTATGCGGTGGCTGTTACTGACATAAACAATGACGGGTAGGTAACCATAACCAGGTTTAGACAAGAATGTACCACAAGAATGTTTTCAGTGTTTAAGTTTGTGGTTCGTATCACCTTCAGAATGACAGACCTGCTAGTTGGTGCCCCCATGTTCATGGTTCGTGACTCTGATGGGAGGTTAGAAGAGTTGGGTCGGGTCTATGTGTACTTGCAGAATGGACCTCTGGATCTTACACCTCAGCTACCTCACCTCACCGGCACACACACGTTTGGCCGGTTTGGCAGCTCCATTACCCCTCTCGGAGATCTCAACCAAGATGGTTACAATGGTGAGAAATTTGTACAGATTTTTGCATATGTTTATCTGTCCGTCATCAAATAACTTTATCGGTAATCGGCTGAAATGGGAGTTTCTTTATCGGTTTTGGTTGTTATTAGATCTATATTGGACAATATTTAATTGTTCATGCTCATTTCCCTAATGTTTACATTAAGATTACCTTTGTAGTCATCTAACACTCACTTAAAGTTGATTTTTTTTTAAATGTAATTTATTTAATTAAAATATTTATTTATTTTTAAATTATTTATTTGAATTTTTAAGCGTCTAGTTTTGAATTTATTTAGACAAAATAATATAAAATTTTAATATTTGTCAGATAAAAAATATATATTTTTTTACTTTTTTAGACAATTTTATAGAATTTTAATATCTGTCATTTATCAGTTAATTTAAAGTTATTAATTTGTGTTTCATTTTTAATTTATTTAGGCAAAATTATATAGAATTTTAATATCTGTAATTTGTCTGTTAATTTAAAATTATTACTTTTAGTTTTTAGTGTTTTATTTTTTTTAAATTTATTTAGGGAAAATAATATGGAATTTTAATATGTCATTTATCAGTTCATTTAAAATGATATATATATTTTTTTATTTATTTAGACAAAATTATATAGAATTTTAATATCTGTCATTTATTAGTTAATTTAAAATTATTACTTTTAGTTTTTAGTGTTTTATTTTTAATTTATTTGGGGAAAATAATATGGAATTTTAATATCTGTCATTTATCAGTTAATTTAAAACTATTCATTTTTTGTGTGTTTTATTTTTAATCAATTAAGACAAAATTATATAGAATTTTAATATCTGATTTTGTCATTTATCGTTTTATCAGCATAACATGAAAGTAATTTTCACATTTTTGATATTGACCAGAATTGTAATGTCAGTGCACCCCTAATTCTTCGATCTCCTCTTAACAGATGTGGCCATCAGCTGTCCGTTTGGTGGGGAAAACAAACAAGGATTGGTGCTCATCTATAACGGACATGCTGGAGGACTCAGGGAAAAGCCTTCTCAGGTGATCGTTGGCCAATGGGCTTCTGCTCTACCATCAGCACTACCTGCCAGTTTTGGTTACGCCCTTCGTGGAGGCAAAGACCTGGATAACAATGGCTACCCAGGTGAGAAAACTTAGTCTGTTATAATATAACTTAGTCTGTTATAATGTCTGCTACCATAAACCACCGCCCTTACTGCTGAAATCTAGTTTGAGACCATGCTTTTTTGTTGTTGCAGATCTCATTGTTGGTGCATTTGGTGCGGACACAGCTGTTCTTTACCGGTCAGTCAAAGACATTTTATGCATCTAAAATCTATGACAGTTTCCACAAAAATTAAGCAGCAACTGTTTCAACATTGATAAAATTTTAATCATAAAACTGTTTAAAATGCTAAATACTGATGTTATGTCATTTCCAGGTCTCGTCCCATTGTGAACACCAGTGCCACCTTAACTGTCTCTCCAACTATGATTAATCCTGAGGAGAAAGTCTGCCCAATAAGCCGTGGGAACGAGACCCAGCATGTGTCCTGGTATGTCTGCCATCTTGTTTCGGCCAGAACTTGCTGCATTCATGGTTCAGTGCAGTCAATAGACTTTATTAGGCCTGACAATTTAAAGTTTATCCAAATCCTGAGCATTCAACAAGCAATAATATCGGACAAGATCATGATATTTCACATTTAACATCATTTAAGCGGCATTGAAGTGCACTTATGTAGGAATTTAAAAAATCTAATTTAGTAAATTAAGGTTAATTAATTACATCCACAGTCAGGCTTTGTGTGTCAGGCCGCGCATATGGAAAGGTGTAGTTATGCTGTCAGCAGATGCTTTTTCAAATGGTTTGGACACGCTGTGCTGGTTGAGAACATGCCAGGAAGGTGGCGAAAAGCATGAAATGGCCCTTTCCCTCCTCCATGACGTGCGTTTTTGAAATATGCATCCTATCTGTGGAGGGAAAGGAAACTCCACAGGGCTGGTCTCCATCTGACGTGAAACGTCTGTGTCTCCTCCTGTTCTGTTTTATACAGGGAAAGTTTGTATACGTATGTCTTGATTACAAGTCGTTGCCTAGACACAGAGGCTTTTGGGAGAATTTAGAGAGAGAGAGAGAGAGGTCTAGCAGTGGCTTTGAATGAGATATTGTTTAGTGGTGGAGCACAGCTGGGAAACATCAGGACGCACTGAGCTGCGCACACACACACACAGATGTATGCTGAGGCTTAGAGAAACACATGGGAACACAGTGCGTTTATTGCACAGGTCAGAAGTAGCCTGGATTGTGATTTTTCTTTTTTTCTTCACTCTTTCACTCTTACCCTTCTGTATCTTGTTTCTTTTGTGTTCTTTGTTTTGTGTATCTTTTTTTTCGTCCTTTTCTTTTACTTTTTTTTTTATTTGAAACTTGTCTTTTGAACTTTTTCAGACTTTTTCTAAAATGTTTTCATTATTTAATTCAAACTGTCGTTTAAACTTTTTTCAAAAAATGTTTTTCTTTCTTTCTTGATTTCAGTTGGACCCTCATTTATTACTCTTAAATAGATAAATAACTAAATTGCTAATAACTTCATTAGACAGTCATATATTGTTTAACAATTTGGGGTCAGTTTTTTTTAATTAATACTTTTATTCAGCAAGGATGCATTAAATTAATCAATAATAAAACTAAAGACATTTATAGTGTTGCAAAAGATTTTTATTTCAAATAAATAACTTTTTATTCATCAAAGAATCCTGGCAAACAAGTATCACGGTTTCCACAAAAATAATTTAACTGATTATAATAAGAAATATTTCTTAAGCACCAAATCAGCATATTAGAGTGATTTCTGAAGGATCATGTGACACTGAAGATGCTGAAAATTCAGCTTTGCCATCACAAATTAAAATAGAAAACAGTTATTTTAAATTAATAATATTTCACAATATTACCATTTTATTGTATTTTTGATCAATAAAATGCACAGTTGGTGAGCATAAGTGACTTTTTTTTTTTTCAAAAACATGAAAAATTCGTACTGACCCCAAACTTTTAAACGGTAGTGTACATTACATCAGTTTCCTTCCTTCCTTCAAGCTGTCAAGCCATATAACCTTAGGAAACAATAATAGCAAATATTTCATAGCCAAAGAGATTCAATGTGTTTCTAATGTTTCATTGTAATAAATCCACTTCATCTCTCATCATTTGTCTGCTGTGCTTCTTACAGTGTCAACCTGAGCTTTTGCCTCTCAGCCAATGGGAAGCACCTACCAAATCATCTCGGTAAGCCACATCTGCTCATGTTTACCCACCTATAGGATCCCCTTTGTGAAGTTATCTTAAATATTATTCCTTTTTAGATAAGAAACCACCTACAACACCCAAGCATTTTGGTGCACAGTTATTCTAGGTCTAATTTTTGCTTAATTTCCTCATAACTTTTTGCATCTAACAGAGCTTTCCTTGCCATTTCTGTTTCCCATCCCGTCCATAAGCCTTTCTTTGTCCATACACAACCTTTACAATGTATTTATTCAGTAATTGCTTCCCTCTATTTCCCCCGGGCTAATGATACCACCATATGCCCTGCCATTAGAGGCCTAGACTATGTGCGAAGAATAACACCTACTACACACGCTCAGATAACTGAGCACAGGTGCCATACATCTGAATGGCATGCAAATTCCTTCATACCCTCATGCCTTTCGATCAAAAGCATTATGGCTTTTCTTGTAGTCATTCTCTTCAGGTTTTGGATGATGATAAAACCTAAATGTTTGGGAGAACTTTCCACTCTTGCCAAAGCAAAACGGTCTGATCTAACCAATAGGCTTTGAGATTTAGTGCCGTGTCAGCATGGTGCCGGCCTGCACCTGTGTGTGGAGCCAACGTGAAGGCAAAAGATTTCTAAATATATCTGTTAATGGGTCTGTGTTCTAGAATTTAACATCGAAGTTCAGCTGGACCGTCTGAAGCAGCAGCAGAAGGGGGCCGTACGGAGAGCTCTGTTTCTCGACACCCATCTTCCAGCTCTGCATTGGACAATGAAAGTGCCAAATGAAGGCAGATGGTGCAGAGATACTAAGATCTACTTGCGGGTGAGTTTTCCCTACAAAACGTTTAGAGATTAATGGTATTACTAGGGGTATAACAATACACTTATGTCATGATTTGGTTCGATACACGATACTGATCTCACAATACGATACTCTCAACAACTTTATCAACTTAATACTTTTATGCTTTAAACAAATCCAAAATAGTTAAAATCTGATTTTTTTTATTATTAATTCTAAGACATATGATAAACAGTTAAAGGGTTAGTTCACCCAAAAATGAAAATTCTGTCTTTAATTACTCACCCTCATGTCGTTCCACACCCTTAAGACCTTCATTCATCTTCAGAATACAAATTAAGATATTTTTGATAAAATCCAATGGCTCAGCATTGACAGCAAGTTAATTTACACTTTCAAATGCCCAGAAAGCTACTAATGACATATTTAAAACAGTTCATGTGACTACAGTGGTTCAACCTTAATGTTATGAAGCGACAAGAAGCTTTAAAATGAAGCTTCGAAGCTTTACGAATCTTTTGTTTCGAATCAGTGGTTCAGAGCTTGTATCAAACTGCCAAAGTCACGCCCCCCAGTGGTGAACCATTGAAATTTCGAAACATTTGTGACGTAGCGAAGCCTCGTTTACTGAAATCACGTGACTTTGGCAGTTTGATATACGCTCCGAGCCACTGATTCGAAACAAAAGATTCGTAAAGCTTCGAAGCTTCATGAAGCAGTGTTTTGAAATCGCCCATCACTAGATATTGTTGAGTAAAGTCGTTATTTTGTTTTTTTGGCGCACAAAAAGTATTCTTGTCGCTTTATAACATTAAGGTTGAACCACTGTAGTCACATGAACTGTTTTAAATATGTCTTTAGTAGCTTACTGGGCATCTGAAAGTGTTAATTATTAATGCACGTCTCACTGAGCCATCAGATTTCATAAAAATATCTTAATTTGTGTTCCAAAGATGAACGAAGGTCTTACGGGTGTGGAACGACATTTTGGATGATCTATACATGATGCATATTGTTGCTATCCATGATATATATTGTTGCATTTTTGCATTGAGGTGTATTGTGACACCCCTCTAGGTATTACTGTTGCTAATCTATTAGATTTAAGCATGTAATCATGTCCTAATGTGGCATTCAGAAGAAATTTGTTGTTTAATGTATGTTTTATAAGCAAGAGGATTGTTAGGCAATAAGAATTAAGATTAGGCAGGGTTAACCAATGGAAATTTGCTGTGGAATGCACTGTTTAAGCATGTTTTCCATTTCTTAGTATAAGATAAGTGTTAAAAGTGAAGATAAGTGCGGCAACACGTGCCAAAAATGCAGTGAGGGATTAAGAGTGTCATTTCGTCCTGCTTTCTGACCTTTCTTACAAACTCCTGCTCTGTTTTCCTCGGAGTGTAGGATGAGAAGGACTTCAGGGATAAGTTGTCTCCCATCTTCGTTGCGCTCAACTTCAGCCTGAACCCTCAAGCTGCGGCAGACAGACATGGCCTGCGGCCCATCCTCAACTACCAGACGGCGGAGCTCATCGAACAGAAAGTACGTACATTAGCTTGCTGCAGATATCTCACAATGCTTTGCATGAGTAAACTGAGATATTGCATGGTGCGTGTGTTCGTCTCCCCCTTCATGAAGAGATTATCAAAACATACATCTGGGATGTTCTCCAAATGCTCTGGAAAGCCATTTGAGAGCTGGAGGAAATGTGTAGCGTGTACAGCAGAGAACTTTTCACTCTCCCACCTAGAGAAGCTCTCTGGGCATTGTGGACACTCCAGAGGTGTTTGTGGGTATAAAGGGTTAATAGATTTCAGTTTTTTTCTGGGTGGGCCCTCGTAGGCCATATGCCGTCTGTTTAGGTTTAATGTTTTGGGTGGCAGTTTTCTCTCGGTAGTTATTGAGACTGTGCCGAACACATGGGCCGCACTGACCATATGCAGAAACATTCTAATCAGAGGTCTTGGAAACGTTGCAGATGGAGCGATCTTCTAAAACTTTCGCTTTTTCAAGCCAAGTGGAAGCTCTTTATTCATTATAAATGAGTGTATCCATTCATGATAATGAAAAGGAAAAATCTTGTTTAAAACGCCAAGTTCTTTAGAAGTGTACTCATGTTGGTTTCATATGATTTTAAATAAACTGAAAATGGTGTAACAGTTTTTAACATTTAATTACACTAAAAATATAATTTTGTAATCATTTATTATTATTATTAGTAGTAGTAGCAGTAGTAGTAGTAGTAGTAGTAGTAGTAGTAATGATATTACCCTATTATTAATATTGGATATATTGTGGATATTCATATATTTATATGTAAAATATATGCAATATTATTAATAATAGGGTAATATTACTACTTCTTCTGCTAATAATAATAATAATTTATTTTTAAAAATATTGTGGATATTCATACATTTATGATTAAATAAAAATAAAATTATTAATATTGTTGTTGTTACCACAATATATTTTTATGGAGTATAAATATTATACTCTATTATTTATATATATTTATATTTATGTATAAATATAAAAAAAAAAAAAAATATATATATATATATATATATATATATATATATATATATATATATAAATATAAGTAAATAAATATATATTTATTTATAAATATAAATAACAAAATGAATAAGTAAATAAGTATATATAAAAATATATAAATATAAATAAATAAATAAATAAATATTATTTATATATTTATATTTATGTATAAATATAAATAAATAAGTAGATAAGTAAATAAGTTAATTACTCTAAATTATTGCAGATTTTTATGTAATTGAATAATTTGCATTTGTAAAATATTATTTATTTATTTATTTTCCTAATAAAAATAATTGATAACGGCAAAGTTCTAAGGATTTACTTTTCAAGTATTAATGCAGTAAAGTAATTGATCTACACAAAAAGCTTATATGTGGTCTTGATTTGCATAGGACTATAGATGTGAGGCTTCATATAATCGTCTTGCCTATAGATCGAGATGTTTTGGACCTCCTTTGATAAATGTTGTGAGTGATCCTGCCTGGCACCCTCCAGTTTGCTGAACCAATCATGCTGTTTGCAGACCTTGACACTTCCGTAAACACTTGATGGTTGTTTTAGCTGAGGGTCAGCTTGGACATATGCACATGTGAGCCCCTCTTGTATCTCCACTTGGGCTTCTAATTGTTTGGTTGCTGCAGTGAACCCAAACAACCCTCTCCAGAAGGTTCGGAGCGGCCCGATACAGAGCTGTGGAAAGGGGTGGCCGCCCTCATTGGTTGTAATTAGAGCTCAGCGACTGCTGATTACAGGGAAGCCACTTAGCCCTTTCTAATCTCCCTATTCTATTTTTTTATCCTCATCGTCATGTTGCGTCATCCTCGCACATGTTGGAAATACAGCATCAGGTGGTAGCAATTAGCCGTGGCACGACTTTCCCCTGTTTTTATTCATTCATAAATTGTATATGGATTCTCTCTCATTAATGTGCATGTGCATATATATATATATATATATATATATATATATATATATATATATATTTTTTTTTTTTTTTTTTTGTGTGTGTGGTGAGAGTTGGGTGGTGTCGCGTGCAGCTAGCGCGCGGTTCAGGGGCGGCAGCCTCTGATGTGGATGTTGGTGGCAGATTGAACAGCCTTATGGGTACAGCCATAGCTCTATGAGCTCTATACATTTTTCAAGCCCATACACATCTGCTCTTCTGCCCAGAATTCATTCAGCGTTGTTTACTATTCTAAATTGTTTTTACCAATGCGACTTGTGATGTTTACCAATGCAAACGGTAATGTTTATAGTCATACTTTATCATGGTGTACTAGGCGACACTATCCTCTGAGGATTACATGGATGTGCGTTAATACTTGACCCAACTGAACAGACTGTTTGTAATGAAGCGGACTGTTGTTTACAAATACCTTGCAAAGTGCTTTGCTTGGATTTTTTGAAAATAGCTGCGGTAGTTTAATAGGAAATTTTACATAAAGGTTTATTGGATTAAACACCCAGAGATGTTTAAAGGGTTAGTTCACCCAAAAATGAAAATTATGTTATTAATTACTCAACCTCATGTCGTTCCACACCTGTAAGACCTTCGTTCATCTTCGGAACACAAATCAAGATATTTTTGATAAAATCCGATGGCTCAGTGAGGCCTGCATTGCCAGCAATAACACTCCCTATTTCAATGCCCAGAAAGCTTCTAAAAACATATTTAAAACAGTTCATGCGACTACAGTGGTTCAACTTTAATATTATAAAGTGACGAGAATACTTTTTGTGCGCCAAAAATAACAAAATAATGACTTTATTCAACAATATCTAGTGATGGCCGATTTCAAAACACTGCTTCATGAATCTTCGAAGCTTTATGAATCATTTGTTCGAATCAGTGGTTCGGAGGGTTCTTGCTTTATCGGTTATAGGAACTGTATAATATGCCTGTCTGAGTGACATTGGAGTCATTGGATTGCAAAGTGGTATTCTGTGCCTGATGAGAATAAAATCGAGCTGGAGAATCTTTTTTTTTTTTTTTTTTCCTTCAAAAATGAATGGCTAAGTTTCTACTTTTATCACATGAAATCGAAATGGACCCTATTTACTGATTATTTTTTTATTTTCTAAAAAATAATAATAAGGATTATGCCAAATTGATGAGGCTTTTCAAGAATTTACACCCACCCCCCACAAATTATCGAAATTATCAATTTAAAAAAAAAAAAAAAAAAAAACTTTTGGAAAATGTTGGAATAGATTTATAATTACAATAATTAAAAATAAATAAAAATGAATAATAATTAATAATAAACAAAAATGAAAGCTTATATGTGGTCTTGATTTGCATATGACTATAGATCTGCCTGACAGGGTTGCCAAGTCATTGGTTTTCCTGCAGAACTGGGCTACTTTTAAACAGTTGCTGCGGGTTAAGATGAAGATTTATTTGACTGAAATGTTTGAATTGATATATTTTTATCCATTTTATATTCTTACAATGATACAGCTGTGCTAGATTATGAGTTTTGTGAGGAAAGGCACTGAAATGGAGCTTCTTTATTAAAACATACTGTGTTTATGATCACTACTATATAATGATTTTCAAGTTGAATTGTGTATAACGCATACAGTGACTGTAAAATATATATTTTAAGTATGGGAGTGGCATTTTTTGAATTTTGATATTTGAGGTAGGGTCCTTAAGCTAGTTTTGGGCTACTTTTGATTGGCCACTGGACTAGTTTTGTTACGCAGACCTGGCAACCCTGGTTTTCATTTTGGTATGTAATGCCCACTTTTTACCATCCAAACAATTCCTGAAAAATAAAATCAGGTCCTTTTTCTCATTCGCTCAGAAATAAGTCACGTTACAAAAGTAAAATGGGTTGCAGATTGACATTGATTATAATCTCTCAGTAACTCACCTTAACTTTTTTTCTGGCTTCTTCTCTAGGCCCAGATTTTATTGGACTGCGGAGAGGACAACATCTGCGTTCCTGACCTGAAACTCTCCGTGCACGGGTAAGATGATTAGCAAGGAATGCAAAAAAGAAATAAAGGCCTGGAGTTTAGTTTGCTTGTTGCAAAGTTTACAGTAACACACATAAAGGCACTAGAAATGAGTAATTACTATTCCAGCTACTGTTTAGATTAGATATTTAGATAGATATGTGATGAGTCACAGCTTTTAGAAAGTCTCAGTAATGGAGTTTTCCCAGGTGAGAATAGCGACACATGCACAAATACACACTGACTTCAGGAAAAAAAACAGGAAGGAGGGCTATGCAACAGGTGCTAGGATTGGCTGACTTAGCATTTGGAAAAAAGCAAAAAACAAAACCTGGATAGATGTAACGGATAAGTTTGGAAAATTTGGGGCTTGGAAATCTCAGTGGCCCCCTTTTCCCTGCAGTTGCAATGTCAGTTCTCTGCAGTTGATTTGTGAAATCTGTGGGTACTTTTATACACCGATTTGTTTGCATTTGTTGTTATTCTTCAACCGCAAAAATGTGCCTTACCAAAAACATTACAGATTTGTTGCATTTGTCTTAGGTCACATATTTATTAAACTGTGTAGGCCATTCATTCTCTCTGCAGAGTGATTTGGATTATCTTGGCATTCAACAAGCATAGGGAATAGTACAACTTGGAAATTCACTAGAGGGGTTATTCTTTAGGAGAAAATGTGAAAATACATCTAGACAGCTTCCCAGAAATGCCTCAGACAACATGGCTATTCTTTAGCACCACTGTCAGCATGTGCTTCCCAGGTCCAGGTTGAGGAATCCCAGCCAAATTCTCGATTTCACTCAAATCATCTTTTGTACTAAATCACCTCCATGTGATTATTAGAGCTCACCGGTGTTAATTTGTTGTATGGATCATGATACTTATTTCGATTGAATACAAATCTTGACCTTCTTGTGACATGACCCCAACCTCATATATGCCATCTGAAGGGGTTTGTTATGAAAGTGCAGCAAGCGATGGCTTCCATGTAGGTTCCAGTCCCCCACCAGCCGAGTGCCAGCGTTTGAATTCAGTACGTGCCGCTTCCCCAGCGTGGCTTTACGAGGCCAGGCGGTAATTGGAAGCGTCTGTGTGGCCCTCGCATGGAATTTCTCATTGTGTCTGAGATGTAGAGAGAAAAGAAAGGGGGGAGGGAACATGTAGGAATAGAAAAAGGAAACTTTGCGAAGTGTTTCACAGTCTTTGTCGTTGCATGTTAAACTTTATAGCTACAATGGAAATTAGGGGGTTTTATTAGGAAATGTGTATATAATGCTGGAGGAAGGGCTTCCTGTTCGAAAGATCAGGGTGATATTTCACCGCTAGATCAGCAGAATTACACTTTTTCTTTTTTTGAAAGAAATTAATACTTTTACTCAGCAAAGATTGATCAAAAGAATGTTACAAAAGATTTCTATTTTAAATAAATGCTGTTCTTTTGAACTTTCTATTTATTGAAGAAAATTCTTGGTTTCCACAAAATATTTAAGCAGCACAACTGTTTTTTGAACATTGATAATAATAATAATAAGAAGAAGAAATGGTTTTTTTTTGTGCACCAAATCAGCATATTAGAATGATTTCTGAAGGATCATGTGACACTGAAGACTGGAGTAATGATGATGAAAATTCAGCTTTGCATCACAGGAATGAATAAATTACATTTGAAAATATATTAAAATAGAAAACCGCTATTTTTAGATTGCAATAATATTTTACTGTTTTTTACTGTATTTTTGATTAAATAAATGCAGCCTTGGTGAGCATAAGAGACTTATTTCAAAAACATTAAAAAAAAAAAAAATCGTACCAATCCAGGAATGTCCTCCATGGTTTATACTTTACAGCACATTTCAAAATGTAGATGTATATGTATTTACCTCTTAATTGGTTAATTAGTGGTGCTTGTTAACACACTAATGCTTTTGCTTATATTTAGGGTTAGAGATTTGAACAAACGTCTACCTGTAAGAATTAGATATTGGCGCATAACTCCTCCCACAAACCTAAATTTGCACTTGATAAACTTTATAGAAGACCCAGCCCCTATAGAAGGTAAATTAGCTGCCAAGCGAGGGTTTTATGTTTTGTTCATGTTTTTTGGTTCTGCAGGGACAGGAAGGAAGTGTACATGGGTGATGACAACTCTCTGACCCTGACTTTCAACGCAAAAAACGATGGAGGCGGAGCTTACGAAGCCGAGCTGTATGTGGTCTTGCCACCAGAGGCCGACTACAGCGGAATAGCCCGCAATAACGAGGTGAGATATGGAGACCCTCCCTCCAGGTGCTGCCGATTACACGGACGTGTGCCAGATCCCGTCCATTAACTCCTACATGTGTTCAGCATTTCAGCTGAGAAAGACCTTTGTTCTGTTACTTTGATACTCAAGAGAAGATGTGTTTTTTATTAATGGAGACATGTGATGAGAAATCCTGTAGTGAAACAAAACTTGACAGCAGTTGGTGTTTTAATGCGGCGGTTTTCATTTTTAATTTATTTTTTGATTCTGATAAATTAAATGATAAAATGTAATAAATACAAATATTCAAATAAAATATTTTAACAGTTTGAATAAATATTTTTGCTTTAGTACAATGACAATGTAGAAACCAATTATTTGATTTGCTAAACAACATGTCTTTATAATATCACACTATTTTTTTTTTTTTTTTTCTCACACTGTATAAATGGGTCTTTATACATGAATACATATAGATGACTTTATTTAAGGAAGGAGTGTCTCTCACAAGAGGATCATGGGCATCAAAAAGGGCTAACTCCAGTTTTGATGAAATACTTTTACATATTTTGAACCCTAACCCTATGTAAGGATAATTTAGAGCAGAAATGTAACATTCAGCAATAGTACCAGAACTGGTCTAGGCAGGTCAAGACATGAGTCATGGGGTATGAGTTATCACTGTGTGCGTATGTGTTTCCTGAAATTTACTGATCTTTTTCTCTATTTCTCTGGATTTCTCTGGACAGAGTCTGACCCAACTGACCTGCAGTTATGAGACGGAAAATCAGACCCGTTACCTCAGCTGTGACCTGGGGAACCCCATGAAATCTGGCACCAGCGTAAGCAGTCTTACACTCTTCTTTCTGTTTGTGTGTTTACACACTAGAGTGACTTGAGTTTTCACATGTTGTCAAAAGTATCGACTTTGGTACCTCGTCGGTACTGAAATTTAAAAAATGTGACGCTTTGAGTGCTGTCGAATGGATTCGTAAACACCTCTGATTGGCCATTGTGTTCACGCGCTCATCAGATATGTCTGTGATTGGCTTCAGTGATCAACGCTTCAAAAACGTTGTAAATAGACATCAATGGCGCTCTTCACCGAGCGCTTACACACATTTCAAATTCAAACAGTTCTGTGCGTTGATCATTGTAGCCAATCACAGACGTATCTGTTGAGGGCGTAAACACAATGGCCAATCAGAGGTGTTTACGAATCCGCTCAACAGCGCTGAAAGTGTCACATTTTTACAATTTCAGTACCGAAGTCGGTACTTTTGACGACTCTAGTAGATTTCTATAGGGAGTATATTTATCTATCTATCTATCTATCTATCTGTCTATCTGTCTATTTGTTCGATCTGTCTATCTGTCACCTATCTATCATTCTATCTATCGTTCTTTCATTCTATCTATCTATCGATCGTTCTATTGTTCTGTCTAGTGATCTGTGACCTATCATCTCTACATCTATCGTCTATATATATATATTTATCAACATCTATCATCTCTCTATATATTATCTACATCGGTCATCTCTCTATATATCTAGCCACTATCTATTGTCTCTATATTTCTCTAAATAGTTATGGTTATGCTCAACTATTACAATTTTCCTTGGCTAGAAATTGCTTTCTGTGTGTGCAATCTCTACAAAATTATTTTTAATTACCCAGTTATCCTTATCCAGTAATCACAAACAACTGGAAAAGTAGCAATTCTGATTACTGACAACTAGCATTTTACCAAATAAACTCCAGACTTCCAGCAGTCATAATTGTGTGTCTTGTTAGTCATGTAACCTTTATTAGTCATCTAACCTGTGTTAGTCAACACGTAGTGCTGTCTGGGGGGCTTGTTAAGGGCTGTGTTGGATCATGTTTGGACAGGCAGGAAGTTCCCACCAGCGATACAGGAAGTGACAATCATTTTAGAGCTCGAGAGTGGAGTTCCCCTTTCTAAAATGCCACTGTGTGAAGGTGGAGGGGTTTGTGGCTTTTTAATGTGTCTGCAGAGATGGAGTATAATTGGGTGACTGTTCAAAATGCTTCATGTCAATATGTGTTTCCAGACTGTTTCAGTCAGTGCAACACTGTTCGCATTTGTTCAGGGCAGCTTATCTGGGTGTTTTATTCAGCAATTTTATTATTAACGTTATTTTAGGTGATTATTTTTAGATTCCAGGACCACCAAAGTGGTTCCTCGTAACAACTGGCCTGTATCTGTAATTGTATCTTTTGCAACGATAAATTCAGAAATCACCCACCCACCCCCACCCCCACGGACACCCACACGCAAACTCTCACGCATGGACCTGAGGGAAAACGAGAGCAGCTCGTATGGGGTCTTATTGCCAGAGTTTGTGTGCGTGCGGTGGAGGCATAAAACCAAGATTATAAAAGGGAGGCTGGAACTCCCATGCAGTCTGGGGTTGTGTAGGTGACTTCAGCACTTTAGGACTGAGGGTAGTAACTAACTGGAGTGCTTTTGACAGCGCAGCTAAACATGACATCACCGAGATGAATGAGAGAGGATACATTTTAGTGTTTCCACTTGTGTTTTTTGGATGGAATACAGGAAAGAAACATTCCACCAACCTCAACATCCATTCTGTTGCTATGGCAGTGCATTATGGGTATGTTTCGTGTGCTGTAGAGAATTCTCTGGTGTAATGCGTGGACAGCTGAAATGAAGTATTGTGACATTGCAAATATTGTTGCATCCTTTATGATAAATTGATAGTGTTTTCTCTCATTTTTGGGCTGTTTTAGCTCAAGTTTTCTGTTGAATGAAATATACATGGAGGAATAAACATGTATTGGGTAAATGAGATATGATTTAGAAATGTATTTTGTTTTATTTTCTGCAGTTATGGGCTGGACTGCGATTCACAGTACCACGTCTCAAGGACACACACAGATTTGTACAGTTTGACCTACAGATCCGTAGGTAAGCTTGAGAATATACACAAATAAACACAGCTTATTTATTTTTATTTATTTATTTATTAAAATATACATTCACACTATACTATGCAGTAAATAAAAACTATACAGTAGCAAACATGGATAACCATTTAGTAGTTTTAGTTAAAGATTATTCAGTTTGAATTGTAAAATGTTAAATATTATATTATATTATATAACATAATGTAATATAATATAATATAATATAATATAAAATAATATAAAAAAATTATATATATATATATATATATATATATATATATATATATATATAGTTTGAACACGGTAAGATTTTTAATGTTTCGTCTGCTCACCAAGGCTGCGTTTATTTAATTAAAAATACAGTAAAAACAGTAATATTGTGAAATATTATTACAATTTAAAATAGCTGTTTTCTGTTTGAATATATTTTATAAAGTAATTTATTCCTGTGATCAAAGCTGATTTTTCAGCATCTTTACTCCAGTCTTCAGGGTCACATGATCCTTTAGAAATCATTCTAATATGCTGATCTGCTCAAGAAATGTATTTTATATATATATATATATATATATATATATATATATATATATATATATATATATATATATATATATATATATATAGAATACAATTTTTTTGATATTTTAAAAATATATGAAATAAATTAATTGAATGATTTATTTAAAAATATATTTAATATTGGCCATGATATGTTTTTTAACTATTATTTAAAAAAAAAAAGTCAAACTGTTATGGTCTCTGATATATCATACATCTGTAATATATGGTCAGGTTAGTTGCACATGCCCTTAAATATGCTCTTTATTAAGCTCTCCATCTTTCCATCTGCAGTAAGAATGAGAATAACTCCCAGAGTGAAGTCGTCCCCTACAAGTTGGAGGTGGTGGTCCAGTCTGATGTTATTCTTCAGGGGTGAGTTCATATGCAGAATTCATTTATAAGTGCTTCACAAGACCACAGCTCTTCTGGAACTCTCACTAGGAAGCTCTCCCTGTTCCCTCACTTTCTCGTTTTCTCTTTATCTCTCGTTTTACAGTGTCTCCCGACCAGACAAGGTCTTCTTTCCCCCTCCGAACTGGAAGTTGACCAAGAATGTAATGGTTGAACAGGATGTCGGACCCTCCGTCCAGCACACTTATGAGGTAAAGACCTTGTCTGAGTCCTTCAGCTGGACTTGAAAGAGGCCTGTCATTGATAGGAGTCCAGAGTAACAGCTATAAATTACTATGGTATAATTTTGGGATGTAGTGCTGCCTAGCAACTAGCAGTTAAATTTGCAGTATTTAAAATGTCAGCCCTTCTACTTTTTTTGACCTGAAGACTTAAATCATTTTAGTAAAACCTTCTTTTCATGAACTGAATATATATAAAAATATATATAAATGAAAATTAATGACTCAATATAACAGATTTGACTGTTAAAAGTCCATTTCATATATATCTTTTTTTCCCTGTCAGTCAGTGCCGCTAATTGCTGCTTGCAGTTTGGTTTCTTTATACATACTTTCTGCCAGGATTCTGTAGATGAGTCATGCAAATACTTGAACATGGAGAAGTTGTCATGGAGAATCTCCAACAGTTACTCAGAGATCCTGAAATAGGAAAAGGCATCAAGTCATCCCTTAATGATGACCTGAGAGTACAGAAACACCTGTGGAGTTATTTTAACAGCACGACTTAAACCTGTGGTTGTGATGGCGTACAATGTAATCATGAAAATATCAATGCAGCAACCTTGATGTTAAACCAGTGTGGTTGAGAGGGTTTATTATGACAACATACACTTGACTCATCTCTCTCTTTCTCTGCTCGTTTCTCTTTCTCAGTTGGTGAACAACGGGCCGAGCCGCATCAGTCACACTCTACTGCAGCTCAAATGCCCCATGAGACTTCAAAGTAACAAGTTCATTTACCCGCTGGAGGTCACGACGGAGGGCCCTGTTAACTGCACCACCCACAACATAGTCAATCCCTTGAACCTCAAGGTAAGACGCCCAGGGTTAACTGCAGGACAGAGATTTTATCAGAGTTCACCTGATGAAGTAATTAATACTGGGTTGCTTTCTGTCATTATGTGCGTGACTTTGATCTTTCAGGCTTTTCTTTTAAAGCACTGTTTACGTGTGAATGTCATGAAACCTATCAGGAATGTGTCTGGGTCATATTTCACCCAAAATGGGAAAAAAGAAAGAAAAATTTTATATATATATATATATATATATATATATATATATATATATATATATATATATATATATATATATATATATATATATATATATATATATATATATATATATATATATTATATATATATATAAAATTTTTATATATATATATATATATATATATATATTATAAAAATATAAAAAATACAATATTTTATAGCAAATTATAAATATGAATTATTGAGGATAATTAAAACATCTGAATACATTACAATAATGATAATTTGTAATTGTGCCTAATTGTAATGAAAATAAAGTGATGTAAAAAGTCTTAATTGAACTAAAATATGTTTAATATTTTCTCATGGAAAAAAAAAGGTTTATAGAGAAATGTTTTTTTTAAAAATTCTTACAAAGATGTAAATCTGTAGCAGTTTATGCTGTAAAGATATTAGACGGGAGACTCACAGATGTCCATCAGAAGCTCTTAAAGGGGACAGAGCTTGTTGATGACAAGCTAAATTTAAACTTAAGGGACATCCGCTGTCAGTAACACCCAATACGTCCCCTACAGTCTCAAATACATATGCCAAACACATGAACACACCACTCATCCATCCATATTTCCTAATATGTCCTTTCTTAGAGCCCACTTTGTCCCTCAAACAGCCCCACCCAAGGGCATTAAACCAGACTTTGATCCTCCTACCATACTCTCATCTCAATCTGCTTCCCTTTGTGCTTCACGTCCCACTGCTGTCTATATAAACACAGCCATCAGCTTAATCAGAGCTTCTTATGAAAGACTCCTCAACAACAATTCCCTCTCCATGAGCGTACAAATGATCTGAAAATATGTGGGATCTCACTTTATAAATTTGAATCTCCTTAAATGTAATGATTATTTCTCAAGAAGTGGGGGCATATTTCTGTTTTCTACAACTTATAAGTTTCTACACCCCTGACATCTGATGGGCGTCCTTACTAAGTCTGGATGATTCGTAACACAAAACTGCTGTTACATCTGGGATTGTGCAGAATTCCTCTCCGGAGTGGTTGTTTGTTCAGTTTTGTCATGCCGTTTGGGGTGTTGTCTTGGTTTTGAGGAGTCTATGAGTCTACACAATGGAGAAGTTGAGTGAAATTCAGACATCTGTTGCAAAATGCCCCTTGTGTCCTGCACAATGTGTTCTTTCCCGTTGAGCTCACGGCTGAATGTCCGTGTTGAGTCAGAGGGCGTCAGTACAGACTGAACCGTGATGTCAGTGTCCACAATGTCCAAAAGGGGGGCGACTTTCCACTCAATGTTCTGTTCCCTTTTTCTCTCTCTCTTTTTAGCTCCAGCAGTCTTCTACCGAGCAGCCTCCTTTACGTGACACGACACAGGAACACCACATCGAGAAGAGGGAAACACACAAGGGCGAGCTGCCTCAACTGAACAATCTGGTGAGATTTCTTGAATGTGAAGAGGGGGAAAAAAAGGGTATGAAAGAAATGCAAAACACACATTAGCTCTGTTCAGAAACCTAGAGAACTGCCTACATAGGGAGCTGCCTTCTAAGACAACATCCTAACCCGCAACAGAACTTCATAAGTGAGTAATTTGAAACGCAATACATAGGCAAGCAACTCAAATAACCCAATTAGCACTTAACTAATGACTTCACTGCTGAAAAGATGTTATACCAGCATGAACTGGTTTGTTGGTCTGAGTTGGTTTCCTAGCTTGGTCAGGCTGGTCTATTGGCTGATTTTTGGAGGGAGTTTTGGGCACTTTTCAGCTGGTCAGGCTGGGAGACAAGCTAAACACCAGCTTGGCCATGCTCAGAGACCTTCTTAAAGCAGCTAAGACCAACAAACCAGTGTTTCCCAAAAGCATTGTGAGCTAAGTTGATCGTAGAGAACATTGGTGGCTCACAATGCTTTTGGGAAACGCAGCCTAGCTTTATTGGGTCTTTTCAGCTGGGATGATACTCTAATTTTTGATTTAGAATGAACTTTTTTTTATCAGTACTTTTAAGTAATCAATGTACAGAAACCCTAAAGTGAAAAAAGGAGATTGATTCCAGTAGAGTTAGTAAGCTAATGACTTCCCTGCTGAAAATACATCTTATACCAGCATGAACTGGTTTGTTGATCTGAGTTGGTTTCCTAGCTTGGTCAGGCTGGTCTATTGGCTGATTTTGGAGGGGGTTTTGGCCACTTTTCAGCTGGGAGACCAGTTAAACACCAGCTTGGCCATGCTCAGAGACCTTCTTAAAGCAGCTAAGACCAACAAACCAGGGCTGTGTTTCCCAAAAGCATCGTGAGGTAAGTTGATCATAGAGAACATTGGTGGCTCACGATGCTTTTGGGAAACACTGCCTAGCTTGGTTGGGTCTTTTTAGCTGGGATGATACTCTAATTTGGAAAAAAAAAGAAGAAAAAAAAAAACATAACCCACACATATATTGGGTAAAATGGTCAAATTTTTTTGATTAGAATGAACTTTTTTTTATCAGTACTTTTAAGTAATAAATGCAGAGACCCTAAAGTGAAAAAAAGGAGATTTGTTTCAATGCTTTTGCGTTCGTTCATAAAACTTTTGCGTTTTCTCGCAAAGTTTTTGTGTTTCCCTCAGAAACTTTTTCGGTGGTGGTGGAAATAATATGAAGTAGAAGGAAAAATTATATTTCAATGCTTTTGTGTTCGCTCGCCAAAGTTTTGCGTTCCTTCAAGAAATATTTGATGTCTCTTGCAAAACTTTAGCATTTTCTCACAAAGATTTTGCGTCCTCACAAGAAACGTTTGCGAGCAAATGCAAAACTGGTGCTGGAAATAATGTAAGGTGGAAGGAAAAACTATATTTCAGTGCTTTTGCGAGTGAATGCAAAGTTTTTTTTTTTTTTTTTTGAGGAGCACAATATTTTGTGAGAGAACGCAAAATGTTTTGAGAATGAACGTAAAGTTTCTTGGGAGGATCCCAAAAGTTCACAATAGCATTGAAATACCGCATATGGTAACACTTTAGTTTAGGGTCCAATTCTCACTATTAACTAGTTGCTTATTAACATGCATATTACTAGGATATTGGCTGTTTATTAGTACTTATAAAGCACATATTAATGCCTTATTCTGCATGACCATTTCTACATCCCATAATCCTACCCTAACTATTAATAAGCAGTAATTAGGAGTTTATTAAGGCAAAAGTCGCAGTTAATAGTTAGATAATAATGAGAACTGGACCCTAATTTAAAGTGTGACCAATTCATAATTTTTTTCCCATCACCATGTCCCTTTTAAAGGCTCTGTATGAATGAAATATATTTATAATCATCATTTATCTCAATTTTTTTACCACCATTTGATTGTATACATTTGGATTACCTTCATTAAGAAGGATACATGTGATTCTACATTTGATTTCAGCCAGAACTGATTTGTAACTCTTGAAATAAGCTTTTCATCCAGAACACGCCTAAAATACTATCTATGTAGGCTGCACACTAGGTTTTGGAACACAGCTACTGAGTCCTGGTCAACAAGAAGACTTAGCATGACTCATTTACATTGGGTAAAATGCAAATGTTGAATAAACACATTCAATATGGCGTCTGAGGTCATGAGAACGCTGCAAGACCTTTCGTTCACTAGTGTGGTAACTCAGAAGGTCAAGTCATACAGGGTCAAAGATCTACTCTGACTGATTGGCCGCCATTAAAGATGTTTTGCTTGGTCGGTCTAGGTGCATGTGTGCGTGTGTGTGTGCTTGCGTATGTGCGTGACCATGTGATAGAACATTAATGACCTCATTACTCTCCAGAGTGATGGGTCTGCCGAAACGTCCTCGCTCTACCCTCTAATTTCCCGTTCTTCTCTGCGTCATTAACCGCTCCAGCTACCACCTCTCTCAGACAGCAGCTGATTGTGTAGTCCAGCTGCAGGTAGCTGTACCTGACCAAATGAAAGAGGGCTTTGTGGCCTGTTGCGCTCAGTCGCCCACATTTTTCATCTCTTGCTTGATGACGTGGTCCTAGAGGGCTATTTATTTCTTCGCCTGTTCACTTGTGCTCATTTTGTTGAGGGAGAGCAGGAGTCTCTGTTGACATGTTCTGTTAGTGAACAGTGGAGATGTGTAACAGGACTCAAAAGTTCCAGCCTAGGTTTGACATCTCTCGACTAGAGTGAGGTGTTAATGGACGGTAACACTTTACAATAAGGCTTCATTTGTTAACATTAGTTAACATGAACTATCAATGAAAAAACATTTATTAATCTTACTTGATGTTAATTTCAACATTTACAAATTAAAAAAAGTACAAATTAAATTTGTACCTGTTCATATTATTTAATGGACCTGAGCGAACATGAACTAACAATGAACAGTTATACTTTTATTAACTAACCTTAACAAAGATTAATAAATAATACTGGAGCAAATGAATTGCTTATTGTTAGTTAACGAACTAACTAATGTTAATTAATGGAACCTTATTGTAAAGTGTTACCAAATGTATATAATAATAATAATAATAATAATAATAATAATAATACATAACCCACACATATATTGAGTAAAATGGTCAAATTTTTTATTAGAATAAGAAAAAAAATCAGTACTTTTCAGTATTAAAAGGTTAATTTACCCAAAAATGAATAATATAATATAATATAATAATTTTTTATAATATAACATTTTTCTTATCTTATTGGCAAATAGTTTTTCTTGTTTTAACAGTTAATTAATTTAAATAATGTACATAATGGTGAAAATATATAAAATAATATGTGAATATATGTACTTCAAGTATTTGCATAAAAATATATATATATACTATACTTAAACCTAATTTAAAAAATCTGTATTTAATTATTACTATAAATTACATTTTTTTTAAATCAAGTTTATTTTTCTTAAACATTTGTACAAATTAAAAAAAAAAAAAAAAAAAATATATATATATATATATATATTTATTTTTCATTTTCATAAAAAAATATTAATTTTTATAAAAAATTTTTTTATAAATATTATAATTAAATATTATATGCAGTAAAGAGTGGTACATGGGGTGGTTAATGTACAATTATAGTAAATATGTATGTTCTGTGATCATTTTTTCACCCTCCTAATGAAATGACTTTGACGTTACAGGGATCTGTTGATGAATGTGGTAATGTTCAGCTTGTAAAAACCAGGGAGTTGAATGTTATTGCGTCTGTGGGTCGGAATTTGACTTTAGGCAACTGTAGGCAGGATTTTACAGTCCTATGACTCTACCAGTGATTTCCCACTAATTTAAAGCAGTCGATGCACAAGACGGTAACATTAGGTCCTTTGTCACTGCCGTTGGCTCGTGATGCTAATGTCTGTCCCATGGTCCGATCTCTCCATCCGGATCTTCACATTCTTAATTATTGTTGGGTTTTTAATTATTGCTTGTGTCTTGAATGACAGGCAGGCATGCTTTTATGGTGATTTTATTTATTTCTGCCCGGAAATTGAATTCACATGATCTGTGTTTGTGTAAAGGGCACGTCTTTTATAGCGTCATTACATTTTCAGCGTCATTTGTTTATTTGAATGAGTGCTGTTATGAAGGGTTTGTAATGAGTTATGACAGGAGCTAAAATGCACTGTGATGAAATAGTAAACTTCCATAAACTGATTATTAACTCTTCCTCTGTTTTCTGTTTTTCTGATGTGCTAGTCTTGCTCCAGTGTGGATTGCTGGACTCTAACGTGTAACGTTGGCCTGTTGGAGCGAGGGACGAGTGCCATACTGCATGTTCGCTCACGAATCTGGGCCGAAACATTTATGGAGGTGAGCGGAAAACCTTGGTGCAAGCAGTCCAAAGCTGTCGTCTCTCTAGATTATTACTAATACTGCAATAAAAGCATTTACAAGCTTTCATACTGTGACCCAAATAAGAGCTTGCTTAACTCTCAAAGTCTGTCCCATAATTATACTGATTAAATTGATTATACTCAGTATTTAATGTAAAGTGTGACTGCTTCCTGGAGTGGTCACTACTAAGTGAGCTAAAAGAGTATCTGTTCATGCATGTTAAAGAGAGTCAGATGATATCTCCAAACAGGAGCTCTTTTGAGAGACGCCTTACATGCTTTCTGCAGTTCTAGCCAATACAAAGCTTATAAGTGAGTGCATTGAAAATACATTAGGAGAAATCCTGAGAGCTCAGTGGATTGGAATGTCAGAGGGGTTTTGTGAGAACTAAAGCCAGACTGAAACACTGGGATTCAGTGAAGCAATACCGCCCCCATCTGGATTCAAGTGGGATTGTTACATAGGCACATTCAAATAAATGTACAGCCAGTTTCACATGGTTACTAAATGTTTTATTACTTTTTATGTATAGTGTTTTTATATATATATATTTAATATGTAATACAATACAGTAAAAAAAATTATAGTTACACTATACCACAATATAACAAATTAATAATAAAATTAATAATACATGTTTTATGTCGTCATCATTCTATAAATAATATATAATGATTATAATGATTTTATATATATATCTATATATGTTTTATATATATATATATATATATATATATATATATATTTATATATATATATATATATATATATATATATATATTTTAAATAAATTATATATATATATATATATATATATATATATATATAATTTATTTATTTAAAATGTTTACATATAATTTAAAAATTTACATATAAAAAAGTACAGTAAAAAATACAAAATTACAGTTATACAATATACAAAATAAAACATTATTATTATTATTAATATTATCATTGTCATTAATGTATATTTATTTTCTGTAAAACCTAGACTTTTTTTTTTGTTTAGATTGTTTCCCATAGTGAGGTTATAAATGTAGTTTTTGTGCTTTATTTGCAGAATCCATATAAAAGCTTTATGCTGGAGTGCCTTGCTAGTTACAAGGTGGAAAAGATGCCATATGCCATTTTGCCCAAGATGACTCCTAGCGGTGCTAAAAAGGTAAACTTCATAATACCGTTCACATCTAACCCAATTCATGTTCATCACGAGACATAATGTAAATAGTATTTAAAATCATCCAGTGATCATCATCATCATCATCTTTTCTCTGTTAACTGTAGCTGGTCACTCCTGTGGTCTGGAATAAGCCAGACAGTACATATGCTGTTCCTCTGTGGATCATCATTCTGGCTATTCTGGCCGGCCTTCTTCTGCTCGCACTGCTGATCTACGTCCTCTACAAGGTCAGTGTCTGCCATTTTAATTTCTAGTTCTAGTTGGATAATCATAAACAAATGGTTTTCCTTTGTAGTCAGACAGATTTGCAACCAATAGTAAAGTAATTTTAAAACTTACAACTAATTATAAATGACCATGTACCTTTTAGAAATTGACTAACTTGTAGCTAATTTCTACTAACTAAATCTTATCCTTTATCCTAAAAGTTGCTTGTTACAACTAATTTGTATCCGTTGCCAGACTAGTTGACAGTCATGAACACATGCTTAATCTTTGTAGTCAGGAAAACTAGTAACTAATTGTAAACTAAATATTATCCTTAATTATATTAAAAAAAAATTGTAACTAATCATAACCCAAATCTTATTCTTCTTAGTCAGACCATCTTGTAACTAACCATGAACCAAATCTTATTCTTCACAGTTGTCTTGACTAACCCTCTGGTATTGTTCATTCGGGGGTCACACTTGTGTTGTTCGTGGTCAAAAGTGACCAAACACCTGAAATGTAACTTTTATTTTCAGTAAAATCAATGTAATATATATTTATTGTTCCATAATATTTTTTCTTTTGTATTTTGAGAAAATTTCATGGTACTAATTAATATTTATGAAATAATTATGAAATAAATCTATTTTTTTTGAAGGCAGATTAGTGCCATCTTGTGGGAGTAAAAAAGAAAAACATCTGTAATGTCATGGTTTAACCACTAGTTTCCTATATAGCTCTATATAAAAAGGCTTATAAATCCTCTAGTTGTTTTTAGACATATACTTATTTTTATTAAGTTGTGGATTTGGATATATATTTAGACATTCTCAAAGCCTACTTTTTGTCAAGGTTTAGATTTTTTTAGATTTTTTTTTAAATGTTGATTTGAAGTTGATTTAATTTTTGTCAAACCTGGACGCAGAGAAAGACATTCTGTTACACATAACATCAAAATTCAACAAAAAATGTAACAAAAATGAACAGGAATGCTTTATCAGAGCTATATCAACCTAATTTAAACCTGTTATTTAAATCGTCCGCCTCAATTTTGCTATATTGCTATAGCCACACCAGTTCATTTGAGTGTGTTTGATACTGTGTGTGTTTAGTTTAGACGAGTATCATCCCTTCATTGCTGTGCACTTTTTTTCTGCATCGTGGCTGATTTGTAGATTGTACGCACAAAAAATTAATTTCCTATGGTGGTACAACACAAGTGTGACTATTTTTATGACCATTTAGCATTTTTGAATCAATATTTTTTTTGCAACTGCTGCAAAAGTAATCGAGATTTGTATTCGAGATTCAAATGACAAAAATGCACAAAAAATGACTAAATCTATCTAAAATGAAAATGGAAAATTTAAAAATAAAAACTTATAATAGTATCTCAATGATACTAAAATAACGCTGCTTCTTTGTTGAGCTAGCAAGTAACTAGTTGTAAATTATTTCTTATTCTTCACTATATGATTATAATGTAACCAGTCTCTTTTCTTGATTCCTGTAGCTCGGCTTCTTCAAGAGAACTCCGTACGGCACCGCCATGGAAAAAGCCCAGCTCAAACCTCAGGCTGCATCCGAGGCCTAAACTACATAAGAGCATTCAGAGAACACGTCCCAAAGAATGTTCTTAACCAGAGCTCATCCAAAGAGAAGATTACTTGCTGTTTAACAAAGACTAAGACTAGACTGCAGTAGAGGAATATGGAGGAAAGATCACTGGATCTTCACTGTACTGCACTAGATGACGAGACCCTGAGGACTTAAAGCCAAATGAATGTTGACAGTTTATTTTATCTTGATATTGATTTTCCTTGATGTGGGTTTCTATTTTTTTTTAACCACCACTAGCCTACCACTCACAAACAGTTTGAGTTGATCTTAACCAAAGCTCAGGTTCACTTGCCTTGCCTGGCAGCCTGCTAAAAGAGAAAACGGCAGCAAATGCCCAAGACAGACACAATCTGCACTAACATTAAGAGTATCATTTCAATTTTTTACAATTTCACTTAATCCACAGTGTAGCATTTTACATTTTTTTTGCGCGTTATTTCACTAAACACACATTTAAACAAAAAAAATAAGGTTTATGCAGTATTTCACAACCAACCAAAGATACTGATACAGTTTTTGTTCATTTATTGTGTTTTGAAAGTGAGAATGAGGTAGTTGGATACCTCACCATGGACCCTCATCTCCATTTACCTGCTGTCTTTTTTTCTCTTCTTTTTTTTTTTTTTTTATGAAGACATTTAAATGTTTTTATGTTGTGTCATGTGATTTCTAATGGAAAGGGTTTTCACTTCGAATGAGATGTTTTCAGCTCAGTCACCTCTGTATCTTCCAAAGAAAACAAGCCAAGTTGGTTTCACTCTCAGGTGATGGTGATCGAGTGACGCATTTCCGCGGTAAATATAGTCAGGATCCATCGCGGAAGGCGACCGTTCTTCCCTACTGAATGTCAGCCGTTTCTGTCCTGTTATCTTAGTGGTAGCGAGCGGCAACGTTGTCTTAAAAGTCATCTGGGACACAACTGGATCCGCACCGAGCCTGTGAAACCTCGCCAATGCCTTGAAGCAGAGCTGTGCTTTGCCATTACACTAACAGACTCTTGGGCCAAAGAGCGGAAGGGTCGTCCCTCCAAACTTCTGTGGGTGAACGGAGAACCACTGTGGACTTGAACGGAGATTTCCGCAAAGTCCGTTTGTTGACTTGCGGACTGAAAGCAAACCTCTTCCAAGGCAGCAGGCCTCATCCAGGGACTGAATGTTGAAATACACCTGTATACTTTTTGTTTTGTCTGTTTCGTATGCTTGTCTTTGTGTTTGCGTATGGATGTGAGGATTTTTGGTTTTTGTGGAGTGCCACAGTCAGTGTGGAAATGCCTCCGTACATTATGGTGCTGAAGTGGCCGAATCGGACAGGAAGTAACTGCAATCGCCCATTGTGAATCTCCTGTTTCAGCGAGCCACCTAGAAAGGGAAAGCAGCTGGAACTGTGGGATGCGTAGGAAATCTGTATGGAAGTGCAATATTGTTGTATTTGTTTTTGTTTTGTTTTTTTCCATTTCAACTTGTTTTGTCATGTGCAAATATTAATACTTTATTTTAGTAAAGTTCTCAGAAATAAGGATTATTTGAAGACAACACCCAGTTCGAGGGTTGAAATTAGCCCAGATGTTTAGATAATTTAAAAGTGTAATGCTGTAGTCTAAAAATACAGAAACATGACTCGATTGCCAATAAGATCCAAAAAAAAGGCAGATTTTAATGGTAAAATGTGAACATTTCAGTTCAGTAATTGACCACAAACAGTCTTTTGTCAAATCTAAACATCATTTATTGTATATGCAGGTTTTAGTAATCAAATATGTTTGAATTGGTACACAACCAAAAACTGACACACAAACACCACTTGAATTTCTCTTTTGTACATTTTCAAAAATTATTTATTCCTCCAAAAGTTCGATTTTAGTCTTGAGATTTTTGTATTTTAAGCGGGAGGAAACACTGGGTATGCCTTCATTTTTTTTGTTTCTATTTTTAAAAACTGCCCCAAACCCCGTTTGTGTTTTTGAGTTGTAAATATGTTTGGTGAGGAGATTATTTTAATTTTCAGCTGATACTGATTTGACGTATTTCATCGCCCCATATTGGGGAGAATCAGAGGGATGTTCAAGTAATTATTTGTATTTACAATTTGCATTTTAAAATAAATCTTTCAGTTTTTTTACAACTTCTCATTGCATTGTTTTTCATTTTCAGATGATTTGGCATGGTGGGGAAAAATAATTTGTATGGGGGCTTTATTTTTGATATTGGATACTAATTGTATTTTAAACCCAAAAAGAGAGAAAGAAATAGCACCACAAATGTTCAATAATTTATTTATAAAAAATAAACACACTTCATTAGAAAAAAAATGCATAAGATATATACTTTCATATATAATGTCTACAAAACTGTGCTCTTCATGTATTAGCTTGGTGTTATTTGGCTTTTATATACAGCAGCTAGTGATAATCTGTACATTCTGTTGTTCTCCAGTGCTTGCTTGCAATGAAATTCAAAGGTTAATATCCAAAACAGGCCATAATACTGTTACATAAGGAATAAATGCTGACAGACCATAGATTTATTAAAAATCAATGCATTAATTTTCTATGATCCAGTGGTTGTCTATTATTCTACTTACACCATAATTACCGCATGTAAATATCTATTTACTAAGGCTTTTTTCAGGGTTTTGTCTTCAAACAACTTCTTTATGCATCTACAACACAGCCCAAGCCAGTGTTGCTAGTTTGTAAAGAACGTGGTGAAGAGATATAGAACTGTACTCAGAATCAACATTGTCATACAATATATATATTTATAAATAACAGTTAATGCCAGCAGCACTAAAGTGAAATTCTTTGCTCATGCTGTAGTGTGTCAGATACAGCCCAAACAATCACAGCAGTCAGATCAGAACACCTGATAAGGCATCAAAAGGAAATGTCAGCATATTCCCAGCCAATGCTCGGCTTATCACAGTCCACGCAGCACTGGCTTGACAAAGTGTGTGAGAATTTCCACCAATTAACCACACATAGGGTGATCATGGATTCCATCAGTCATTTTTTCTCCAATATGGAGCAGGATGGGATGTAAAAAAGGCAGTCTTCGCGGTGTGTCAGCGCTCTATGGCTCTGGAGAGCTGCGTAAGTTTCTTCTGATTGTCGATCACTTTAATGTTCTGGATGTACTGCCTTACATTGGTTGCATTGCGCAGGGTCAACGACTGGTCTGAATCTACAAAATATGAGATGGGGATATGCAAGGACATACTGTTAAGGATCTATGCTTATTTGCTCTGTTTCTGAAATCATTTTGAGGGAAAAATAAAAACAACAACATACATGTTGATATCCGTATAGCTTGGGCATCCAAGAACATTCTCTCAGTCAAGCCTTTCTGTGGAGATGAGGGCACTGCAAAAGCAGAAATATCAGAATATCTCTTAGTTGCAGAATTCAAGATAAGAATTACTTGTATAAACAAAATGAACGACGAGAGAGCTAAACTGTGGCGTGTTGTTCATGTGTTTCACACCACTAGAGGGAGTCGTACCGTAAGGCTGACTTCGACACTCTCGAACCATCTTCACTGTTCTGGCTATCATACGCTGAAAATAAGGTAAAAAGCACATATTAAATGTTTTTAAATTTAAATTTAAATTTCAACTAAATGCAATACTCTCACCACAAACTCACCATTTTCTCAAAGTTGACCAGTTTATCAGTGTAGTTCTTGTTTCCCTCGTGGATAAACGTCATATCTATACAGTAATAGATTAAGTTGATTAAACTTCTATCCACCAAATAGTCATCACATACAGTACATAGTAAATATTGTCAGTGGGATTCAGTACCTTTGAGCAGCAGAGGCATGAAGGGAATGTATGGAGGGCTGAGTTTGGCTACAGTCAGCCTGTAGGCCCTGTGGTTACGAGATGGATCCTACAACACAGAGATTATTCATTTTTAAATTAAGTACATAAGACATATATTGACAAAACCTTGTAAATTTGCTCTTACCATCAGTCTTTCATACGCACAGTAGATCCTCTTGGTTTTGTTTGGAAGTCTCTGTTCATTAAGGTGAAATAAACAGCAATATTTCAAGTTAAATTGATTTGGATAACGTTAGAGCTTTTCAGTCACACTACACATTGTTTCAAAGGAGCTTTACAGAAAATCCTAATGTTAATGTTCATAATATCTTCATGTCTGTTCTAGCCGCATTTAGCAGATTAGAGCTGGGTAATAATATAGTTTACATTTTACACGATGGAATCAAGTTCAGATTTGCTATATTAGTGAGTAGGCTACACTATGTATGTGGATAAAGTTGGACATACTTACATATTCAACTTTACATAAAGAGCTAGGCGATAATATAGTTTCATTTTGCGAATGGAAAGTCATTTTGAATGATTTGTCTTTTAATATGTGTTGGTGATAACCGAAAAAATGTTGATGCTGGTATTTTACACAGAAATAAAACAACAAAAGCTTATTTATATAGATTTAAAGGGTTAGTTCACCCAAAAATGAAAATAATGTCATTTATTATACTCACCCTCATGTCGTACACACCCGTTAGGCCTTCATTCTACCTTAATACTATAAAGTGACGAGAATACTTTCTGTGCGCCAAAAAAAACAACAAAATAACGACTTTAACAATATAGTGACGGGCCGATTTCAAAACACTGCTTCGAGCTTTGCGAATCGAATCAGTGATTAGGAGCGCCAAAGTCACGTGATTCCAGCAGTTTAGCCGTTTGATAGGGGATCCGAGTCACTGATTCGATTCGTAAAGCTCCGGAGCAGTGTTTTGAAATCGGCCTATCACTATACTGTTGAAAAGTCGTTATTTTGTTTTTCGGCGCACAAAAAGTATTCTCGTCGCTTTATAATGTTAAGGTAGAACCAATTAACTCACATTAACTGTTTTAAATACGTTTTTAGTACCTTTATGGATCTTGAGAGAGGAAGTGTCATTGCTGTGAATCTTAATCAAAAATATCTTAATTTGTGTTCCGAAGATAAATGAAGGCCTTACGGGTGTAGAACGACATGAGGGTGAGTAATAAATGACATTATTTTCATTTTTGGGTGAACTAAGCCTTTAAGAGAACATACTTGTCCTTACCTCCCATGTCTTATTGAGCCTCTGTACTGCACTGTTACTGAGGCCGAACATCACTGCAAAAAATGAGTTCAGGTTCTTCTGCTCTTTTAAACTGAAATAGATCAAATCAAATGCCAATGAGCTCATACTCCCTCAAATGTTTATTTCACTGTAAAATATTGGTGGTATTTTTGATATTACAAACATCGTAAGTTAAAGTCACCATAAAATCAAAATAGACAATTCTTAATTTTTTTATGTAATATTGCAGTATTTATTATAAATGATTCATCGGTCCCATCATTTATGCTGTAAATAGCAGCAAACATTTTTAGCATGTATTCCTAACATTTATTGAGATAATTTGTACATTCTCTTCTACAAGTGCTCTAGCTGTAAAGCTGCAAAACACAAAGTGAACACCAAAAGCTTTTTTAAAGATTATGTAACCTTAGTGGTTCAGGTGGATACGGTGAGCCACATTGATGTTGTGAAGCTGAAATTATGAAATAGTATGACAGACGAAAAGAAAGACTTTAGGCATTAATGATTAAACCACTGACAGATGTGGAATATCCTTCACTAGTGTGTATGGCAGTTAACAGCTGGTATTGTACTCACACAACAGCCATCTTGATGAACTTCTTCAGCAGTATGGCTCTCTTGACCAGGTCCTCACAGAGACACAGCTCAGTCACCACCCAGTACTGAATCTCGTTGAAGCGACGGACAAACCGCTCAAGGTTAGCCGTAGTGGCTCCTGGGAACTTTTCTCGTCCGAAAACGTAGTAGACCAGCTCCACCTGTAGTACAGCAAAACAAATATTTTTCAAATAAATGCTGTTCTTTCTATACATCAAAGAATCCTGAAATTTTTTTACCACGGTTTCCACAAAAATATTAAGCAGCACAACTGTTTTTAACATTGATAATAATAACAACAGCATATTAGAATGATTTCTGAAGAATCATGTGACACTGAAGACTGGAGTAATGATGATGAAAATTCAGCTTTGACATCACAGGAATAAATTACATTTAAAAAAAAAAAAAAAAAAAAAAAAAAAAGGATTAAATAGTGTAATAATAATAATACACAATATTATTGCTTTTACTGTATTTTTGATCAAATAAATTCAGCCTTTTTGAGCATTAGATACTTTAAAACATTCAAAAACATTAATAAAATCTTACCAAACCCAAACTTTTGAACGGTAGGGATTTATTTTTTAACAACAAATGTGAACTTTTTTTTATCCTACATAAACTATTTGTCTCTACAAGAGTTGCTTTTATCTGCGCTCTACTTGTTTGAGGTGAACTTTGGAAGTATTTGATTGTTTGATTGAAATGACAATGAGCTGGCGACATTGCAGACGTCAGATATTTGTTTACGCAGCAGGTGTAAGCCAGGCGTGTGATTCAGACAGCTCGGCTGTAAAATATTTCACTTCTCCCTGACATGTTTGATCCTCAAACAGATACGCTGCGCACATGACTGATCACATCCTGTGACGTTTGTGTCCCTGTGAGATGATTTCTATTTAAATGCCAAGAACACACTGAGGTGATGCTCTAATTGTGATCAGCAATGCTGCCGGCTAGAATTAAGTATTAAGTCATTTTTGTTGTTCCTTTATCTGGTAACTGCCATTCTAGAATGTAATGAAATAGTTTTATGTGCCAGTGACAAATTTGTGTGTTGGTTTGGCTGTTACCTCATGCATGGCCATGAAGAGCTCCCAGTCATAGCTGGTGTGCTGGCTGGCCATGTCCTTGGAACACATCTGCTCCAGAGTGTCCATGGTGCTCTTCTCTGGCCCCAGCTGCTCACTCACGGGTGTCTGTCAGGGGTAACACACACACACACACACACACACACACACGCACACGCACGCACACACCAGATAAGACTGTTAAATCTGAACCACAGTATTTAACCATCCTGTCATTGAAGGCATTACATTATTTTGGCAAAATTATTTCATGGAACATTATTTTTAGAAGTCAGTATATTATGGTATGGAGTATGGACACTTTTGTGTGTCACACTTGGTGCTTTTGTGTCCTTTTTTTTTTTAAACTTAAAGTCACCATGAAATCTTATTTTTTATGGAATATTTATTAAATATTTAGTATTTATTGAAGGGGTCCTTGATTATGATTTCACTTTTCTAACTTTAGTTTAGTGTGTAATGTTGCTGTTAGAGCATAAACAACATCTGCAAAGTTACAACGCTCAAAGTTCAATGCAAAGGGAGATATATTTTTTTTTTTACAGAAAATCACTTTTTAAAGACTACAACTAATGACTGGTAGGGACTACAACGAGCTTCTTCCTGGGATGGTGACATCACAAACCCCAAAATTTACATAAACCCCGCCCCCGAGAACACGCAACAAAGGGTGTGAGGCCATATTGGGCCGCTTTAGAGAAGAGGAAGAGTTGTTGTTGTAGAGTGTTGTTACCATGCCGTCATTTTACGCTGGACTGCTTCACAAACGAGGGTCAATTCAACACTGGATTTGCACAAAAGATTAACATGATGGCACATGCTAGTTGATGAGCTGAATCATCTCGACAGCAACTACAAAATTTATCTGCTAACCGTTCAGAAACGTCCAGTTGCATTCTAAAAGTTGTAACTTCCTGAGTCTCTCCATCAGTGTCCGACTCCGGTTTGAACAATGTAAGGCTGAACACCATTACTGACAATCGTCATTTTTACTGCGGGAGAGTCTCCAGCTTTGTTGTTGTTGAGAAACTGAAGCACGAGCTGTTAAAACTCCGCCGTCTTTAGGAAAGTAGGTGGGACCAGCAGCTCATTTGCATTTAAAGGGACACATACAAAAACGGTGTGTTTGACTATTTGACTATCGTAACGTGGGTTTCATGCCGACTTTAAAAGTTTTAGTCTGCAGTTTATGTATATTTACAGCTGACTTGTATGATTAGAAACCCTACCAGTGAGGATCTTATGCTATAAAACAGCAATAATTCTGCTGGCATCTCTCACCAGTTGTTCCACTTGGCTGGCAGAGCAGAGGAAAAGCCTCTCGTTCACTCCTAAAGAGGCAGAGACCGCCGTGGTCTCCAGCTTGAGCTGGACTCTGTCTGCAAGAAGCAAAGCAGAAGAAACTTTGATGAAAATTCTGATCTCTTAGGTAGGACAAAAACGAATACTGACTTCAATCTGACACTGTAACAGTTCTGGCACGGTCAGAGGAAACTCTGAAGCCAATCATCTGAATCTCATTGCTTACCTCCTGAGGAATTCATCTTGACCAGCACATAGTTTCTCTCAGGATCCACTAATGTAGTCAAGATGTCATTCACTGAAGCATCGACTGGCAGCATCACAGTGACAGCCTTATTATCCGGTTTAAAGATCTCATACAAGACTGCAAACAGACAGTTGGAATAAACACATTTCATTAGGTAAATTCCATTTTGATTAATCTGAGCAATTTCACATGGATATTTTCCTTGTTTTATCTGCTCTTTGTTTAATTATTTTGTACCATGGATTTGTAAAAACACAAACCTTTATCTTGAGCTTTAATCGACCGTAATTTTCCCACTGGCTCTTCGTAAGCAGAAAACCAATCAAACTTTTGGTTCAGCTGAAACAAACAGATGACCATACTGGATATTAGAGCTTGCAGGGCTTCAAAAGGCAGTTTTCAACATGTGTAGAAAGACTATGTGTCTGAAATAAATGGACAGCATTGGTGATCTCGGGTATGATGGATTTTCTGTGTCTGAGAAAATAAGTGCGGTTCTTATTCCAAGAATGTGAGGAATCAGAGACGAGATCAGGTATCAGTGAAGGATGGTCAATATGGCATTTTAAAACCATTTGTTAGCTAAAAAATGTTCCTACCTACCAGTATGTTTTACATTACCGCTCTACAGTGTTTCCTACAGAATTGTTTTACACACAGGTGGCAGCAAGTGAGTCTTAATGATGAAGCCGATGCATTCAAGTCATTCAGCAGCAGAAAAGTAATGATTCAATGAATCATTCACTCAAGAGATTAGATACGCAACAATTTGTAGAAATGCTCATTCGTTCGGGAACCTACACTTGTCGCGCTGTGTTGTTGATTCACTAAAAAGAACCAGCTCATAAGAGTCATTTGTTTGTGAATCGGAGTACGCTCATCACTTTGAATGTTTGTTTATGCGTGCAGCCCACGATGACAACTCAAATAGAAATTTCGTGGCACATGGGCTGTCCTTTGCATAACATTGCAAACTCACATTCACAACTAAGTTAATATGTGATTTTATTTTAATGCTTAATGCTGTTTTCTTGAAGTTTAAGCAGCGGGGAAAAGCAGTGCAGGAAACACTGTTACACTATATGTATTGTCGTGCATATATGTAATTGTTATTTAAACACCTGTTCCCAAATACACTGCAAACTATATAACGGATGTCTGGGTTTTATGTGACCAAGGATACTGCTGACCTACTTTTAGTGTACAATTCAATGCTCTGTCAGAAAGGGATTTACTTTTGTTTTGTTCTCTGATTTTGTCTAAAGACCTCTGGCCACAGAGATGTTGACTTTTCCACCGGGGAGTCTGTTTATCATGCTGTGTCATAAAGTAAGTAGGATTTATTGGTTGGTCTCTTATCGTTGCAAGTTTCCCATTAGACCAAGAAACCAGTGCCTCTTACCTTCGTCAGAGTGTGACATCCATTCTCGATTCTGTAAGGAGTATAATAGGGAGTAGCTTTAAATGTAGGATTAAGTAAAGAGGTTTGATGACATAGAAGACTCAAGAGTAAAGGTGTTGACTTTATAAAAGCAGGTCAAGTAAAGATGAATTATGGCATTTACTTTATGATGTCAAATCTGATTATATCATAATATCAGCTCTGAAAGATGCTTCAAAGTGTGAAGTGCAGTAACTATGAAAACACTGGAAAAGTAACTTTGAAGAATTACTTGACTTTGAAGCACAGCTGAGCTATATTCATCTGTGACGAGCAGGGCAGGCGAGAGCCGTGAGGGAACGGCACGAGAGAGTGAAAGACGAGAGAGGACTTCTCTCGTCTTTCACTGTCGTCGCTCCCTTTATGCTTCCGGAGCTCCTCCGTGAGAGATTCGAGGCGGTGCAACGCGCAGCTGACGCTCGTTATCACTACGGCGTCACCGAGCAACGACAGTGAAAGACGAGAGAAGTCCTCTCGTCTTTCACTGTCGTCGCTCCCCTTTTATGCTTCCGGAGCTCCTCCGTGAGAGATTCGAGGCCGGTGCAACGCGCAGCTGACGCTCGTTATCACTCGCGTCACCGGCCTCGTGCCGTTCCCTCACGGCTCTCGCCCGCCCTGCTCGTCACATAATCTGTCAGAGGTCAAATCGTAATGTAAGAGACCTGATTGTGGTCAGTTTGACAATGTATTTCTGTCATGACAACTCTCAGAGTGTTTGGCATGGTAATGGATATGACAATGTTGATATGTTTGGTCTTGGCCGAATAGATCTGCTACGCTGCTGCTGCTGCTGCTGAGCAAGTACGGGACTTTCTATTGTCAGTACATACACAACATGCTGCTGCAGTACAATATAGCATACATGAATTACCCACAGGAGATCTATACAGGTGGAGCTGGGGAAGGTGGAGGGTTTCTGAAACACATCGCACTGCTACATCAAATGCTAACAAAGTATTTGAAGGTTGAGCCGCAAGCTCATTGGCTACTGATACAGCAGGAACCAATCAGCTGTGCCCTATTGAGAATGATGTGATTGCAAGCAGATTGAGTTAAGGACCCATCAGCCTGTGACATCTAGAGTTTCATGACAGAACTTTGTGTATGTGCAGGTGTACAAATGTAGGCTACGTTGGCAAATGTATTACTTATACTTACATTTTTGTCTTTCTTTTGTCCCTCAGCTGTTCTTTGAGCATGCTGGAAAGTCTTGAGTCAGCCATCACCCCTTCCCTGAATTTCTATCATAAAGTCATAAAGATGGAGGTATTTCACTTAAAATTTTTTATAGCAGCACTTGATTTTATCTGTTGATCCATATTTGTCCAGCATTATGTTACCAGAAAAGCCATTTCAGAGGCAAATAAATGTTTTAAATATATATATTTTTTCTTTTACAAATGATGAATAATTTACAATAAGCCCTGGCACATTCATTAAAGGGATAGTTCACCCAAAAATCAATATTCTGTCATAATTTACTCACCCTCAAGTTGTTCCAATCCTGTATAAGTTTCTTTGTTCTGCTGAACACAAAGGAAGATATTCGGAAGACTGTTTGAAACCAAACAGATCTCGCCCCCATTTACTACCATAGTAGGAAAAAAAAATAGTCAATGGGGGGCGAGATCTGTTTGTAACCAAACATTCTTCCAAATATCTTTCTTTGTGTTCAACAGAACAAAGAAATGTATACAGGTCTGGAACAACTTGAGGGGGAGTAAATGATGACAGAATTTTCATTTTTGGGTGAACTATCCCTTTAAGATGGCAATAAAATGATCTGTTTTGATGTAATGAAGTACCATGCTATCAAAACTTGAAAAATTGTACTACAGTATTTATCCCATTTTTACCTCTAGGAATTCAAAGGCCACAGGATTGTCCCTCAGTAGGGGGCCATACAGCGCCACCCAATGACCCACCAGTTTCACAACCTTTTGCTTGGTGTTGAGAGCATACGCTGCCTTCTCCAGGTCCGAGCCTTCTGATGGCTCCGCTTGGTAGGTGGAAATGCAGGTTAAGGATCGATATTTGACCTGTTTCCTGTGTAAATTACAGCTGTAAGCTCTCTGGCTCAAAGTAAAGATTTAGACTAAAAAATAATAATAAATAAAAAAAAAACAACGCAAAAATATCAATATGAAGTGGCAGGATATTGATGCTGGAGAGCCGCACAAAGCTGACTGTAGGGCATGAAGACTGGATGCGTTAGGAGGAAGTCACTCACACTGGGATCTGTAGAAGCACAAAACAGACTCATAAACCTCATTAACAAGGACTTGTTTTCTTTACAGAGCTGTGTGGAGAAACCCAGAAGAATCTGAATCATCTGACTGCTGGTTTTAAATGGATGTGTAAACACCAAATGAGCAGGAATGTTTTGTTCACTCCCTCAGTCTGTTCTTCTACAAAAACAAATACTAGATTTCTAAAGTATTTTTTGTTAAGTTTTATTTAGCTTAAATGTTACACAAGTTCCAAATCATGGATCTGCCATACCTATTAAATCAGTGCCATTGGTTTCCAGTTTAATCGTCTCCAGCATGTGTTCCAGGATCTTCTCTGGTGTTCCTGACATTACTGTGTACCTGTGAGAGGTGGATAATTCATAATGATAATTAGGTGTCCTCCATTTCCATCATTCATAATTAGTTTAATGCACTTGAAATCAAATAAGAGTGATGACTAATGATTTAGCTTGCATTTCATTGTACAATAGCACTTCTGCAGGTGAAGTACTCGCATGAATCACCTACAGTGGTTGCACTTTCACTGCAGACGTTTTTAAATGTGAACAGCTTTACCTTTTCTGGATATTTATTATTCAGGGCTTGTTTCACTAGATGATTTTATATAAATGGTTTATGAAGATGCATTCTAATTGGCTGATTTAATTTACTCACGTGCATGCTAAAATGGGCTTAATGCTGTGCGGAGGAGATAATCTTATAAATTAAATGAATGCAGTTCAAATGAGTAAGTAATTGTTTTATTAAATCATCTGCGTGAGCTGAAATCTGTTTTTATGTTAAAATGGCCTCTGGCTTGGGCTAAAATATGTACAAGCAGTCTTACACTACTGTTCAAAAGTTTGTATAAAATAAGAATTAAAAATTAAGTGTATAATTCTTTATGCTAAAATACTTTTTACATTTAATTTTAACATAAAAAAATGGTGGTGCAGAAATTACACACTTTAGAGATGTGTAATTTAGTACAAAAATTGACAGAATCATTTACTTGTTGCTGCTTGCTGATCCTCCCTGATAGGCGGACTCCTGCGCCGAGCTCTTCTCAAGGACCAGAACGACTTTACCATGTTCCTCCAGGCGGACGGTGTTGGCTTCGACATCCTGCAGTTAAATTCAGGTTAGAGACTACCATAGATACACATCCACACTTGCAGATGCTAGGCTATGCACACAAAACCTACCTTAAGGATACGTATAAAGTCCTGCTTGTCCACCCGCAGGAAGTGGCAGTTGTCCTCTCTTAGGATGATTGTGGCAGAACGAGGTGCGTCGTTCACCAAGGCCAACTGCCCAAAGTCGTCTCCCTCATGGAGCGTGGTCACTAAGCCCTGTGTGACGCACATACACAAGATCATCTTTCCTTAAGAGGAACAGTATGAATATCCTTCAAACAATGTAAGTATCTAAATTTAAACTCAATGACTTCTAAAGGTCACTCAGCTGAAGTTAAATGGTTGTACCTTGCCGTGTGTGATGACATTAACAGAGCCTCTCCAGATGATGTACCAGGAAGTCCCTTTGTCCCCCTGACTGAACACTAACATAAACACATACACATTACATTGTATTCTTAAATACAAACTGAGCCAAAATTGCAACTAAGCTTGATCGGACTGACCCAGTTTAAACATGTGAATAGATCATTTCCCCCTCAACATTTTAGACAAACACTTTTTTAATAACAGTATTGAACTTAAAGGCTTAGCTCACCCAAAAATGAAAAGTCTGTCATTAATTACTCGCCCTCATTTAGTTCCAAACCCGTAAGACCTTCGTTCCTCTTCGGAACATAAATTAAGATATTTTTGATGAAATCCGAGAGCTATCTGACTCCTCCGTAGACAGCAATTTAACTACCACTTTCAAGGTCCAGAAAGGTGCTAAAGACTTCGTTAAAATAGTCCATGTGACTGCAGTGGTCCAACCTTAATGTTATGAAGGGACGAGAATACTTTTTGTGCGAATTTATATATATATATATATATACATACACATACACATTTTTTTTTTTTTTTAATATTTTAGATATTTTTAATCCCAATTTCAGTAAATTTACGATAGATAAAATGAAGACTTATCCTACATTTTTGAATTGTTGAATATCATGTTTCACTCAGCAATATGTTCCATTACAGAAGAAAAAGTGTTGTTTTGTTTCATGTTGACATTAATACTATACTGAAAATATCCATGTCTGAATCCACTGGATCCATTTAAAAGTCATTTAATCTTAATATCAGAACACAGCATGCAGCATTAATATGCTTTAAAAAATGAAAAATGAATCCAAATAAAATAATCTACAATAATATGAGCTTATGAAACTTGACAGATTTACAAAGTGTGAATAAACGACCTTATTAGATAATCATCAGTGTCTCTGCTTTCTACTCGTGCTATTCACTATGTATGAATGACTTCTGCGTTGACGCCAGACGTGCTGTAAGTGCTTTCAGTTTTTCCTTTGTCTCTCAGTTTGCTGATATTAGGATGCCAATCATCCAATTCATCACATAACAAGGGAATTACACAATAAAATGATTTAATCATCTCATTCTCATGCTGTCTGCTATGGTGCCTAAACAGGAAGTTTGCTGCTCATTTTTACTCTGGCTATGCGCTAACTCAATATTAGCAGCGTTCCTTCATCCCGCCCACCACTAACGAAATGTCATCATTGCTTTCACACTCACAGACTGTTCCCGCCTTGGCATGGCTTTCAAAAACCAGCACTGCTGCCAGCTCCTTCCGAACCTACAAGAAAGAGTGCAGGATAAAAGTAATGAGGGATGAATCAAGATTTGTGGCACAAACAAACATGACGGGTGTCAGAGGGTGTTGACTCACAGATGTAGACAAGTGGGCCACAGCTTTGACGTGCAGAAGTTCTTCATAAATAACTTCCAGATCATCTGGAGTTCTCTGGTTTGGGCTAAAGACATAGACACAGATTAATGCACACACAGAAATCTTATGCCGTTTATAATAGAGATTAAATGTGAAGTCTGTCTACTAAAATTCTCCTATCCCAGCTTAATATGTAGAAAAAACTATAACTGTCACAAATTTGGCATGGGAAACCTAATTTGCTATTGATTTTTAAAGGAGTCTGACATTAGCATGTTGCTACGCTAATGGTGATACATTAAATGCGGTAACACTTTATTTTGATGGTCCACTTTAGACATTCTACTAACCATAAGAAACTTTGCAACTACATGTCCACTTTTTCTACTAACTAGAACCCTAACACCTATCCCTAACCTACTAATACTCTAATGAGAGTTAGTTGACATGTAGTTGCAAAGCTAAGACTATAGATATAGAAAAATGGTTCACTCCTATTATGAATGGGAGAAACTGCAACGCGCAATATGGTGGAATATGCCATTCTAAGTAAAAGAGGCAATCGCTGATTGATAAAGTCATTGCGTCACTGCAGCTGCCGTTAGAGGCTCCGGTTCCCATAGAAACCTGAGACTCACGCTTAGGACTGCACATACACATGGCTTTTCCAGCCTGAAAAATAAACTTTTTTAATGCTATTTGAGCATAAGAAACAACATTTATGGGACAGTTCATGTCAGATTTCGTTGCTGAATTGAAATGTTATTTAATTGTGAGTTCGCCAGGCAGTTTTTGAGATTTCAGGATTCCCCCATTCAAATAGATAGGACTTGGTCTTGGATGCCCGAAATAGCTGGCCGGAGGCGTTGCAAATATGGCCACCGAGTGAACAGACTTTCCTTGAAAGAGACTTTGGTTACATATAGTTAGTAGAGTGTCTAAAGTGGACCATCGAAATAAAGTGTAACCTTAAATGCATATTGGATAGTCAGATGTTAATTAAACTGAACAATTTCAATTATACTTTCAGTCCTGAATGAATTTAGAATCAGCAAACTCCAAAAAATTATTTGTATGATGACGCTAATGGTACAAAAATCACACACTTAACCTAATACTATATAAACTGTGTTTACGCATGTTATTTTTCAAGCTGTTTTAGCACAATTTCTCGTGTCTTACCATTTACGCAATATCATAGTCAGAAGAGCATCTGGACCCATTTGGACTAATAGCGATAAACTCTCTTGGAGTTCATCGTCTTTGGAGTCTTTCTCGTTAGTTGTGTTGTTCAGGTCAAACTCTGCCTCCATAAAGCGGTAAAACTGTGTGTCTTTGTCATGGAAGTTTAACTCCTGTTTCACTGTATATTTTGACAGAGACATTGGTTGTCAGTTAGTCAATATATTCAGAGTTACCATCTGATACATCACTGTACCATTTTCTTTTGCAAAAAAATAATCTTGTGAAGACATCTAATGAAGTTGTTGTAAATGCTCACCGTGACACAGAATGCCCTCATCCACCAAAACTTGCCACATTCCGACTGCCTGACTCCTTGACTGGAAACAATCATTGAGTTTCATTAGCCAATCCACAAGTTCCCTCCCACTGCTGCACTGTCTGTGGGACAAACCGGAAAACCGGAGTAGTGAGTTTAAAGTGTTACACAAATTATTTGCATGTCTTTGTGGATGAATCATATAAGTTGATTTATTTGTTTCTACAAAGGATGCCAAGCGGCTTCCTAGGAATGATTAGATGCATTTCCGTCACAGTCAGAAATAAAACATGTTAGGCACAAGCACATGATATATGAATGAAAGATGCACCTGTAGGTCTTAAGATGGTGTTTTCTGTCTCTTATCAGGCCTGGATTACGCTCCATCAGAGTGCTGTAAACCACCCGCGCAGCCTTCAAGATTCGGTCCGACAAAAACTGACAGAGAGAAACAGAAAAAAAGGTAATGAACATTTTTAGTTATTATTTTGTCATTTTGTTTGGTGACACTAAGCTACATCTTTACTTTTTTAATGTTTTAAATGTCTTTGAATACTATTTAACATTAAATTTAAATAGGCACCATCCCTTTCTAAAGGTTTTAAAAATGACTTTTGAATGTCGTTGAATAGTATTTAATTAAAGACATGAAATTTAAATTGACACCGTTTACCTTCTTAATGACTTTCTGAACGTCTTTATAATTATATTATTTGATCCTATTAACCAATAATATCAACCCAATCAACCAAACAATCACATCAAATCCTAAAGGATATGTCCCACCCTAATTATTTCCCACTAAATATACATAATTTATGCCACATTATGCAAGTTAAATGCATTGAAATTGCAGTTTCATGTAGTCTTTGAATTGGATGAGAGTTTGCTTGTTTCCAAAGGAAGACTGGAAAAGTTTACTCTTGTCTTGTGTTTACATTCATACAGAGAATTTCTGTTACAATTATTTGAGCTGTACAGAAACACAGGTGAGTGGCGGGTGAGAATGTGTCACATTTTTTCCAACACCTCCTCCGCTGAGTTGAATTTACCCAACCAAAGATCGCTACTGTTCACACTCCTCCCCCGTATGAAAGCTGTTTCTCTGCTCGTCTGTTTTCCTTCTAACAACTTGCTCTGTTTTCATCCATCCCTCCCTTTCAGGACTTCTGTTTTCATTCCACGTCTCCTCCTTTCCCACCCTTAGCTCTGCTGGACCCCCCGCAGATGGCGCGTCCCGCTCCAACTCCCAAACAGACTGAGAAAACTGGAGTGTAAGAACTCAACCTCATTGATCGAGGTACAGTTTATTGAACTACTGAAGCATTTTTTTGCATGCCTGCCAAGACCAACTCACTGATCACATGGTGATAAAACTGGTTCGGTGCATTGACACTCTGTAAAAAACTGTTGAAGTGGAGACAAACATCGGATACAAAGGAGTAGGGATGGCAAGCTTTGCATTAAAAGCGAGATATTGAAGATTTTCCTGCTAAAAAGGCATCAAGTTTCAAGCTGGTTTGCACCAACGAAAGGAAGCTTGAGTGATTGAAGTGGTTTTAGTAGAGATCACACACACCAAAATACACCTAATTTTTACATTTATGCTTCAGAACATCAAAAGCTCCAAGTTCAAAGCGAAACGCCTCAAGCTGTTGCATGAGGCCAAAACAGCATAGCAACCAAAGTAAATCTGATAACTGTTTGTGTATTTACTGAAGAAAATGAGAGTGGTGGTAGCCACAAAACTTGCTGTCATGATGCTAAGGTCTTGTGTGAATGTGATCGGTTGCTAGGGCATTGCTATGTGGTTGCTAAGGTGTTCTGTGTGGTATTTAGCCTGTTAGGTTTAGGTGGTTGCTTATTGGTCCAAATCAAAAGTACACACACTACTATTAAAAAAATGTTTACCTTATTTTAAGGTGGCGTAGTTACATGTTACTACATGTACTTACTCTAGTAATAACAGTAAAATGATGCATAATTACAAGTAACTAACCCTAAATCTAACCCTAAACATACCTCTATTATTTGAGTAAGTACAATGTAACTACGTCACCTTAAAGTGTAACCAATTTAAAAAAAAAAAAAAGTTTTTATGCATTTATTTGATCAAAAATACAGTAGTGTTGTTAAATATTTCTACAATTTAAAAATAAATGTTTTCTATTTTAATATATATTAAATGTCATTTATTCCTGTGATGACAAAGCTGAATTTTTAGCATAATTACTCCACTCCTCAGTGTCACATGATGTCCTAATATGCTGATTTGGTCCTTAAGAAACATTTATTATTATCATCAATGTTGAGAACAGTTGTGCTGCTTAATATTTTTGGGGAAACCATGATACGTTTTTTCAGGATTTTTTGATTTTACAGCAAATAATTTAAACAGCAATATTTTGTAACACTGTAAATGCCTTTACTGACACTTTTGATCAATTTAATACATCCTTGCTGAATAAAAGTATTAATTTCTTTAAAAAATCGTATTGACCCCAACCTTTCGAACGGTAATGTATTTTTAGTGTGAAGTACAGTATCAAGTAGTGAAACATACTAGCATAATGTCTTAACATCTAGCTAAATTCATTACCTTATGATTTATAATTACTAGATTTGGATTAATCTTTAAAACAAATCCGTGGCACTCAAAATTGCTTTTCTAACCATTTTTCTAAAACTGAAAAGACAAGTCTTTTGGGCAATATTAGCAATTATTAACACTTATTGCAATCTTGCATACTATTTAGGATGGATCGTATGTGATTTGGGACACATGCTTCTGCTCCACCCTATCATTCCTTAGTCTTGTGATTTTCTGGAAAGTTTGAACCTTTATTTGTTTGTTCTGTATCCTCTGCAGAACAGTTTGTCCTAGGATGAGGTCTTGAACTTGAATCGCCTTCATTTCTCACACTTTATTTGTTGTGGTTGTTGCTGAGGGTGGTGACGTGCGCCCCTTTCTTGGAGGCCCCTGGCCTGGTCGGTCAGTCACGGTGATGTAATTGGCTTCTGACCCATGAGGGATCGGCTGACCCGTCTTTTCAGTCCAAAAGGAGGCCACATCTACAGTTCTGCTCTCACAAGGCCACTTCACTAAACCGTGCACAAGGACAGCGCTGTATACAGCATGTGCTTATTATCCAATCCACATTATCCAGTGGCAATTTTAGAGTTATTATTCTCTTAATGCCTGTTAATGTAACTCATTTGGTAATTAGTATCCGAGTTTAGCCAACTAAGCAGTACGTTGCATGTGGTCAACCTACATCTAGCCCGTATCCATCGAGACGTACACACTGCAGAGCTCTCCATCTAGCTCACTTTACACAGCGTGTGCCCAGACACTGTGTCTGCAGACCCTGAGCATGTAAATCTCTCCCCTGTCATCTCTGCTTCATGATTCTGTCCCTGGAGATGAGGGTATAGATGGGAACAGTAGCTGCCAGCCTATTCCCAGCATTCTAGTCTCCTGGGGAATAATTACTTCACTGTGGAGCACTGACTTTGACAAATCTGCTGAACACCTGGGAATAGATGTATCATAGGATACCTGTGACAACAAAAAGCAATGCTACTCTTCAGTCATTCTCCTAAATATCAACTTTATCTAATTCACATAATGTTGTTGTGTAAATGCCTTCAAAACGACAACATTTTGGGGTCTGTATAAGCCTCTCATGGTCAGCAAGACTGCATTTATTTAATCAAAAATTCAAATTTAATTCATATTTAAAATAACTATATTCTATTTTAATTTATTTTGAAATGTAATTTATTCCTGTGATCAAAGCTGAATTTTTAGCATCATTACTCCAGTCTTCAGTGTCACATGATCCTTCAGAAATCATTCTAATATGTTGATCTGGTGCTCAAGTACATTTATTATTATTATCAATGTTGAAAACAGTTGTGGCACTTAATATTTGTCTGGAAATCATGATTCAGGATTCTTTGATGACTAGAAAGTTCAAAAGAACAGCATTTAAAATCATTTGTAACAGTGTAAACGTCTTTACTGTCACATTTGATCAATTTTAAGTATGCTGAATGAAAGTATTGATTTCTTTAAAAAAAAAAATAATAATTAAAAAAATATCTTACCCCTAACTTTTGAAAGGTAGTTTATATGTTCATCACATTAACTTTGGACAGGTTCCACTCATGTTTGACAACCTAAAAGTGTGCAAATGAGTCTTAATTTTATACTTTTCTGATTCTCTCAGGTGTGTCTAAGGATCCCAGAAAAGCTCCAACCAAACAGCCAGGTCACAGAACACCGCTTATGTGACATCTCCACGTGAGTAAGGGTTTGTCCAGAGGGAAAGGGTGGCATTGTCAGATTGCTATACAAACAGTCACCAAAAACAATGTAGAAAGGCAACATGATAGTACTTACTGTACAATATAGATGTGTGATTATAATGTTTCACCACAGAGGTAACTAAACACAGTGTGAACTTTCCTACTGAAATGTCTTCAAACCAGGACTCAAATAGCTCTAGTTCAGACTCTGTGGTGTGATTTGTAAAAATACTGTACACCAAAACTACTGTACACCACATGAACTACTAAAAGAATCCTTATTGTTCAGCCCTGTTTGTATGAATATGAATAGCTGCTCAACAAAACAACAGAGCCTCACCCTACTGAGCTTCGCAAGCTTCTAACACAATACCTCAACTATAAAGTTTTGTTGGGGATGTGGTTGTGCTTCCTTTGTATACAGGTGTTAGTTACCCACATGCATTGGGTTTTTGAAGTAGCAGCAACGCAGACCTGTCCTCGTCTGTTGTGTGGAGAGGAAACAGGCTGTGTTTTCCATCTGTGGGCGACGTTAACAGCGGAGGCAGTCGTGATGATGTGACCTTGGTGAGCCGAGGGAAAGGCTCCATTCCGTACAATACATACCACACTCACAATAGAGGTGGGCAGAAATCATATCAGAAACACTGGGGCCATTCAGGATGCATTATGGTTATGAACTTATCAGGAATGTTATCATTAACTAAAACTAAAACTACAAAAAAAAAAACAATTTTGTTAATTGAAATAAAATAAAATGAAAATATTAGATGGAAAAACTTATTTTAGTTAGTTGCCAAGGCAACATTTCAAATGTTTTTTTTTTAGTTTAAGTTTATTAAAATTAATAAATAAAAACTAAAACAAATAAAACTAAATTTAAGCCTAAAGAGTAATACTTAAAAAAACAACAACTAATAAATATGACAAAAACAGAATTACTAAAAGTGAAACTAAAATTAAAACTGAAAATCTAAAAATAAAAGCTAATTCAAAATATTAATACAAACTATAAAATAACAGACTTATTTAGGCTGTGTTCTTGTCCATGCAAATCCAATCACCATGATGCAAGTGTAACGGAGGCCAGCTAGTAAGAGCCTCAAGAGTTGCGTTGGTGACTGACGCTAGAGTCTGTGGTCTTTAGTGTCCTTGTTAGCGCGCCCACATCCCATGCCGGAGACCCCAGTTCAAATCCCGCTCGGAGCAGGTCGAGTAGGATCGGATACATTTGGTGCCGTGACCCAGGTGGGAGTGAGGTTTAGGGGGGTGAGTTTAACAGAGGCCAGCTAGTAAGAGCTGTGCGTGTAAACCTCACTCCCCTGGCCTCAAGAGGCAAGCTGGCAACTGATGCTAGAGGTTGTGGTCTTTAACGCCCCTGTTAGCGAGCCCACCTCCCATGCCGGAGACGCCAGTTCAAATCCCGCTCGGAGTGGGTCAAATAGGACCGGTTACACTAGGGTGGCTGTAAAGTCATTGGGTGCATTTCAATCAGCTCTCTAGTTCAGTAGTCAGGGCACTGATCAGGGAGTTAGCCATTTTAAGGGCTGTCTTAATCACGAAAGTTTCAGTGCACTGGAAGGATTTCGCTCACTACACATAATGGCACACGATAGATATTTTTTAAAATACAAACCATTATTTAATTATATTTCAGTATAAACATACATCACTAGACAGGTAATATAATTTAGCTAACATTTATCATTTATTTACGGCTGAAATGTTGCACGTATATGTAACAAGCAAAGTATTTATCATAATGTACTTTAAATAACATTAAAAAATAATGTCAGAAAGATAACAGCTCTGCTGTTGTTCATAAATACCAATAGTAATGTTTTTACAATGAGGACGTTGTCATGTCGCCGGTGTCTCAATGTGTAGTGAGCCAGGGTCCTTACTGTCCTTACTAGTGCCCGAATTTGTGTACGCGATATACTGATCCGTGACCTCAGAGCTGATTGTGACGCACCGATTGTTATCCGGTTGCTAAGGTGTTCTGAGGGTTTGTTTACAGGTCCAAGTCAAGAGAAACCCACCCTCTTACATTCTAGTCTTCAGAAATGTCTCAGGTCCTCCTCATTTAATGTTAATCTACAATAAACCCTTATTTAGAAAACCCCACTTATTGCCCTAAGTATGGACGATAATAATAGTGATGCTTGCCTTAAGAAGCCCCACTAATAACAGAAAAGATCAGAGGGCTCAGATGAATACAGCTTTCCTTGTTCTCTTTCTGCTCAGAGAAACACACTCCAGGAATCACTTGTGCCCACAAAAAACACTCCAGGAGCTGAGAGCATTCCACAGATGAAACGTTCTTCCAGAGCCCTGATAAACCACATTCAAATCCTTGGCAATATTGCCTTTTCTTCCATCAGACACAACCAATACCCAAATATGCAAGCCTAGATGTCTGCTTAAAATCATCTGTTAAAAAAACAAACAGCATTTCATCTGTATTTTCTCAGGTTTATCGCTTATCTCCCCTTTTGTGTTCAATGCTGAATCACATAAGAGAAGAACAGAAAGGTGTGTGTGCAAAGGAAATAGGTATTTATGGTAATTAAGTGTATGCTTTCAAGTCACAAAACACTCATTTGAGGTTTAAATGAGTTAGACAGCTGCTCATAAGATAAGCTGAATAAAAACAATAGCTTTCCAGATGTACCCCCAAATAAGTTCTACTTATCATTGACAATGCTTTAAGGAATGGTAGATAAGACTGAATGAACTAAGGTGGGGTTTGGGTGTAGCGTAAATAATGGGTTTAGCCTATGAACTTTATAAGGAATTTGTGATTGAGATCTCAAAAAGGTCTCAAAATGTGCTCAGATTTGTTGAGATATCCAAGTCCGCAAACAAAAGTCCAAAAATTAATTTGAACTCAAACATTTCTCATCAAATTCTTCAAATGATAAAATTATCTGAGCTGCTGTCCACATTCATTGTCTACAACTGTCTCTTTTGGTTCTATGTATCTCCTACTTACATGAAGTTGATACAGAGCTACTGACCTAGTTTATAAAGATTTTGAAGATCTACTGTATTCAAGATAGGCAGAGCCAGTACAACAACATATTTACAGTGGCTTTTTCCCTCAGGGGGTCACATGATGATACTGAAGGGACATGTATCATATGAGCAGAGAGAGGTGACACTGCAGTGCTAGAACCATCTTGGGTAATGAAATAGCTGCGAAGGAGCAGTGAAATATGTATGTAATCATACTACTTTACTTTCAAATTGAGTTTGAAAACATGAACCATTACATAATTGAACAAAATATTGCAAATTAATGACCAAAACAGGCATTCCATTTACAGTCCACTTGAAATGGCACTCAAGTGAAATGCAAAATGGAATGACAGACGTGTTTTGATCATTATGATTGGAGTAATTATGGTGGTTTGTCAAAAACAACAACAAAATGTGTTTCAAATCAATGGTTTTATCTATTTATTGTGGCCTCACACATTCTGAATGAATGATGTGACATGTGGGCAAGTAGGGAAGCTGAACATGCTCCACAAGGTGTGTAATATGTTTCTCATGGTGTGTTTTGAGCCATATTTAGAATTTCATCAGCCCTTTTATGTCCTTAACAGTATTGTACACAGCGCCATCCCTACAATCTCTGTGAGCATGATATTATAAACACACAGAGGTCAGAGTTGTGAAGATAAAAGCATGCTTTCTGTTAATGAGATATGTAATGCCACACATTCCTATGAACATACTAGAATAGTGGAGCTTATTTAAAGGGATAGATCACCTAAAAATTTAAATTCCGTTATCATTTTTAGCCTCATGTCGTTCAAAACCTCTTTGTTCTGTGTAAGCCTAAAAGTATTTAAAAAGTGATCCATATGACTAATACAATTTAAATGTTGGTCTAATCCTCGTAAAGCTATCATTTTGCTTCAAAAGACTTGGATTATAGTGAATTAGTTATATGGGCTGCTTTTACGATACTTTTATGGTGTCTACTTTTTGAAGTTTCATTCTCGATTCATTGTAAATGCATGAAAAATTCCACAAAATTTTATATTCCACAGAAGAAAGTCAAATGGTTTGGAATGGCATGAGGGTGACTAAGGGTATGTTTAAATGACAACAATGTACTAAAAATGTTTTTTCTGTACAGACGACCTCATTGTCAAAACGATCACTGTTCATATGGATCCACGAAAACGATTAAAAACGCTGTATTATGCATACCAGGCCAGTAGTTAGCGATGTCACTTTGTAAAGAAAAACTACGCACCTATAGACTGTAGGACGTCACCGTTTTCACAAATTCACGTTTTTTGTAGTTTACATGAAGACAATAGAGGTATCATTTTCAAAAATGTGCACTTTGAAACCCGTTTTCAAAAGTTTGCATTTTCAGGCCCCCAAAACAGTCAAAAACACATAAAAAGTTTTCCGTTTTTAGTTGAAAACAGTGTCGTGTAAACAAAGTGATGACAGAAATTTCATTTTTGGGTGAGCTGTCCCTTTAAGGCTTGTCAACAAAACCCAGGCAACTGTTCAAAGACCTTCATACCTGTTTGATGGTGTCTTGTGTATCGACGGCTTCTGGCAGAGGTGTCTGTGAGGAGAAAAATGGAGAGAGAATGAGTGTAATGATAAAAATTGACACTACAGACTACAGCAGCCAATTTTTTGCACATCAGGCAAGCACCAGTCACGACATGTAAAAATCTAGTTTCAAAGGATTATTCAATCAATCCGTCACTGGCAAAATGCCATTCTGTCCATGTACAGCACCAAAAGTATTAAAATACGATACAACAAAGGCACAGAGGGCTAAAGAATGTCAGAAGACATGCCATACTAATGCCGCCATGTGTGGCATTTGACACTAGCACTGCACATGATCTTTTCCACCTGCCTCCCTCTCAGCAAGACTAATTAACAGCAATAATGTAATTAAAATTCACACAGGAATTCAAGAGGAATTTTTGGCTCTATACACTTGTGTGGTGGAGGAGGGACAGAGGTCAATAATGTGACGGGTCATTTTTTTGTCCAAAGGTCTTAATAATAATAAAAAACAAAGATATGACATCAAAAGTATGTAAGGTAGTACAACTAGATCTCTTTTATTGAATCCAAAAGGTTTTAATTATATTTTGCTACATATAAAGGTATTTTAAAGATTTTGAAGTGTCAAAAGGTCATTCGGTTTAACCGTAAAAAGGCCAATAGAGCCATTTCATTTGTGATTAAAATATCTTAAAATGAAGTAGATGCATATATTTTTTCATTCTGGCATGATTTTATAACATCATATATCAGTATCAAAATGGTATTAAAATTATGTGAAGTCGTTGCTTTGTTATGAGAAAGAATATCCGTAAAAATGAATTTCATTGATGTCATTTGGCGTAACCAAAATAAAGGGACCATTTTGGATCAAGTCATGCGTTCAACATCATGTGACAGGATGTGACATCATTCAGACACCTGCACTGGACCACATGGTCATGAAGCAAAGTAACTAACTCTCTCTTAACTATTTGAAAAATTAATGTTTTTACAACTGCTATAAAACGTAAATGTTTTAATATTTTAAAAACTTGTACTAAATATAAAATGTTTGATTGTCCTTTTGCCAGCTAGCAACTAGATATCAGCCTGTTGGCATTGTTTGAAAATATTGTCATTCGGTATAACCAAAAGTGTCATTCGGTAAAACCAAAATTTTGGTTAAACCGAATGACTTTTTTGGTGACAAGTTTTGTCCATCTTGTAAAAAATGACAAAAGCAGTGTTAATTGATTATAAAAACCACATAATCTCATTAACACTTAATAAAACTTCAAAATTAATTATATCTCCATTATGTTTTTGTACACTTTTAAAAACCTTATTCGTCAATATATATATATATATATATATCACATAATCGACAATATGGCTATACAAGACTAATGACAATTTTGCGAGAACTATTCCTTTAATGCCCATTATGTCGTTGAACATACAAGTCATTGAAATTACACTATAAAAAGAGGAAGCATTCGAGTGATTTCAAGCAGCTGAACTGGACCACATACTTGAGAATAAACAGGTTGTAATCATGCATATCTGATGGGATTCCTGCTCAAGAGTCACTCAAGGTTTTGGTTCTCTGTCCAGCCATTAACTAACAACAATCGCCAGCAGCTCTGATCTCTGTCCGCAATTAAGAGACAAGAAAAGCTTCTCTCTCCTCAACATGATGAAAATCAGAACATTGATGAAACTGAAGAGAGAATAATGGATGAACTGCGTTTAAATATTTATTAGTAAGCTGTTAACCACTAGTGATTTAGATGCCCAAATGATATTGATTCTGAAATGGTCTGACCTATAGGGATAAGATCAAAAATAATGCATCATATCATATTTCATTGTACAGGTGGATAACCAGGACCACATGGAATCTCATTCACAATGCCATAAATGCTCTTTCCATGTAAGTTTATTAAATATTTTGGCCAAACAATTTGATTTTGCTATCAGCTATCAACCAGAGTGTTAACAGTTTAGCATGTTTAAATCCATTCTGCAGTGCATACTGTCCCCCAAAATGAGTGTAGAAATGCAAGAAAGAGTTTGCTGTTAACTGAATATTGCATATGTTTAGTATTGTATGGAAAAATCTCTGTATGCAATTTAACTCTGGCTAATACTCTCTGCCCAAAACGTTGACACATTTGGAAAAAAACGAATCATACCCATTAATGACCAATGCAATTACATTTAAAACATGAATCATTCAAACTGACCCATTTTTAGCCTGGTTTAAGAGAGAATTTATGATACTATTGTTGTCAGATTTTATCTGTGATTTGAAATGCGAGCTTAGATGTTTTCAGTCTTATTCAAACAGACGCGAGCTGTACTTGCATGACTAGAAAATGGCTACGGGGGTGTTACGATGATGACCAGGTGAACCAACTTGATCCACTAAGGACTTAAGCTACCAGCTGAGATGCTGCTAGCATAGTTTCTAACCTTCGGACAAAGAGAAAATCTCCACAGTCTTGAACTGCCCAAATTCCACCTGATTCCCTATTTTGCCCATATGGCAGAGAGTTCATAACTCAGGTTTATGAGGCATTGTCAGCCTCTGTTCCCATGTCAGGTGTTACTCAGCATCAGCTGACTAATTCTGTGAAGCATTAAGAAGCATATCCTGCTATTTGTGGGCTTGTCCTGATAATGTATCTTTACAGGTTTTGTGAAAACGAATCTTTTGTTTTTCTCCTGCTTGAACAGCCCCTTGCAAATGGCTCATGGTTATTATGATAAGGTTTTCTCCTTTCTTGCTCCTTTCAGCATAGTTCTATCATAATTTAGTCACTCTATTGTCATTTAAAACCAATATAGGATTCCGCTAAATGACATCAGTTTGAGCTAAACATGTCCTTTTGTTTTCCACAGAAGAAAGTCAGTCGTACGGGTTTGGAAAGACATGAGGGTGAATAAATGATGACAGAATTTTTACTATTCCTATAAGCACTACACTACACCACCCCACCCAGGGAGTTAATGCAGCAGACGCCCACAGAAAACGCATCAGCTTTGAGTAAACAGTGCCAAAATGTATGTATCATTTCTCAAAAAGATCTTATACGGATAAGCTGATATGTTTTGAAAACAGCTTTTGTCTGCAACAATGGACTGTAAAAATGGTTGGATGATTCTCAGATGGTCAGGTTCACTGCATCCTCATGCTTGATTTACCTTTGTATAAGGTTGGCCAGCGTGGAGATCTCTCCACCCTGTGGCTCTGTTGACTGAGTAAACTGTGTAGAGTGAAACTGCTGCCGACTGGATCACATGCTCCAGTACAAGAGGGAAATTACACAGGGATATTGACTCTAAGTCTAATGAAGGTGCTGGGAAGTATCCAAGATCACCTGATCGTGAAATGCTATGACAGGTGCCTTAATTTCTTGACTTTGAGTCTATGAATTACCAATAATTCCAGATAGACAGATAGCAAAGTCGCTTTAAGACAAGTCATTTCACTCAGCGGCCATCTTTGAAACGCCTCTTGGGCATGCAAGTGCAGCTCGTATCTCTTTGAATGGGGAAACATTAAATTAAATTTCATATTTGAAATCACCAATGAAATCTGACAACAACTGTCTCATAAATTTTGTTTCTAAACGCTCGATTCATGACAAAAAACAGTATTTTCCAGGCTGGATCAAGCTAATGCGCATGCGCAGTCCTAAATGCGCGTCTCTTGTGTCTCATTTTGGAGGCGCGCGTCTGATTGTTTCTATAGGAACCGGAGCTTCTAACGGCCACTGCAGTGACGCGATGACTTTACCAGTCGGCGATGGGCTCTTATTTAGAAGGCTGGGCTTATTCTGCCATATTGCACGTTGGACTTTCTCCCATAATAATACGAGTGACGTGTCTTGTGTTATTCTATAGTCTTTGCAGATAGATAGATATTATTATTGCTGTGAAACATACATTTAATTAGCTTTACATTATTCAAAGTCTTATAAGATTTAGTTAATTACTGCATCTCAAGCTTCATGGCCTTAAAAACAAATCATGAATTAAATGCGACTTGCCATTTATCTTGGAAACTCTTATGGGAATCCCACTTATGTGGTGGACACAAATATATTATAGTATGACTAATGCAGGATGCTCTTATGTGTTTCAGGCTGAGGTTTGGTGTTTTTTTATTGGACTCCGTGACAAAATATACATAAATAATTTCAAGTGGGAAAAAACCCCTATTTCAATCCTGATGGAGTGTAAGGTTTACACAGTGTCCTATGTTTACTCATCTCATGTTTGAGTATTTTCTTTTTGATATTGACATAAAAGTCAAGTGATCAAAACCAAAAATGAATGTAATCTAAAAGAGATCAGTTTCTTTTTGAATTTAGATCCTTCATGCTCATTATATGAGATTTACTCTGTAGTTCACTAAAGTTCACTAAGTACAGTGGTGTGGGTCTTCCTGTGCACATTCTTTTCCAAACTGTAAGGGAACAAACCTTAAGATGGACAATGAACAATACGCTATAAATAACTCATCCTTGATTAACCCTTTAACAACATGTAAACACAAAAACATATACAACAACAATGCAAAGCTCCCCCCGGCTGTTTGGGGTCATGTTCAATGTCTGGGGGACTTTAAGTGTCTTAGCCTCCGGATTTACAGCATTTGGCAATGGTTTCAATGCCATCATCACATCACACACATCCTGATACACAAAAAAACTTTATTAGCTATACCAAGTCAATATTATGCACCTTCACATATTTAAAAATGGAAATACTTTTTGGGTTATTTCAAGAAAAGGGTGCCTTTTGTGAATATATGTGTAAACAATAAAAAGCAGACACTGACATTTACTAATGTATTATAGACATTTTTTAAGTAAACAAAATTTTTCCATGTTCTTTCTCCATGAAGATGACTTTTGGCATTTTAAAGCAAATTTAAAAGGTTTTAAAGCAACATATGAACACACAATTTACTTTATTAACATTTAAAATATTATTTGATAGAATGTTTTAAATATATATATATATATATATATATAACCAAACAAGCACCTATTTCGTGGAATAGCCAGATAATAGAAGTTTTCATAACCTCTCTCACTCTCTCTTAAATAACAATTCTACATCTTATTATTATTATTTATTATATGTCCACTTACCCAGCTGATTCCCCGGATCTGAGGTGGTTTTTCATTGGAACAGCGATCGGGAAAGACTTGGTAATAATAACTCCGAAAGAGATGCATGTTTCAGTCAAGTCCGATGTATCAAAAATGATTTTACTTATGGATCATCTGTTGCAGCAACACATGGCGAAAACTACATCTCCAATAAGGATTTGACAATCCCTGCTTGAAGACAACCCGACCTGCACGCTGCATTCCTACATGCGTGTGATCTCCAGACTCCAAATGCCATTAAAACCTGCTGCTGTTCGCTGTCAGACGTCCCGGCGCGTTCTCGACAATCCAGTAGAGGCGCCACCCCGCGCTCCCGCCCCTGTTAGAGGGCGCGCCTCTTACTACACTACTGACCAGCATCTGCATTGATTGTTTACATCAAAATTGATCTAACGAATTTTACTGTATTATATATAGCCTTTTGTTTTTGCTTGTTGTTTATTCTTTGTGTTAAGTAATCATGGTAAAACTTCCTAAAGACATTACTTCATGGGAAATGAGGGCACACTTAGTTTACCTAGTTTAAATCTGAGTAATTGGCTACTAAACAACTACACCTTGCTTATTTAATGTGCTGATTTTATAGAGCTTTCATTATTGTGTTGTTTACCCCTTGCAAAGTCCTGTGGTGGATGTAGGCTACTTTGATGGGGGACACCAGTGGCCCGTTGCATAAACTTAGAAGCTGTTTACATGACATTTTCAACAAAAAACGAAAATGCTTTATGCGTTTTGGCCGTTCATTTGCACGACAACAGCGTTTTGGTGGCCTGAAAACGGGTTTCAAAGGGGCCGTTTACACGACACCGTTTTCAACTAAAAACGGAGAACTTTTTATGCATTTTGGCCGTTCATTTACACGACAACAGCGTTTTGGTTGCCTGAAAAACGCAAACTTTTGAAAACGGGTTTTAAAGTGAAAGTTTTTGAAAACGGTCTCCGTGTAAACAACAAAAACGCGAATCTTTGAAAACGATGACGTCGTGCACATGCGCATTACATGTTCAGTCTGTAGTGTTTCATCGCCATCTAATGCCCTGCCAGCAGAATACAGCGTTTTTAGTCATTTTCACGGATTTGTGTGAATGGGGATCGTTTTGACAATGGTGTCGTCTGTACGTGGAAAATTCAAAGGAAAAACCATTTTAACCATACTGTTGTCGTGTAAACGTACCCAAAGTACACGTTTTTGAAAACGATACCATTGTCATCTCAGTGTAAACTGCAAAAATGCGAATCTGTGAAAACGGTGATGACATGCACATGCATATTACATGTTTAGTCTATCCACCTTATTTGTCAACGCACAATTAAGGTGGGTATTCTGTGAATCTGCGCAGGCGCGTAATCTGTCTTTACAAAGTGACATCGCCAACTACTTGTCTGGCATGCGTAATACAGCGTTTTAGTCATTTTCGCGGATCCGTGTGAATTCTTCTAGTCCTTTACTATTTTTTCTTTACTAACACCTTTAAGGGGTAAATAAGGTACAAATGCAGTGACAGCTTTCTGAGAGGGTACATTAATATATACAAGATACACAGTTTTGTGACGTAGGCTATCTAAACATTTGAATGTGCATGAACGAATGATCTGTCAAGCATACTAAAATGTTTGGACATTCTAGCAATAAACATTTTAAGAGACAGAAAATGTTATGAAGTAGAACAAAAAACAGTATCTTAGACTGTTAGTTTTATAGTCGACTGAAGGATTATTTCATCTGCATCCAGATATGAAGAACTTTGCATTACAGGCCTGCATCAAGCAACGCTAGAGCAGGCAAAATATGTTTAGCTCATGCGTTTGACACTCACTAACACACTCTGTCTCTCCTTCAGCTCTCTTATCTGTATGTTCCAGCTGCATGATAAACCTTGAGGGGTTGAGGATCAGGGGGCGTGTCCATAACCCACCTTACTTACTGATGCAGGTGCCAAGGTTGCAGTGAAAGAGTAAATTAAAGGGAAATTGTAGCACTGGCTTGGATTTAAGTCCTTCTTAAATTTAAATAGGACACATTTTCCTAACTTGGATTAAAATCCTTCTGAAATTTGAATAGGACACATTTCACCTTTTTTCAAAATGAGTTTTGAATGTTTACAATGTAGCAAAATGGGGTTGCTGTGTTTGATTTAGAGTTGGTGCATGAGATAACCATGAATTACCCCAATGCAAAGAAAAAAAGCAATTAATAGTTGAGTTCATGTTTTATAAAGATACTCTGACTCCACATAGACATTATTAAGGAAGTAACCTTTATTCTGTACCTGTTCAAGGGACGAGCCCAGAGACGACCGGAAGAGTGTGTCTGCCGAGCTCATGACTGCTGGAGCCTCTGAGGAGACAAAAGTAAAGAAAGTAAGGAAGTCAGTGCTGTTTGATTCAATCTGCTCTCTTTTTACTGTTACATCATGTTATTTCCCATCTCGTGCTTATGATTTGTGAGATCTCATGACTCCCACAAAATCCAGTGGATGGATATTGTGAACTCTGATGAAAAGTATTGTGTTTGCTTACTGTTTATTGTAAGTTGTTTCAAAGATAGAAACTCTAGCTCAGTTCCAAAATCTAGTGCTGCCTCACTGTCTAGCAACTGCATCCTAACTGAAAAAAAACCTCATGCAGTAAGTGACTGATTCAAAACTTGCTTAATGTGCAGCAACTCCATAACACATGCATCCCAAATAACATTACTTATGTAAAAAGAAATTCTTATATTATCTCATAATTTGGCAGCAGGTATATTAGGCTGCTGTCACTTTAAGGCCTGACGCACGATCCGTCTGTTACACATGTGTTTTCTTTCTGTTTACGTTCACTTAAAACATAACTGACTGTGATTACGTGAATACTCGCCAAGACTGGCATTTTGACATTATTTTGTGTGTATTTGACTGTTTAAGCGCAATAAGCAGTGAAAAATAAACTAAATTTAGTGCTGAGAGGCGGCTTTATGTGCACACACTTTGAATGTGAGCACAAAATCTGCAGCAGTGAGTAAAATTATGCGCAATACGCACATTCCCATGCCGAAATTCAAGCCCTGTAACACCAACAATATTCATCCGGAACAAATTAAACAAATGAGTGAGGGGAGGCGGGTTTGTGTGTGTCAACTCGCTGTCAGATGAGAGCGAGAAAGCGCAGCTGGTGCGGAGAATGAGTATTGGAAGCGTTTCAGGTATTTCAGTATCGATATCAAAAAAATAAACATTTTTGACAACACTTCATTGCACTTAGGGATAGCCACTAACCCTTTTTAAAAGACTACAAATGAAAAATGTATATGTGACCCTGGACCACAAAACCAGTAATAAGGGTCAATTTTTTTTTAAATTTGGCCGAGATACAACTATTTGAAAATATGGAATCTAAGGGTGCAAAAAAATCTAAATATAGAGAAAATCGCCTTTAAAATTGTCCAATTGAAGTCCTTAGCAAAGCATATCCACTTACAAAAATAAATTTTTGCATATTTGTTTTGCAAATGTCTGTTCTGCATATTTCTTAAAAGGGAGCATATTTTGCTACCTACTATTTGGAGCATTCAATGCTGCATATAGGTGACCAGCTCACAAGGATTGGAATAGCACTTACACTAAACCAGGTGTCCAATACCAAAGATATGTATTAATACAAAACATATTATCTTTTTGAGAAATGATTGTCATTCACTTCAATAGGCATCATCCCAGTGTGGCAATACTGTATGCCCCCCCCAGGTCACGTTGGGGACAATCTTAAGACAGGTCCCAACCTGAGAATGTCCATGTGGCTGGAGGTCACGGAACATTACATAATACTTGTTTAGACCCCGGCTATTGTTTCAGGAGTAGGCTCCCCTTCCTGAAAGAGTGAAATACAACAACACTAGAATCACTAAACTGTTTTTGGGAGTTTTTCAGCCACTTCTGTTCCACTCCTCAATCCAAAATAGTGCAATAACAAGATCTAAATACAGTATGTTGCTGCTATTTTTCATATGCATGTTAATCACCAATTACAATCATATGTGAAGCTTTGGAGAAACAGAAAAGTAGTTTCTTGCAATCCAAGTTGTGTATTAGGTCTCACATCTTTTGTGCTAAACATTGATTTAACACTAAACACTTTAATTATGTGATAATGTGTTATGCTAAACTCCTGGCTGTGAGTTATTAATGATTATGTGTAATATGTTGTAACTGGGTGGTTGCAAAATATTCCTTGAATTAGCACAGTTTTTGGAAGCTTGTCCCTGTTCTGGCTTTGTTCACCTGCCTTTTTCCAGTATTGTTGCCCTGAGTATATTATCTCTGTCTGGCAGCACTGCATCAACAGACCCACAAAAGCAACATCTTTCTCCAAAACAGAAGTGACTGCTGGAGCAAAAGCAGTCAGTGTTTCAACATGAGCATGACAAAGCTCTTGCCTGCAGTTGTGTGAGATGGTATATTGCACATCCTGTGAATTACACTTTATTGTTCCATGACTAAAAAGAATTAGAGGTGCAAATCTTATTAAATTAACCTGCCATGAAAAGTGGCTTGTTTTAAACATTAAATATCTGTTCTTTTTTAATATTTGCCATTGACATGTTAGAGTTCTAGGCATTTTTGACATTTAAAATCATGCAAAAATATAATTTTGACACAATTTGTTGAATTAATGATTAATGTTAATTAACAAAAATTAATATTTAGTCAAAATTGTCCCATATTTTGCTCCCTACCTTGATTTTATGTAAATATATTGTCTAAGAATATAACATTGATTTTGCATAAGAATATAAGTAACCTCATTTGGACCCTTTTTTACTGCATGACCAGAAAGCAAGTAAATTCCATTCCATTCAAATTCAATTCATTCCATTTCATAATTTTTTTTTTTTTTTTACAAATGTTGTTGTGTTGACGTCATTTGTCAAGCTCAAGCATTCGACCCTGGAACCTATGCTATTAAAACATGATTTTCTTTAATTTACAGGACATATAAATAAACCCCAAACCATCCATCCATCCATCCATCCAGATTTGATAGTAAAATATGAAATAAAATAAAAAATCAGGGTGGAAAAATTGCAAATCTCACATAAAGTGAATAAGCATGAAAACACACAAGAGCTTGTATAATATTAGTTTGACCTTAAGGTTGATGATCAGCTGTTTGTGAAGTTTAAGTACCTCCTTTCACTGACTATTTAATGATTTTTGTATTATTATTTTGAGTGTCAAGCCATATTTTGTACACTTGTTTTGTGGAAAGTGCCATACACAAGTACTCGTACATGCATTTGTGCTCTCAAGTAAACAACAGAGAACACATCTCTATGGATCTGATGTTCATACACTCCACAACACTGATCATGAGTTCTAACACATGCAAACCAGGCATCCACTTCAACAGAACAGTATCAGATTTATCTTACCAAATCTGTTTTTCTTCTTCATAGACAAGATCTGTTTAAAGAACGAAAACATTCTGGCATGTATATCCTCCATGTACGTCTCACTCCACAGCAGCTAATGATATAAACCCTAAGGCCCAGTAAATGAAAGTAAGACGATCCACAATCGCTCCTTTTAGCTGTGTGCCTGACTGCATGTCTGCATATTTGAAAGTGTATTCTTGCATGTTTGTGTGTGTGTGTGTGTGTGGATGTCAGTGGTTGCCTATGACAAAGCCGGTGCCAATGACAGAACTCAGAAATCCAGTTCTCCTGCATGTGACCCTCACAAGGCACTTGAATGTGGTAGTTTGTATCTGATAAAGAGAAGCGCAGGTTTAACTCAGATCAGATAGCAATTAAGAGACACTGTCTGCCATTGTTTTAGAGGGTCAAAATGTGTTTGTGTGCAGTGGCGATGTAAAGATGTGGATGTCTTTTCTAGATATGCAGTTGCTACATTGAGAACATTTCAAACAAGATATTTTAGATTTAGATCAACTCACACAACTACTTGAAGACAATAAGCTATTAACACCCAACTAGTTGACTCAGACTTGGGAGCGGAAATGGAAGATTCATTTTGCAACGGCTTAGTTATCTCTAAAATATAATGTCAGTAGAATCATTTATTTTACACCTCAAATGTGATTCATTTGTCTCAAACCACTGTTTGGGTTGACCGAGATGTTAAATTTTTATTCAATTCAATTTTGTTTTTTTCATGTCTTATTTTCTATAATTACTTGTGCTGCTATATATATAGTAAAATAAAATAAGATTTTTATATATATATATATATATATATATATATATTTCATTTTATTGTACTAAATATATAAAGAAATACATTTATTAGTAAATTAAATCAAATTAAATTTATTAACATATTTATTATTAAATATAATTTGAATGTATATTTTATAATAATATATTAATATATTTCTAATATATATTTATTTTATCATCATCATTATTAAAATATATATTTAATATATATCTGTAAGTTGTGTTTTGTATGATATTGTTATGTACTGGATGAAAATAATAAAAACTTGAATTATAAAAAATATATATATATATATTTAAATTTGTAATTTTTTAAAATTAACTGTCACCATCCCGCTTGCTGCTCTTGTTTAATTGCCTTTTATACTATCACATATTTTAGTAATAATCAAAAATTAGGTATCATTCGAAAGCTTAAAAACTCAAAATTCATCATGTGAAAACCATTTTGAAATCGGATATTGTGTTACCATAGAAACGGTACTTTAAATCCTTTTAGCTGGCTCCTCCCCTAAGTGGGCGGTGTCATGTTTCATATGACAATTTATTTAAAATTATTATATGATGAAATAATTTTCTAATCTTGACAAAACGTATATCGTTGGGAAGGTCTGAATCTCGAGGTTCCATATTTGCCAACTGTTTTGTGATAGAAGTGATATTATGACAGAAATTTATTAATTTGTTACAGGAGAACACAAAAAAAAAAAAAAAAAAATCAATGGAATATGGGTGTCACCCGGTGGCTATTTTTGGTATTACACCTAAACAAAATCATAGGAACTTCAATTTTTGATATCAACTTCAAATTTGGAACACAACTTGGTTAGACATATGGCTTTGATTAAATAGCAATTTTAGACTAAAAATTATTTTGTGAAATACATATTTTGAAAAAAGTTTTTAAATAAATTAAAATAATTAAAATGTAAATAATAATACTTTTTTTATTTTTACACATTACTTTTTCGAAGTGCTGAGTGTCTTCTAAAAAGAGACTAATTTTAGGTCTGTATTCCAAAGCATTCATGAATTAATAGATAGATTAATTAATAGTCTGGATAGAGCATTTTCACATCTGTGCTCAAAAAGGGGGTTAAAGGGGTACTTGCTCATGCAGAAAACTTTACCTTGAGGATGTTGTGTGTGGTTGCTAGGGTGTTGCTATGCAGTTGCTAAGGTGTTCTGAGGGGTTGCTAGGTGGTTGTTTACTGGCTCACCCCAAAGTCTTGAAATTTAAATCTATGGGATTATTTTCACCTGTTTTGTTGTATGTCAGGCAAAAAATCTTTTTAAAAAAGTATAGTATACACAATAATCAAGATACAAGGTATCATTCCTGTTGGTAGCATACAATATTGTGTTTTGGGCCAAAGTTTAATAATTAGGGTTAGGGATTTGTTCAATTCAATAACAAAAAAGATGAGCAATAGTGATGCTTTAGCAAGAACTTAGTGTGCCCTCTAGTGTGCGTTTATAGCTAGTACGTTTTACACACTTGATAATTTGGAGTCAATTTTGTGAAGATGTTTTACAGTATGTTTCAAGAATCTTTGCACTCCATATTTCCATTAAACACCCCACCCAAAATGTACACATACAACTAGTTTTAACTAGACCAGTACTACATAAGTAGAAAAAAACGCCCACAACAAAGAGTAAAATACAGAGAGAAAGAAAGCACATAGTTCCTTTGGGAAAGGGTGTAGGACTTCCTGCAACAAATCACAGCCTTTTGTAATTAATCTCAATCTCCCTGTAGACACAATTTTAAATGAAGCAAAAATCACACACATTAATGTCCTGTACACTGGAATCTCAAGCTTCTCACATGTGGATGAAGATTGTTTCTGTCTCTTTCCCATCCATCTCTAGTTCCAGAACACTGTGTGATTTTACATGCTCATAAATCCTGTCATTCCAAATCAGCCTTTCCTTCCCATACCAGCTCAGCGCCCATGGAGGAAGGAAATATTGTTTATATTTGAGCTCCAGTGATATATGAAGTGATGAAAGCATTTGGGAGAAGTTGGAGAAGAGACAAGAGATGTTTTAAATGCACACCTCCTCACCTAGCACATTTAATCATGTGTAACTTCCTGTCTGCTATTTGGGGCTTCTGCAAGTTCACAGCTCACTCTCTTGTGCCCGCCTGTCACCCACTAGCCGCTTAACTTTCCCAGCATCACGGTGAATCACTGCCCCACAGAATTTCCCACAGAATTTTTGTGCATTGCATTTACTGAAGATTATTAAATGCACATCCATGGGCAACATTTGAACCAATGTGAAAGTCTAATTTAACCACATGTTGTGTGTACTTTTTCTGTGGTTACTTTCAGATTTCAGGATAAATGTAGGCAAATATAATCAGCCTATCAGCACTCAATACAAATATTTTGTAATCAGGAACCCGTGTGTCATTAAGTACACATTTTAATTAATTTAATTAAAAATTTGTTCAAAATTAGTCAAAAATACTAGTAAAAATATGATATAATGATCTAATTATTATCTGATGAAATTATTAATAATTATTATTATTTTTCAGAATCATTCACTTACATTAAAATAAAGGTTTCAAAAGTGGGTTTTCACAGCGATGCCATAGAAGAACCATTTTAGGTACCCTACCTTTCTTTGAACAGTTCTTAAAGGGATAGTTCACCCAAAAATGAAAATCTTGTTGTCATCTACTCACCCTCATGTATGAGTTTCTTTCTTCTGTTGAACACAAAAGAAGACATTTTGAAGAATGTCGGTGACCAGACAGCTGACAGTAGCCATTGACTTCCATAGTATTTTTTTTTTTTTCCTACTATGGAAGTCAATGGCTACCGTCAACTGTACCAACATTCTTTAAAATATCTTCTTTTGTGTTCAACAGAAACTCATACAGGTTTGGAACAACTTGAGGGTAAGTGATGACAAAATTTAACTGTCCCTTTAAAAGAACAATTTCTGTCTTAGCGTGAAGAATATTTTAATAAGAACATTTTTTCCACTATATAGAACCCTTTGTTTCCACGGATGTTAAAAGTTCTTCATTGAACCATCAATGCCAATAAAGAACCTTTATATTTAAGAATGTGAGGAACACAAAATCACACTGGTTAACTGGTTGAACACCCTTCTACTCAAACACAAATGTCTGTCAGTGATAGATTTCATAAACACACTTACCTGTATGTCTGGTATATCTGAAGTTGGCAGTGTGTCTTTTTCTCCAAATAGTTTTCTTCAGTGCCAGTCAGGACAAGCTTGTCTTTCTTGTCTTTAAGCCGAGTGCCAAATATTCATTTGTCTTGCGATGTATCTATCTTTGTATGACTTTTTCCTTTCACTTTATCTCTCGCTCGATCTCTTTATGTCTTTCTGTGATGCCTGTGAAGCAGACAGAGGAAACCACTGCGTTTTGATCTCATTTGAATCACTAAGCCACGCAAGTTACCGGCTTCCTGCTGCACTCCGATTGGTAACATAAAATGTGACTTTGTGTTTATTTCATAAAGGTTGACATAAGAAGGTGTGTCAAGAAGCTTGATGACACTTGTTGTCTTCCATTTCCTTGAATTAAAAGTAAAAGCCATAGTATTTCAATTCTCAATGGTGACTGGGGGAAATGAGGCCAAAGTACATCTGTGGCCCCTTGGTTTGGTCCACTCCCCTCTGGACTTTCATTCTGTTTACATGTGCGCCAGCATCTTGCCAAAAATCGTGTGCTCATGATTAATCAACAGTACTTGAGATTTTAAAAATCTGAATGGATGTGGCTCTATTTGATCTTTTCTGTTCTGTTTACACTGTTATATGTCATACTGTCTGTCTGTACAGCTAATTAATCACAACCCGAAGTCCGGAAATGTTGGGACGTTTTTTTTTAATAAAATGAAAACTTTCAAATCACATGAGCCAATATTTTATTCACAATAGAACATAGATAACATAAATGTTTTAACTGAGAAATTTTACACTTTTATCCACAAAATGAGCTCATTTCAAATTTGATGCCTGCTACAGGTCTCAAAAAAGTTGGCACGGGGGCAACAAATGGCTGAAAAAGCAAGAAATTTATATAAGATTCAGCTGGGAGAACATCTAGCAACTAATTAAGTTAATTGATATCAGGTCTGTAACATGATTAGCTATAAAAGGGATGTCTTAGAGAGGCAGAGTCTCAGAAGTAAAGATGGGCAGAGCTGTGAAAGAGTGTGGAAAAAGAAAAAAACAATGTTCCTCAACGTCAAATTGCAAATGCTTTGCAAATCTCATCATCTACAGTGCATAACATCATCAAAAGATTCAGAGAAACTGGAGAAATTTCTGTGCGTAAGGAACAAGGCCGAAGACCTTTATTGGATGCCCATGGTCTTCGGGCCCTCAGATGACACTGCACCACTCATTGGCATGATTGTGTCAATGACATTACTAAACGGGCCCAGGAATACTTCCAGAAACCACTGTCGGTAAACACAATCCGCCGTGCCATCTGCAGATGCCAACTAAAGCTCTATCATGCAAAAAGGAAGCCATATGTGAACATGGTCCAGAAGCGTGGCCGTGTCCTGTGGGCCAAGGCTCATTTAAAATGGACTGTTTCAAAGTGGAAAAGTGTTCTATGGTCAGACAAGGAATTCACGGACACTGTAAATGCATGTTTACAGACGTCCTCAAACTGTTTTGAAATGAAGAGGAGATGCTACACCATGGTAAACGTGCCCCCGTCCCAACTATTTTGAGACCTGTAGCAGGCATCAAATTTGAAATTAGCTCATTTTGTGCATAAAATTGTAAAATTTCTCAGTTTAAACATTTGTTATGTTATCTATGTTCTATTGTGAATAAAATATTGGCTCATGTGATTTGAAAGTCTTTTAGTTTTCATTTTATTCAAATTTAAAAAACATCCCAACATTTCCAGAATTTGGGTTGTAATAATACACACTTTCCCTTAGTTTTATATGATGACCTTTTGTTTAATTAATAATTATTTATTAACTATATATTTTAAATATAGTAGGCATTTCTTGTGTATGCATATATTTGAAGGACAAAGTGAATAGGTCACAATGGGATGATTGATTGATATCAGCATTGATATAGCATCCTCTATTCTACAATGGAATATTATTCATTATCTGCATTATCAATGACGATGATCACTTCCAGCAGGTTTTATAACCTACTTTTGTTTGTTTCACAGTTACTGTAGAGCTCTGAGAAAGAGAGCTAGATGGAAAACCACTAAGAAAAGATTCAAACCACCATCTTCAGTGCTGCACAAACAAGAGAAACATCATGTGACATTGTCTATTGCAGTGTTTCTCAAAATGTTTTACTCAAAGGCAAACATTGTCCAACGCAATTTTCAACAATACTTCCTCCAGTATTTTTGCTATAATTATGACAAGCTGCTTGTTTTTGATTTTTTTAATTTATTTATAAGAAACATAGATATTGAGGGGGAAATGAAATAAGGAAATATGATTTCTCAATTTTATGTTACTGTTTTAGATTAATTTATTAACTAAATTACCCCACCCACTGGTTAAGAAACACTGGTCTATCGGCATAAAAACAGCATTTACTGGTAAATTAATAAATATTTCTACACACTTTTTGCCTTTTGTTTGTTTATTCTGTATTTCAGGAAAAAAAAAGAAAGCTAGGCTGGTTGTCTTGCTTATTTGTGCATTCATACAATTAAACGAGGAAAAAAATTGGTGTACTTTTCATATTATATTATTTTGCATATTTTGCAACCTTTGGTCACACTTTATACTGTAAGTATCTAAAATAAATAATGAGTATGAGTACTGGTAAATTCTCAGTAATGAACAGTGTTGGGGAAAGTTACTTTTAAAAGTAATGCATTACAATATTGCGTTACTCCCTAAAAAAGTAACTAATTGCATTACTTACTTTTTATGAAAAGTAATGCATTAAGTTACTTTTGCCTTACTTTTTCTCGCATGGGCTGGGCTTGCTTATTTGTTTTTTAATAACAACAAAAAAACTTCTATTTTTGGCAAATGTTAAGGCTTTTTCACACCAAAAGGCTGAAAGAAATGCATATTTACACCTGTACAGTAGAGGGCGCAGCTCCTTTCAGCTGTGCTGCCATTCTGGATTAAAGAAGAACAGAATACAGGAGAAGGAAGTTCAACACTCTTAATTCTAAATCTAATATAAAGTCAATTTTGCTTAGTATGGTTGAATTAGATCAGTGAAGGTCAGCAGTAAAGACATTGGTTAATAGTGAGATTAAATAGCCTACATAAAGTGTATTTGTGTAATTTAATATAGTTAATTATTACAGGTTTGTGTAAAATTCTGAGATTGCATTTCACTGTTTTTATTCATTCTGAGGAATACTGAATGTTTCTGTGCACGCGAGATGAGTAAGTGCATGTTCACATTTAGTCTAGAACTACAACCTCTGCACTTTATTTCTCTCAACATGGGGACAGGAGAGCAGTCAGTCAAATGTGAAAAAGTAACGCGTTAGGCCTACTTATTTGAAAAAGTAACTTAGATATTTTGTTGTAAATTGCAAAAGTAACTTGAAAAGTAATCTAATTACATAACTCAAGTTACTTGTAATGCGTTACCCCCAACACTTGTAATGAACACACACTTAATGCTTAATTGGAGTATATTGTGATTAGGCAATGCTGACTAATGAAATTACATTAAAAATGAGTCAGTGAAAAATAAGGAGAACCATTTATATTTAAAAAAAAAACATTTAATAAAGTGCACAAACGAAAATCTGTTTTGCAATCTTAAATATATAATTTTAAAATGAACACATTATAAATAAATAAATAATGAAACGTTTTGTTCAACTAAACATCCGGGACTGTGAGGTTGTTGACGGTTGCTTTGGTGATACGCGAAGCTCTTCCGGGTCTTGCAGTCGTGTTTACGAATAAGCAGCGGTGAATTGCATAATCCTTCACTGATGGTGTAATCCTTCTGTTCAGCTTCTTCTTACAGCTTTACTGCGGAGCTTTATACATTATTAATGGGTCCAAACAGGATCTACATCAGTGTAGGTTATGCCATATTCGGCATGTTGGTGGGTTTTTCTGCGTTTATCGTGTGGAATGTGGTTTATAAACAACCATGGACGGCGGCGATGGGCGGATTATCAGGTCTGTAAATAAACACAAGGCCACAGTTTTACACATCCACTGTAAAATATAAAGATTTCACACCCTGTTTCTTTTACTGGCGTGGTTCTTAATTTGTTGAATTGCATGTATTTGTGTGATCTTGCGGTTGACACGATCTGCGGCTGTCACATTATGTATAATAAGTCTGCAGTGGATGGTTTGCCTTTCCAATAGAGATTTAACTGGTGATTGTTTTTATTTATTTCTCAAAAAGATCATCCTGTTATATTCTTATATTGAGTTTGGAAATCATAACCTATAAATATGCACATATTTGACCATTTGTACACAGACAGAGACATATAAAGAAACATACAGTGCGCTGCAAGAGTCGAAGACTACATTGAATACACAGGAAATGTTAAAAAGAACAAGTTAATATTTAATAATGTATATTTAAATATTTTACACCTATATTAAACACATAAGCAGTGTTTGTGTACTCCTTTTGATTTTTTTTTTTAACTTTAAATTTTTATAGCTGTCTTAAAAGGATCAACCTGTTTTTGGATGTATGTATAGACAGATAGCTAGATAGATAGATGGATACTTTATTAAACTCATGATGTGTATATGTTATGTGTTTTAATCTCCAGGCGTTCTGGCACTCTGGGCATTGGTCACTCACATTATGTACATTCAGGACTACTGGCGCACGTGGCTGAAGGGACTCAAGTTCTTCATGTTTGTTAGTTCTGTCTTCTCCCTCCTGGCTGTTGCTGCTTTTGCCACCTTCATATCTCTAGCTGTTATAGAAAAGCAGTGTAAGTACCTTCACATGGACAGCTTTGTCTCATAAAATATTCCCCAACACAAAATCTGTAATAGTGGAACAGCGTAATATGCAAGATTAAAGTGCTGTCTTTAACCCGTTCTGTATGTTTTTGTCTTCAGCATTAACTGACCCCAAGAGCTTCTATCTGTCAGCCGTGTGGAGCTTCATAACTCTTAAATGGGCCTTCCTGCTGGGCATGTACTCCTACCGTTACCGCCAGGAGTTTGCTGACATCAGCATCCTCAGTGACTTTTGATTGGCTGCTTCAGCTGCAAAGGATTTGTAGTTGCAGTCGGTTGCTTCACCTGCCAATGTGGAGATGGAAGGATGGATTGATGGTTCTCCTTTTTTAATGCCGTCTAATGGCCTCCTTGCTTTCACAGAAAAGACTCAAATCTCAGACCCTCCTTCCCCTCAGATCCGGGCCCTGGAGTAAGAAGTTGATGAATGTCTGTGATCTGCCTCTTTCCTGTCTTTTTGAGTTAATTGGGAGTTTTATATTGACACTGGATAAAGGTATGTCACGTGTTTTGAAGGCAGTGGACACACTAGGATGTGGTCACAGGTAGTTGTTACTTTACTCAGGGCAACTTCTCTCCAAATGTCAGATGTGAAGTGATTGATCCCTTTCACTGTCGGAAAAAATGCGCAAAAGTTGTACATTTAGGGGTGCAACAACTTGTCACTGGGGCAGTACCCTTAAAGAGATACCTTATTTACCCCTTATTAAGAATGCATTTTGGCAAAGTCCCTTTAAGGCAAGTCATTTCACATGGTGGCCATCTTTGAAATGCCTTTCAGGGCAGCTATTTCAGTCAAGAAAGTATCTTTTTGAATGGGGAAACATCAAATTCTCCAAAGCTGTTCACCAAACTTATGTTGATAGTAAAGTATTTGCTCTGCCCATGTTTTGGATGATGAGATGGTTGAAACACATAAGAAGAGAGGACGGTTGGTCAGTGTGGCATTTGTCCTGCCCCTCCTCCACTGTGATTGGACGGCTGGGAGAAATTGACAGTGATGAGCATAGATATATATGCATAGATTTCTCATTAGCAGCTGCTTCTGTAGGCTAATTTCTAAAGACGTCCTCCATATTGGAATTGTTAAAGCCAGTCCATGAACACTCGAGGGCAAGTTGACGGTGCGAATATATATAACTGGAAAGGGACTTAAGGAAATCAAATATTTCCCTACTATATAGTATGCGAAAAACAGTACGGCAAAAGAGTAGTATGTCCAAATACATAGTATTCAAAAAACAGCAGGCGAAAAGTACGCAGGTGACCTACTGCTTCTGCCAAGATTCTGAAGTGTGCATTCGATGGACACTTTACTATCCCATGAGGCCACGGGAAAGAATTTATGAATGGCAGTGAAGCGACGCAATTGACACTGGTAGGTCACGTGACAGTAACAACATGGTGGATGTAGAATGTCCGAATTTCATTCATACTACCCATATTCATACGATATAGTATGTACTTTTTTAAACGTTTGCAAAGTAAGTTAAAATTCAAAGGTAGTACCAACTCAGTATGCGATTTCGGGATGCGCCGCGTGTCTACACTAGAGCGTTGTGATGCGACAAAAACAGACAGAACTCGTTATAATCAATGAGGCTGTCTACACTGGATGTGGCGCGACGCGACAAATTCCAGATGGTAAACTGACGTCCTGTTCTATTTTTGATGTATACTTCAAGCGGGAGAGGATTTATGAATGGAAGTAAAGCAACAAAACTGATGCTGGTAGGTCACATGACAGGCGGATGTAGTACATCCGAATTTCATTCATACTACTCATATTCATAGTATATAGAGTGTACTTTTTTTAACGGTCATGAAGTAATTTTAAATTCAATTTCGGAAGCAGTGATTGATTACTTGCTGTGAGTGATGACAACATCTGAAATGTTGACTGTTCCAAGATGGCGGACATGTTATCGTGTTTGGAGCGGTCGAATGTGGCATCTACGTATACATATCGATGGTGATGAGCGCTCCGCGTTACCCAAAGTTTTTTAACCAAACATTTTTCAAATCTCTGCGACCAGAAAAAACGGCAAGTGTCAAGTTGTTGTAACCGTAAAGGTACAATTTTTGCAAATTTTTTCCTAAAGGGGGTTGAATGAGTGTATAATGAAGGGTTTGCACAGCTGTATCTAGGGGTATCAATGTTATCAATGTTGCTATTGTTTTCAGAGAGTGCTCTTTATTGTTTGCCATATGTCATTGCTTTTTAAATGTTTATACTTAGTTTTATTTATGATTGGAAGTTGAGGATTATTCATGAATGTGTTCGGAACAGCATACTACCATACAACTATTTCTACAGTATGTACACTACCATTCAGAAGTCGGTAAGATTTTTTAAACATTTTTATGAAAGAAATCTCTTATGCTGACCAAGGCAGTAAAACAGTAAAAAAAAAAAATATTTTAAATTTTTAGCATCATTACTCCAGTCTTCAATGTCACGTGATTCTTCAGAAATCTTTCTAATATGCTGATTTGGTGCTCAAGAAACATTTCTTATTATCATCAATGTTGAAAACAGTTGTGCAGCTTAATATATTTGTGGAAACTGATTTCTTTTTTTAGATTCTTTGCTGAATATAAAGTTCAAAAGAACAGCTTTATTTGAAAATGTTTGTATCAATGTAAAAAACTTTAGTCACTTTTGATGCATCTTTGCTGAATAAAAGTATTATAATACTTATTTTTAAAGTAATATAGAAATAATAAATTCTTACTGACCCCATACTTTTGAACAGTAGTGTAAACTATGCATATGTCTGGATGACAAACATTTGACGTGGTTTGACCATCCGTTACCAACATGAGCTGTAAGTTATGGCCGCCATTTTTAATAGTTAGGACTACTAAAAGGCAAGGCATGCATAAGTGCAAAATAACCATGCATTATTACTCGCTGAAATATGACAGTGTAGCATTCCAAGTTGAATATTGCATCATGCTTTCTGTTTTGCATACCACCTTTATATGCATAGCAAATATTTGGCAGTATGACTAGTATTCCGTTCCGAACGTTGTGCATGATGTATTATTATTGTGCAGTTCCTCTCTTTGCCACTAGTGGGGGTGATGGAGAAATTGAATGAATGGCTAACTGGTGCTCAGGCATCTGCAGATATTGTTTTTAGTTACATATAATCACTAAATTGTAGCTGAACTAACCTTGTTGAATACTAAATATTTGTGTTATGTCATCTGAAATGTTACTTTTCTTCAGAATATTCTGCCAGACAAAACAATTATGTGTTTATTTTTTAAAATTCATGTGCAATGAAAGATGAGTGTACTGTTTGTTGAGCAGATGTTAAGTGTGGTTGCATGAGTCTGATTTGTGGTCATTTTTTAGATGTTAAATGAATAGTTTTTCATTTATTCACCGTCATGTCATTCAAATCCAAAGTATTTTATACAGTCGTCATATAATAGCTTTGTAAACAGACCAAAATTTAATTTGTTAATTACTGAACATATTTTCTGTTGTGTCCAATGAGAGAGAGAGAAAAAAAAAACATACAGGTTTTGAAAGACATGATGAAGGTGAATAAATAATTTTTGAACTATTTATTCAAGTCTTTTGAAGAATCATTCATTTTTTAGGAGCCAAAAAGTAACAAAAAATGATTACATTGCACTATGTCACATGGAAATGTTAAATGTATTATTTGATTAAACCAAGTAGAAAGGGTCACTTTCAAAACAGACAATATTTCACTCTATAGCATGTATGTGAAGCAGTTTTGTATCATGTTTGCTTTTAACCAGTATGCAAATTAATCACTGATTACAGTTAAACTACCTGCAGTTTAAAACTTTGCACAGTACATGTTACATTGAGACATTTAAAGGGGATTAAAGTACTACTGTTTTAATCTATCCCACAAATCCTGTGTGTTTCCTCTTCTGTTCACTTTTGGGAGTTCACATTAATGTACACATTAATCTGAATTTGCATGCATTTTGTATTTTGGTTACACTTTATTTTGATATTCCAGTAACTTTGCAACTACATGTCAACTAACTCTCATTAATTTGCAATTACATGTCAACTAACTCTCATTAGAGTATTAGAAGACTGTTAGGTTAGGGTTAGTAGAATAAGTTGACATATTGGCTGCAAAGCTACTTATAGTCAGAAGAATGAGGGGGCCCATCAAAATAAAGTGGTAGCAGATATTAAGTCTTCTAATACTCAACTAATACTCTAATGATTGGTAGTTGACATGTAGTTGCAAAGTTGCTTTTAGTTAGAATGTCTAAAGTGGACCATCGAAATAAAGGGTTACTGTAAATTTTTGCAAGTTTGAGCATATTTACACTTTATACCAGCAGGGGGCAGCAGTTCACAATATTCTTTTACTTCAGCTTCCACATGAATCTGTTGCGTTCTGACACAACTTAAAGGGATAATTCACCCAAAAATGAAAATTCTGTCATCATTTACTCACCCTCTCATTGTTCCAAACCTGTATAAATTTCTTTGTTCTGCTGAACACAAAAGAAGATATTATGAAGAATATCCAAACAGATCTGGGTCACCATTCACTTCCATAGTATTATTTTTTTCCTACTATGGAAGTCAATGGTGCCCCAGATCTGCTTGGTCACATTCTTCAAAATATCTTTTAGCAGAACAAAGAAATTCATACAGGTTTGGAACAATTTGAGGGTGAGTAAATGATGACAGAATTATCATTTTTGGGGGTGAACTATCCCTTTAAGTACTATGTGGTGAGTGTTTTCCATTAAAACTTTAGAATTCAAACATTTGCTTGTAAATAACTTGAAATGGCATCTTATATATGTAGACTCATTGACTAAACAGATGTATAGTTCTGCTCTGTAGGCCAGACTCACCATTGTGACATTGTAAACCTTAAATAAAAATGGTTAAATTAAAAATGTATACAGACTGAAACAGACCTTCACTTCTTTTCAAAAGGTGGCGATGTGTTCTCTGGTAAATAACACAAAGCTTAATCTGGGGTGAGGAAGAGGATCACAGTCTTTAAGCCCATCAGCAGGGTTGCCAAGTCTGTGCTTTTCCCATGGAATTGGGCTACTTTTAACCTGTTGCCGTGGTTAAAGGTTTGACATATTGCATCAATTATATTCGACTGAAATGCTTGTATTAAAATATTTTATATTCTGCCTGATGTTAAGTTGTGAAGGTACTGGCCCACTGGGAGCCTTAATTTGAGCTGTGTTTATTTATTGTGTGGTTTTCAATTTGCATAAAAATGACTTTAAAATATGTATTTTAGGTATGGGAGTGACAAATTTTGATTTTTGATATTTGGGTATGGTCATTGGGCTGTTTTAATTGTCCATTGGGCTAGTTTTGTTACGCAGACATGGCAACCCTGAGGTCTGATTCAACAGGAGGCCTTGAATGTGACGGGTCCTTAAAATCTCACACGAAATGAGCTAAATTTCAGAAGCTACTTTTTTCAAATGTAAGTACTCTTTAAAGAATCATGCCATAATTTGAACATACATTTAAATTAAATACTAAGCCTGTTTTGACATCAAAATCAGTCTGATAATTTTTAAAGTTTTGAAATTGAGTGTGTAGATTAACATATAGAACCATATCAGGTTTATGCATAACTATATGTGCACAAACAATAGTTTTCAGTTTTTTATGTAATCACATAGATTAGCTCTGAATACATAGTAAGAGATTGCAGACCTAATATAACTAATCAGAAATCTTTTGGCAGAAAATGCTCAAGATTTGTAGTTTCAAATAATAATAGTCATAATGTTCTGTGCTGTGTGCAGTTTTTGCTGACTAATATATACAACCAACATATTGTTTTAATATAAATGTAGCATGTGTAGAAACAACACAGGCCTGTTGATCAGGATGTGGGCTTGTCATCAGCGAACTGTAAAAGTTAAAGGGAAACTATTGGGGCAAGTGTTAAACAGGAAGTGGTTTCTGTATGTTTATAATATGCTGTTTGCCTTGATCAGACAACACACCGATGACTGCTTCATCAGGCACAATGCAGCTCAACAGAGGCAAGTATACACTGCATTGTTTTGTATTTTGAGACAATTATTTTTTATCTTTAAACCATTGTGAAACTTTCATTTAAATGTTGTTGTTAAACCAGTATTTTCTGCAGATGACAGTTTTGCATGTTTTACTAAGTGGCTTAAAAGTCATGAATAATTTTTCTTTGAATATATTATAAATTCACTAATGTTCAAAAGTTTGGGGTCAGTACGTTTTTTTTTTTTTTTTATCTATCAAAAGTAATGGTAAAGACTTTTTACAAAATATTTCTATTTCAAATAAATGCCTTTTTTACTTTCTATTCATCAAAGAATCCTGGAAAAAAATGTATTGTGGTTTCTACAATAATAATAATCAGCACTATTTTCAACATTGATAATAATAATAAATGTTTCTTGAGCATCAAATCATCATATTAGAATGATTTCTGAAGGATCATGTGACACTGAAGACTGGAGTAATGATGCTGAAAATAACAGATTCACATACCACAAAATATAATATAACATAAAATTACTCTGTATGTATATAACATACTCTGTATGTTGCTTCTAAATTGTGCAGTTGAATATTTTCTGTATCAGCACTTACACTGACATCAGGATGTGGTTTTTAATGTGGGTTTCCGGAACACTGGAACAGCCACAGGCCTTTTAACTTGCACTAAAAATCAAGCCAAAAAAACAACTGTAACAAACTGCTTTTTTAACATCTTTCATAGAAAATATTGAATATCAATAAATGCATCGTTATTAAAAATGTTTTTTTCCCCCTCCAGCTTTCGCATTCCTTTGCTTGGTGATTTCAGTGGGTAAGTGCACTACCTGTTTAAAATGTCATTCAGCCACCTCTCAAAGAGAACACTGTATTTGCGACTGTGTCATGAGCTACAAGCACACCGCTGTTAGATTAGAGAGCACTTGAGAAAGGACACTTTTGAAAGGCAGAACATATTTAACTGAAATAGTAACCTTAGGCTGCTGCTGAGGGCATTCAGAGTAATAATAATAATCAGAACACATCACTGAAGTTCTGTTTCACTCAGGTGCGCACACGAATCACAGACTGAGCTGCTATCTGGATGTTTTAACACACCGCACACATGAGGGTCCGTGTACTCACATCATTGTCCCCTCGATCTCCAGTGATGAAGACCTTTACCGCCAAAGCTTGTCGGAAGATGACCACATTATTCTTAGAAAGATGAAGGAGAGGTCTGAATTTTGATATCTCTTTCTTGATTCATCATTTGACTGGATTCTGATTCTGACAATTTCACATGCAACATGATCATATATATATATATGATCATGTTGCATGCGAAATTGAACAAGTGGTTGTTTTGCATTTTAATGTCAAAATATATACACTACCAGTCAAAAGTTTGGACACGGTAAGATTTTTAATGTTTTTAAAAGAAGTTTCGTCTGCTCATTGAGGCTGCATTTATTTAATTAAAAATACAGTAAAAACAGTAATATTGTGAAATATTATTACAATTTAAAATAGCTGTTTTCTGTTTGAATATATTTTATAAAGTAATTTATTCCTGTGATCAAAGCTGAATTTTCAGTATCATTACTCCAGCCTTCAGTGTCACATGATCCTTCAGAAATCATTCTGATATGATGATTTGCTGCTCAAGAAACATTTATGATTATTATCAATGTTGAAAACAGTTGTGTACTTTTTTTTTTTTTCAGGATTCCTTGATGAATAGAAAGTTCAAAAGAACAGCATTTATCTGAAATACAAAGCTTTTGTAACATTATACACTACCGTTCAAAAGTTTGGGGTTAGTAAGAATTTTTATTTTTTTGAAAAGAAATTAAAGAAATTAATACTTTTATTCAGCAAGGATGCATTAAATCGATCAAAAGTGACAGTAAAGACATTTATAATGTTACAAAAGATTATATTTCAAATAAATGCTGTTCTTTTGAACTTTCTATTCATCAAAGAATCCTGAAAAAAATATTGTACACATATTTTGTCCAATTGTACACAATAAATGTTTCTTGAGCAGCAGATCAGCATATTAGAATGATTTCTGAAGGATCATGTGACACTGAAGACTGGAATAATGATGCTGAAAATTCAGCTTTGATCACAGGAATAAATTACTTTATAAAACAGTTATTTTAAATTGTAATAATATTTCACAATATTACTGTTTTTACTGTATTTTTCATTAAATAAATGCAGCCTTGGTGAGCAGACAAAACTTCTTTTAAAAACATTAAGTCATGCAGATTCCAAACTTTTGACCGGTAGTGTGTATGTATACATAAATAATCAATCAAAATACAGTATATATTACATACTGTATACTGTTTTCAGTAAGCTGTATGTTACATTTGTTGTCCATTTTGACCATAGCTAATGTTATTTCAATCTTTTACGCACACTTTTATTCAAATAATATGTAAAAAAAAAAAAAAAAAGTACTCATAGAAATATATAACTTTCCCCAGAAATCCAACTTTGAAGATTTTGCTTGGATTGGAAGTCAAATCATCAAGGTACCAAAAAATTTCAACCTACTACAGGGCATTTCACACCATGAACGATAACTATATTAGCATCCACACTAACGCACAATATTGTTGTTTATAATAAGTGCCCGCTGCAATTTTGTTGTCTGCCACTTTAAATGCTTGAGCTCGTTAAATGTTGAATTCTGATTGGCTCTGTGTTTTTATTGTTCATCAGGTCATTGTGAAAGTAATTCCAAGATTGTTTCTGTGTCATTACCATTATAGTTTTGGTGGACTCAACTGTTTTTTATTTTTTTATTTTGATGATTTTTTCTTTATTGTTATCAATATAGTTATCATCCTTGGTGTGAATAGGCCTTAAGAATTTTTTTTTTTTGTACCACATTAAATGTACTTACTGATGAAGAAATACTCTGAATAACTGAATTTTTAAAAAAAATTAACTGGAGTTCATTGGATGAAAATTAAGATGTCATAGTGTATTCACAGTTTACATTAGCATCACCTGACACCATCTAAATGTCCTGTTGTTTAGGCTGGAGCTGATGTCTGCTACTGAAGGCAGTGTTGAGAACTTCATTCAGGCGGTATTGACATACTTGAAGGACAAGGGTTTAGATGGTCTAGACGTGACTTGGCTGGATGGCCCCACTTCTGACGTATCTACCAGAAGCAAAGAGCTGTTCACAAATTTTCTGAAGGCAAGGACTACTATTTCCAGTCAAAACACCATTTACTTTAAAACGACAAATATACAGTAGTCAACATTTGAAGTGGATCAAAACCTTCTTCTTAGGACAACTTTGATGAACTTTTTTGATCCACTTCAATTGTTGACTACTATATAAATCTTAAGTTTGTTGTCTGCAGAGCTTAAAAGGCACATTTGAAAGAGAAACAGATCCTCTACTTCTGTCAGTGTCTGTACTAGAGCCCATTGACCACAGCACGGTCAGTTATGATGAACGAACACTTTCACAGTGAGTCTCGTTCTTATACACCATTCATATTGCGCTTGAGCTCAGTTATTTATTTATTTTTTGTACTTAATAGTTTCTTTCCTTTCAATAGGTATGTGGACTTCATCTCCATTCTGCCTGCACATCTCGAACAGGGTGGACCATACATTGTAAATTGCTCACATTTATTACAATTTGCTATGACAGTCATTTATTTGTTGGGTTTAAAATATATTGCATCCCTCATGATGTAAACTAACAATAGACCAAACAACATTTCCCAAGAGAAAAAATCATTGGTCTGTAGCACATTAGCATTCCAGCTCTGCGTTTACTTCATATTTCTTTTACTTAATAGAACAAAACAGTCCAACACTGGCAGGATCAGGAAGTTGACCTGCAAAAGCTCAATCTAGTCATGTCTGGTTTTCTCCGGAGATCACACCGAAGGCATCATCATAGACATCTTCCCAAGCATGATGACATGAATTCAGAGAACGGAAAGAAGGATCACATCAACGTTTTAGGCTTACACATGGGCGTTCAGGTAGGTTACAACCGTAAATGGCATTAGCTTAGCATTAATTATTAGCTTCCTCGGGGAGAACTTGGGGAAAATTGTTCAATGATCTGAAACTCTTATCCTTTCAGGTGTGTCAGGCCATTAAAAGTGGACAAGAGCAGTTTATTACTTTAACAATTCTCTCAAATAAGAATGATCTTGTGGAGGAGGTAAGTGAAGTATAATTTTAATCAGTAACATAATGTAAACTACTAGACAGATAATCAGAAGATAAGTACAAAAAATGATATTGCATTTATTAATGTCCAGGTGCTCCAGAAAGGCTTTGGTGGCATAGGGGTTGTCTTCATAGATCTAGACATCTTCGTTAACTCCACATGTGCAAGCATTACTCGAGATGAAAGGGCAATTGTTGAATCAAAGGTGATTATGCTTTCACATCACGGGCGTGATGATCATCGTGACAGAAGGGACCATCACCACAGCCACCACCACCATCATCGCTCTTCCCATCTTCCTCATGGCAGCCATCTTATTGGTCAGCATCACCGCAGACGTCATCACCACAGACATGGACATGGTCACCATGGTCGTCATCATCATCACCACCATCACCATCACCATCACCCCCATCCAATAATTCCTCAAAGCAACATGCCCTTGGGAGAACGGCAGGGTGCGGAGTGAACTTGCATGGATGCATGTTAAAAATTTAGAGCTTTGCAAGTTTAAGTTTGAGGCAAAATAATCAAGCTTTATATATGTATTAGGCTACGTTCACACAGTCAGTTTTTGGGATTGACAACCGCATTTACTTAGAGGCGCGAGTCTTGATATTTCCTGTTCAAAAAGCAACATACAGCAACGTCTCGAATACTGTCTGTATGAACGAGCAATGAGAGTCAAGCCCTTAAGGTAACGATACATGGGCAATTTTTTGAGCAATATTGCTGGGCAATGTTGCTGTCAACGGGCAACCTGGTGAGACACAGGGCAACGGACAGTTGGCAGCAACTAATTTAGAAAGGAGCAAATCTATTGCCAACCCAATAAATACTTTATTATAAACACTTGTTAGGCACTTTATTTAAACTTTCAAATTTCAAATATTTTCATTTTTATTAAATATAAATGCCTTTCTGATCTGATTTGTGATAGAAAAAGGGAGAAGAGCGAGTTTGGCAAAAGGCGGATTTGAACCCACATCAAAAGCTACTTTCACGTGCCATGTATAGGCTACTACAGATGTTGAACAGAATGTGTCTTATTTGTGTCATATTTAACTGAAAACATTCAATTTCTAAATTACAGCCTACGCACATTAAATTGGACACCTGTTGGTATTTTAAGCATTAAATGAGGTAAATTCCCTGTTTTGGGTTGACACATGACAACTTACCAGCGTAAAAAGATACAAGTTCATGCTCCTTTGCTCCACTGCCGCTGAGTGGCCGCCATCTTGTTTGATTTTTTTCTGAAATCTCCAAGCTGGTCACGTGCATTCTGATTGGAGGATCTCAAAAAAATAGCCCATGACCGATCTAAAGTATCCATATAGAAATTTGTTGCTCATTCTCAATGGGAAAGTGCCCAAGCAACACTGCTTGGCAACACTGCTCAAAAAGTTGCCCCCTGTATCATCACCTTTGTTCTCTTACCAGTAACCATAGCGACAGTGAACAAAGTAATATCAAAGATGGTGACGTCCATAAAACTGAAAAGTCTTATCACTTTTGAAACGACAGGGTCCAATTGAGCCGCGAGTTCATCCATCAAATCTTCATTTACCAACAGAAACTTCAATGTAAACACGCCGGACAGCTTTAACCGTTGCACTCGCGTCTCACGTTCTTTGCAGTGTCTTGTGCATATATTTGAATCGCGCATAGAGCACAAAACAGACTCCTATTGTTTTGAATGGGAGAAAGTGCAACGCGCAATAAGTCCCGCCTTCTAAATAAGAGCCAATCGCCGATTGGTAAAGTCATCGCGTCACTGCAGCGGCCGTTAGAAGCTCCGGTTCAGTCAGACGCGCGTCTCCGAAATGAGACAGAAGAGACGCGCATTTAGGACTGCGCATGCGCATTAGCTTGATCCAGCCTGAAAAATATTTCTTTTTTTGTCATGATTTGAGCATTTAGAAACAAAATTTATGAGACAGTTGTTGTCAGATTTTATTGGTGATTTCAAATATGAAATTTAATAGAAAGCTTGGCAAACAGCTTTGGAGAATTTGATGTTTCCCCATTCAAAGAGATAGGAGCTGCTCTTGCATGCCCGAGAGGCGTTTCAAAGATGGCCGCCGAGTGAAATGAATTGTCTTAAAGGGACTTTGGAAACCACACACACAAAACTCTCTCTCGCACTGTATGACGTGACAGACAACTAGTTGTGCAGTCCGGTTCCGTTCACACAGCGTGAATTTTCAGAGAATGCGGTTGTGAGTCCTGAAAATTTACAGGTGTGAGTTTGGTTATAGAATGTGGTAGTCACGTAAATAACCGAACTGTGTGTTAACATGGGCTTATATAAAGTTTGATTATTTTGCCTCAAACTTTATATATGTATACATATAATATAAATAATACAAAATTTGCAATTTAAATATTACTTTTTCCACATTAGGCTACAGTAATAAGCTTTTTTGCATTATAGTTGTATGTCAGTGACATTGTTTGACATTGTCAGCAAAGTTTTTATGTTTTAACTAATTGCTTATTATCAGTGGTGGAAATGGCTAAGATTAATTGGGGGGACCATATAGTTGGGGACATATTTTGTATTTTTAAACCATAGATGCAGAAAATCCCACTACATTTATGTATAAAATTTGCATACTGTTTGGAGTCTATTATGTGGATAAAAGAGGGAAATCCTGTACATTTTGAACTGGAACTCGTCACTCCTTGAAATTCACTTCTTGGAAATTTCCCGCCATTTCCAGCCCTGCTTATTATGAGAACTTAACAATATAATCATGTTTTTTTCCAGTGTTAAAACATTGAGATTGTGTTATTGTGTGTCAGAGAGCTTTATAACAGATCAATACAGCATTATGAAATAAATATGTAGCCCAATAGTTGCAGAGGTTTCAATTTCTTGGACGATAATGCAAAGCTGTGAGAGGTTCATTTACATGCTTGTGCATGTTGATGTTCCTCGGCGTCTGAGTTCATTCAGCTCTAAAGCTAATTGTATGACCAGAATTACAGTTCCACCAAAAGCTTATTAAAACGAGGCCTGGATGAACCACTCTACATGAGCCTCTTGAGGGCGGCTGGCTTCTGCGTTCAGGAGCGGCAGGTGTAGGCATGGCTGGCCCAGTGGCGGTGGGATCTGCTTTGGTTTATGCATGAGTAGATTTATAAGGCTATTACTTGGACGTCCTGGTGTATATCACACAAACACACACACACCTGGTTCTCCGGCTGCCTGTGGCTCAGAAGTGCAGTGGCACAGTGGGTATGTACAAGGATCCTGCTGTTTCAGGCTTTAATTGGGAGCATTTGGAGACTCATGTAAATTACAGGCCATTCTCTCCTTGTGTGAGAACACGTTCCTTAATGTCATCTCAGCATCACAGGCTGATGATTGTCATTTAGCATCTTTTAGAGAAGAGTGTGTTTGTGTTAATGCACATTGCACATTTTTAGTTCAATACAGATTTACATTTAGTGGTAAATCTATACAATTTGAGTGTGACTAATTTGATTAATTACTAATTTTGAATTCAGTTCAGTTTTTTTCCCCATAAAAACCGATGGCAAGTATTCAGTAGCATCGTAGCATGATTAATGTAACTTTTGTTCTTTATTTATTTTCATGAATTAAGAATGGGTTGGAACACCAGAGCCAAATTATTATAAAAAATAAATATTATAAAGGCCCGTTCACACCAAGAACGATAACTATAAAGATAACTGTAACGATAACGCCAACGAACAATAACGGTCTTTTTTTTATTAAGCTCACGCGCTGCGTATTCATGTGTACAACATGTTTTTGCTGTTCTTGTTGCATTTACACTGCTTTAACCAGCAGATGTCCTCAGCATGTTATGTTTCGAGTGAATAATCTATCTAATCTAACAATGAATATAGCTGATGACGTCAATATAGCGGAATAAGTCACTGCAACTTCAAAGGAAGCAAGACAGTGTTGTAGAAACAAGCGCTGGATCTTTATGTTACACTGTTTGCTAGTCGGGCATAATGATCTCATTGTTAAAGGGTTAGTTCACCCAAAAATGAAAATAATGTCATTTATTACTCACCCTCATGTCGTTCCACACCCATAAGGCCTTCATTTATCTTCGGAACACAAATTAAGATATTTTGATTAAAACCGAAGGCTCATTGAGGCCTGCATTCACAGCAATGACTCTCTCAAGATCCATAAAGGTGCTAAAACATTTTTAAAACAGTTCATATGAGTTCAGTGGTTCTACCTTAATATTATAAAGTGACGAGAATACTTTTTGTGCGCCAAAAAATAACGACTTTTCAACAATATAGTGATGGGCCGATTTCAAAACACTGCTTTGGAGCTTTGCGAATCGAATCAGTGACTCGGAGCACCAAAGTCACGTGATTTCAGCAGTTTAGCCGTTTAATAGGAGATCCGAATCACTGATTTGATTCGTAAAGCTCCGAAGCAGTGTTTTGAAATCGGCCCATCACTATATTGTTGAAGTCGTTATTTTGGTTTTCTGGCGCACAAAAAGAATTCTCGTCGCTTTATAATATTAAGGTAGAACTGCTGAACTCGCATGAACTGTTTTAAAAATGTTTTTAGTACCTTTATGGATCTTGAGAGAGGAAGTGTCATTTCTGGCAATGCAGGCCTCACTGAGCCATCGGATTGAATCAAAAATATCTTAATTTGTGTTCCGAAGATGAAGGCCTTACGGGTGTGGAATGACATGAGGGCGAGTAATAAATGACATTATTTTCATTTTTGGGTGAACTAACCCTTTAATACTTCTCAGTTTTCACCATTTATTCCGAGGGTACGACCGATTGTTTTCCATTTATCCATTTTCTTTAAAGTATCCTTGAAAAGGGAGTTTGACTTGTCAAACAGTGGTGGCTTTTTCTGGACCTCTGCGATATCCGCAATGCCGTCTGCACTTTTAAATGTGGGATCCCTTAAATCAGAACAGATTCTGATCGGCTGTCAGTGTTTTATCGTTCAGCAGCTGGAAAAAAAAAATTGTTCTGAAATTGATCCCATCGATATTGTTTCTCTATATCGTTATCGTTATAGATGTGGCGTGGACAGTGCTATTCTTTTATATTTAGAACGATTTTTAGAACTATATCGTTATCGTTCTTGGTGTGAACAGGCCTTTAAGATGGCGTTTTCTGAGAGTACTTTTCCTAATTTTCAGAATAAAGTTTTTTTTAAAACACTGATCACAGAAAAAAAAAAATCAAATGACAAGTGTTTTATTATTTATATTATTAATTCCTAATTTTGGCTTTTTTGCACATTTGTTAAACCTTACACTAATTTTTTACATGGGAAAACAAAATGAATAATACAGAGCCCATAAAGGGACATGGAGATGGGAGGAAAAATTATATGTCAATGCTAAGTTTTTCTCGTTGAAGCGAGAAATATAGCATTGAAATATATTTTTTCTCACATCTCATATTTTTTCCATTACCATGTCCCTTTAGGGGCTCTGTAATACGATGTAAATAAATAAATGCCAGATGAAGGGGACAAGAAATTTGCATGCAAATCAAATATGTGCAAGGAATTAAATGTGCAAAAAAATTTAGAGTCAAACCATTTAATAGCCTATTATTTCACAAACTGTTATGTTTTAAATGATGACTTTTATTTTAAGTTTCCTGACTGTTTGACATCTTTTTCATAACTGAAAAGTGACCTGTTTGAATAACCCTGCAGAATAGCATACCTTTAGAGTTTAATGTCAATTATTTCCCCTAATTTCTCTCATCTGCATGACATTTGACTCAAAACGTCTTTACAAGAAACAAAAAAAGTAACAAGATTATTTAATCAATATCCAAGTGTGAGCAAGTGATCCATATCCCACTTTGGGCAGCTAGGCTATTAAATTCAAGTTCCTGCCAGGACACTGTGAAATAGCAAAACCAGGCAACAGTTTAACTTCTTCTGAACCATTTGTCCATTTTCTGTCAAGTGAATTAGAGAAGGGGAAATTGGAAACACAAGATAATTGTCTATTGGAGACTATTTTTGCCTAGTGGCATTTAGATAAAGATACAGTATTGTCCCAATATAATTGTGTATTTGAGTGTTTGAAGTTTATTAATCTATAAAACTCATACGCAAGGCTGAAAACAAACCAACAGCACTGAGATATGTTCCTCTCTGTCCTTTCATTAAAATGGAAATTCCAATTTGCAGCACCCTAACAAGCAGCTGACCATTACAGCATAAATAAACCACTTCAATTTAGCCAGACTTACAGATGACAAACAAGCGCCCTTACAGAAACATATATCCAACAACCTTTGGACAGTGATCAACTAGTGTGATTAATCTTACAGATCTTCTGCTGACACAATCTATTGTTTACAGAATATGGTGCTATAAATCTCTGGCCAGCGCTGGCCATTACAAACCAACTCTGGACATCGCTGGTCACTGTTGGCTAATATTATAATTTATGTTGTCCATTGTCTCACACCACTGGTCTGATTGCAAATAAATGTTCCATGAATGGTATTAGTAATTAATTTAGGCATACAATTGCCTCTGCATTTGGTTAGAGGATTCTTAATTACTTAAAGTCCACTTGAGCAACTGGGCCATGCATCATATAGCACACAATTAACTCTGTTGTCTGTTTGCTCCATTATGAGAAATAAAATTCTCTGAGAAAAGGGATTTGTTTGTAGCACTATGGTGCAATGACGAAAATGTGAGGGGTGCAAAAGTCACCGTCCCCATGCTAGGTTGATTCTGTGAAGATGCTATGCTGTTCTGAGTGGCGTTTTACCATGTTATGTGGTGTTTTGGGGGGTTCCTTGGTCAAACAAGAGACTCCTTCAGTGTACGTCTGTCAGACTTTTCACCTGTTTTATAGTCTAGCAGGCGAAAATCATAACAATCACTCCCCAAAATCACACCTCTTCTCATTAAACTGAATGATTTTCATCATGTTTGTAGCCCAAATGGTGAACGTGATTTCACTAAATAGAACATGTTCCTGGATCAACATCTAGCTCTGGCTAGTGGTTTTCCAAAGTTACTAGCTACTCAGCATTTTCAGATCGATACCATGGGGAAAAACTGCCATATAGATATTTTTAATATTATCTCATAATTTGGCAGCAGGTATATTAGGCTGCTGTCACTTTAAGACCTGATGTACAGATCCATTATTCTGTAATGCATTTTCTTTCTCAACTGTTTACGTTCACTTAAAACATAACTCACTGTGTTTACGTGAATACTCGCCAAGACCGACATTTTGACATTATTTTGTGTGTATCTGACTGTTTAAAGGGTTAGTTCACCCAAAAATGAAAATTGTCATTAATTCTGTCATTAATTATTTTTGTCATTATTCTGTCATTAATTAATTCTGTCATTGATTACTCACCTGTAAGACCTTCGTTCATCTTCGGAACACAAATTAAGATATTTTTGATAAAATCCGATGGCTCAGTGAGGCCTGCATTGAGAGCAAGTTAATTTAGACTTTCAAAAGCCCAGAAAGCTACTAAAGACATATTTAAAACAGTTCATGTGACTAAAGTGGTTTAACCTTAATGTTATGAAGCGACGAGAATACTTTTTGTGCGCCAAAAAAAAAAAAAAAAAAACGACTTTATTCAACAATATAATAGTCAAAGGCGATTTCAAAACACTGCTTCATGAAGCTTCAAAGCTTTACGAATCTTTTGTTTTGAATCAGTGGTTCGGAGCATGTATCAAACGATCTCAAACTGCCAAAGTCATGTGATTTCAGTAAACGAGGCTTTGTTACGTCATAAGTGTTTCGAAATTTCAATGGTTCACGTGACTATGGCAGTTTGATTCATGCCCTGAACCACTGATTCGAAACAAAAGATTCGTAAAGCTTCGAAGCTTCATGAAGCAGTGTTTTGAAATTGCCCTTCACTAGATATTGTTGAATAAAGTCGTTATTTTGTTTTATTGGCGCACAAAAAGTATTCTCGTTGCTTAAACCACTGTAGTCACATGAACTGTTTTAAATATGTCTTTAGTACCTTTCTGGGCGATTGAAAGTCTAAGTTAACCTGCTCTCAGTGGAGGCCTCACGACCATCGGATTTTATCCAAAATATCTTAATTTGTGTTCTGAAGATGAACGAAGGTCTTACAGGTGTGGAATGACATGAGGGTGAGTAATTAATGACAGAAACTAACCCTTTAAGCTCCATGAGCAGCGAAAAATAACTCAATTTAGTACTGAGAGGCAGCTTCATGTGCGCGCACTTTGGAATCGTTTCAGATATTTCAGTATCGATATGTATCGAAAAATTGATTTTTTTGACAACACTATTGAACTTAGTTTATTATTTCAGATACCTTTTTAAAACACTACAATTGAAAATGTATATATTATACAGTACTCTGCAAAAGTCTTAGGCCACCACCAGCTTTGTTGTTTTATAAATGTTTTAATGTACTGCATACAAATTTCCTGTATTTTCTGGTTATATTCTAATAAAGAGACTGAGAAATAATTATATATGGTCATTATACCATTGCTAAAACAACATCTAATGGTGGCCTAAGACTTATGCACAGCACAGTATATATAAAATTCAACCCATAAAAGTAGCTAGCAGTGACTGCGTTTGGTGATGTCAAGCCCTGCATGCAACTATACATTTCCAATCTAATGAAATGGGGAAACATTTACGTTCTAGTTATAGGCTGCTGTTCAGTAGCATACTTTGATATTCCATACCCTTTTTCCCCATCATAAAAACTACAGATATGTAGTTACACATAACAAATTCTTCTCTGCAAAGTGCCATCTGCCTGATTATGCACAGTGCCTCTGCCTTGACCTTTGTGTAAACAATAACAAACCCTTTCAGCTTAGTTCTGAAGAACAGCGTTAAGAGAAATTCCTGAGAAAAGAACCCGTCTCGTCAGAGAAAAAAGAGCTGGCTAGGAGCCTCTGTTGTTCTGAACTGAACCCAATGTCGTTTTTCTCAGTTGAGCTGAAATGATTGGCAGCATTCATGAAATTCAGATGTTAGAGATATCTTCTTCTAATTAATGCAAATGTTGACCCGGGCTTTGTTCAGTGGCCGAACAGAAATTTAAACGGACTGTGTAAAGCTGTAAACAGCCTCCCGAGGGATCTCATTATGAACTATATGAAGAGGTCAATGCACACCCCGTCGCCTCCATGCATGTTAATATTGTAACATGCTTGTAGGTGCTGAGTGGTTGATTATGTAGTGGGGTGATTTCCATTATTACACTGACTCCAAAAACAGGCTGCATGCTCACGACTGAATTTACTGGGGTAATCAGTGCGGTTAGCTGTGTGTTTGTGAATAATAATGAAGTAGCCGTTTGATGCTAACCAGCGTGATTCTGCTTTGGTGTATGTGCCTGCGTTCCCCATCAGCAAATCTGACCAGCACGCTTATCTTACACATGCACACACATATGATGTCCACTTTTACTGTCAATCACAGCTCCATCTGATTATATCGTTCATCTTATATTTTGTGGTTGGATGGATGCAATAGAGCACAGGAGGCAATGGAGGTGACCATAGTGAGACATGCAGCTATTTATTTACTTTAGAAATGATGTCAGTTGCATGTGTGGTCATGACGGCGGATTCTGTGGTCCATAAGCCTTTCTACTAAACCTAGCTGATCAGAAACCTCATGTGGTAATCAATAAAAGTTCATTTTCTCTGACCTTTAGACCTGATAATGAGGCAGTTATTTGTGTGCTAATAGTGTTTAGTGATGTAAACCAGCTGTAGTGGAATATTTTGCTCAATTCCTACATTTTATAATACTTTTTTTCAGTTCTATAAAAATGCAATTCATTCACTAAATGAGATAAATACATTTGAATGACTTTAATATAGCTATAATATATATATGTATATGTATCTGGTGAAAAGGAGTAAACCTAAATGCTTCTTGATAGTCATGACTCAAAAATTCATGATATTTGTAAACAAAACAATTATCCAACATTAATATGAAATTATGAAAATGATTAAGTCATCTGTTCAAAGTGAATGGAAAGTATTAGTATTTTTAGGCTACATAATGGTTACACCACCCTCAAATTTTTGGAGTCAGAAGAGTTTGCAGAAATGGTATAAACTTATTTACAAAAATAAACATGAATGTTAAGATTACATTTCTAAAACGTGGCACATTCTCTTTTATCACCTTTTCGTTTGTGCCTTATTTGAACCTATTTTCCATTTAATGAAAGTTCATAAAATCCAGCGATACAGTTTAAGAATAGATCAAATATGATCTGCTGTGTCTGGACCACTGGAGGGCACTGTGGTTCTGTCAAGTCAACCTGGATATCTTGAGATTTCGCTTTGAAAACTTCAATGAAGAGACTCGCTTGTGTACTGAAGGAAAACACAATTTCGGAAACATACGGTTTAAAAAGTTTGCTTTTGAATCACAGATGTAATCTCAACAGCATACGTGTGTACGAGATGGCTTACAGACGGCGTCTGTCTGTGTTAAATGCGTGGGTTCCCGAGAGATGTCAAAGATGCAAATGCACAAATCAGGTAAAATCGTCTAATGACACTGAACATTCCCTGGAGAGACTCTTTAGTGCATTTTGGATACGGGAGTAGGAATGATCTAAGTAGTGGGGGACTCAGGGGAGGGGGGCACATTAAAGCACATGTATTTGAAAGCCATTTTATCACATTATGTTAGAAGTGAAGTGAACATATACAGTTTTAAAAGGACACAAATACCCCCTGAGATGTTCATTTTTATAACAGTTACACATTCGGATGTAAGTAGCCTACTTGAACATTCGTACACCTTCCCTTGACGTAGAGAGAGGTAATGGACGCTGGGCATAGTGACGTTTAAGTTTTAGTTCACCCAAAAATGAAAATAATGTCATTTATTACTCACCCTCATGTCGTTCCACACCTGTAAGACCTTCGTTTATTTTCGGAACACAAATTAAGATATTTTTGTTGAGATCCGATGGCTCAGTGAGGCCTGCATAGCCAGCAATGACATTTCCTTTCTCAAGATCCATTAATGTACTAAAAACATATTTAAGTCAGTTCATGTGATTACAGTGGTTCTACCTTAATATTATAAAGCGACGAGAATATTTTTGTTGCGCCAAAAAAATAAAATAACGACTTATATAGTGATGGCCGATTTCAAAACACTGCTTCAGGAAGCTTCGGAGCGTTATGAATCTTTTGTGTCGAATCATGATTCGCGTGTCAAACCGCCAAACTGCTGAAATCACGTGACTTTTTTGTGCACAAAAAATATTCTTGTTGCTTTATAATATTAATTAATTTTTAGTACATTTATGGATCTTGAGAGAGGAAATGTCATTGCTGGCTATGCAGGCCTCACTGAGCCATCAGATTTCAACAAAAATATCTTAATTTGCATTCCGAAGATGAACGAAGTTCTCACAGGTGTGGAACGGCATGAGGGTGAGTAATAAATGACATTATTTTCATTTTTTGGTGAACTAAAGGCCTTTAAAGGCCAGTCAGTTCACCTAGTGGCTGTGATTTCTAAACCATAATCGTGTTTCTTTCATGAACGGAAATGTGTTTTTTAAAATATAATTTAAAGAGAACAAATCGTTCTCATTTTTTTTTTTTTTTTTGTATATTGAAGTTTCTCCCTTTTAAAGCTTGTGACTGATTGCCTTCAAAGACTGACTATAGCACGAGCCAATAGTATTCGTGGGCGGGCTGTGAATGAGCATTTTATTGGTTGTACATACTGAACGAATACGCCCCCTTCACTGAATGAGTTGGTATTTTGATTCAGAGTGGCAATGTACGAAACAGATGTTCATTCATCCACTGACCGAGGTGATGCATGTTGTTCGTTCATCGTGTCAGTTATGAATCGGTTGAATGAATGATTCAGTGATTCATTTATAATACAAAAGGCATTTTTTTGTATTGAAAGAGAAAAAGCCTCAAAAAGATTCAGCGAATGAACAAATCTCTTTTGGTGAATGGGTTTAAAAGATTCCACTCTGAAATTAATCAAAATAATATTTACCACAACTAAACAATGTGTTGCCAACCTTTTTCAAACGAGGAACTCTCCACCCATACACTCTTGTCCAACCCAAGAACCCCATTATATTAAAAACAAGTTTATTTGGTGACTTGTTATAACTTTTATTAATAAAATTGACAAATCACACACAAAAAATGACATTTAAGAATAAATGTTTGAACATTTATTGCATATATAGAAATTTCTGTCTTATATTTGCCTATATATCTGTCTATAGAACCCCCGATTGATGAAAAAGCTGAATTAAGAGTACAGTATGTCAATCAATCATTCTCGACAGAAGAACATTGATTTAATGTCCATCTATTAAAAATTTATTGTAGAGATCATTTGGAAAGAGCATGCTGTTAAAACACATTCCAGTTAGTGCTGACGCCATATTTTTTTATGTGATGTGACAGACAGAAGTACAGTCTGTTCAGTGTTGTTCCGATGTGAACCTGACAAACTTTAAATATATGTCTTTCCTGTCGACAAAACACATTATTTTAAATGTGTCAAATTGATGCTTAATCTGTTAATTTTTTTTGGCTCTAATGAATTATAATTGCATAAAAGCACGCTTTTTTCCTTTGTTAAATATTTCCATTAGCATGTTACACAATGGTAAAATGCCTATATACCTCATATTATTCAAAGCTGAGATGAGACTTTGTAAGAATGGATGGATGAGTCTGTTATGCCATGTGTGTCTCCATCTGTTTTCATGTGTGTGTGAGAGAGACAGAATTCATTTTTTGACATTTATATGTGTGTATGAGGGACAAACAAAAATAGCAAGTGTCAGAGAGAGTGGCAATATACTCATGTTGTCATGTGTTTCTTTCTGACAGAGCCCATCTGCACCAAGGCATTGTCTTCATTGCTCAGTAAAGACGAGCTCTCGGCTGCTTGCTGTGTCATGGCATTTCAACACCATCAGAAAATCATTACAGATCAGAGAGGAACAGGAAGACAGACATGTTAGATGGACTGTACGATATGCATTATGTCATAAAGGTAATATCTACAACATTTTTAGTTCACACAGGCTGCTTTCTTGCATTACAAACAGCTGGATGGAACATAATGGACATTTATAGGTGCATTAATCCCCATACGTTGCTGCTAGAGATGCCTATCCCACTCCAGATTCATCTGATTGGTCCATTGTTGTAACCAATATTGTTTCCATTTGATTTTTACTTGACCCTGCGTCTTAAATTCCGCAAAATACAGCAAGATTTACAGGATTTTAACCTTGCAGTGATATGATGATGGTCCTTCTTCAGATTCTGTAACTATTTCAAAATGGCTTATGCTTCATATTAGCGGTCATTTAATGGCTGTTTAAATAAGAACTACCAATTTTGGTCACTGGAAATTGGCGTTGCACTAAAATTTTTATGGGTTACTACACATTCACAATACAAGAAAGAACCAGCCAAAAGGAGCACAAATATTCGCAGGTAGTCTTTAAAGGCACACTATGTAAATATTTGCCGCTAGATGTTGCTTATTCAAAACAAAGGCGTAGCTTGATGACGCCTTGATTTTGCAGAATCATGGGAGGTGTTATCTTCATGTCTACAGCCGGTGGAAAAGACTCGGGACTCTGGCAGAAATCATGTTCATGGATGGGATTATTAACATAACTGTAGTATGAAGCAAAGCAGGGCCTAGTGCTGTGTGAGCAGAAACAAGGCCGCTGGACCGATTGCTATTGAGAGACGAGTGCGACACACGTCTCGGGAGCAGCGGAACTTTTATTATGCCGCAGTCGCTGCTTCTTCCAGTCAAGCATATGTCGGGTAAAGCAGCTCTGTTTTTATCATATTAGATACATTTGTGTATTGAAATTTGTTATAGTGCTACCCTGCATTCACTCGGCAGCTGCTATGAGACAGCTAGGTCGATATTAGTCATGGTAAAACATGGTACTCGCTGTAAATCAAGAAAACATGATTTACTGTGTTGAGCTATATAACACGGTTAGTTTTTTGTTGATGAATGTATCCAAACAGTTGCTCACCTGTCTAATAAAACACATAATATATTAAAGCGTCTTTGGTGTTTCCGTGGTTTCTACAAAATAAAACCGGAAATCAAAGGGTAACGCGGGTGTGATGTCATTGATAGGTGACGGACGGACACGTCCCGTGTCCTCATTAAAATTGCTTATTTCTCTGAATTTAAACATTCTTGGAAACATTTGGGATAATGTAACTACACAAGTCAACAAAATATATAACATTGTTCTAATTTTTTTTTTTTTTTTTTTTAATCCAAAAATCTTACATATTGTGCCTTTAAAGCCAGGGACACACTTAATGACTAGCTGAAACATTCTAAGACTGAACTCAACACACTATATGATTTTAAATGCTGACTATAAACACCGACTGAACGCAACTGGCTCTGACTCGGTGCGTTTGGACATGATCAGTCATAAGTATCAAATTACATTCATAATCGGCCTTACAATCGTTAAGTGTGTCCCCAGCTTAATGTAAAACTGTGACGAGCAGGGCGGGCGAGAGCCGTGAGGGAACGGCGCGAGGCCGGTGGCGCGAGTCGCACCGGTCTCGAATCTCTCACGGAGGAGCTCCGGAAGCATAAAAGGGGAGCGACGACAGTGAAGGACGAGAGAGGACCAGGCCTGGACTTTACTTTATGTTTTATTATGTTTGTGTGGCCGGCAGACGTCCGTGAGGGTCTGCCGGCATTACTTTCGTTTTGTTCTTTGTTTATTTTATACATTAAAGTTTGTTTAAACGTTCGTCGGTTCCCGCCTCCTTCTTCCCGTACATACGAACTGTGTTACAAAAACGCTATTTGATCTGATTTTCGATGATTACGTGGCGGTTCTGAATCTACAAAGTTCTCGCTGATGGAACTCTTAAAGTTTCAGTATGTGGCCTTTTGGCCTGCCGGTGTTTTGAACATACAACACCTCCCCTCCCCTGCACTATAATTTGTTTAGATGTTGATTTATGAACTAATTGCCTATAATTGCTGCTTAGCACCACTATTAATCCATGATGTGTGGTTCCAGGAGCACATTAGCCTGGATTTGTATAATGAAGTAATTAGTTCAATTATAGAAGAAATAAAAGGAATGAAAAAGGATGAGGACGAGGAAGGGGCATGTTTTTAGAAGAAGAGAAGCACTTAAATGATAAGAGAGACGATCCCAGTGTATGCGAGAGATACTTTTCTTCCTGTGTGAGCTCATTTCCTGCTGCATTGCTCATCTTGGTGAATTAGTTCCTTCTGTACTCCATTCCAAACCTTTCAGCGCTCTCTCTCGTGTGTTTTCATTGCCATACTTGCCCAGTCTATCCTGTCTCTCTGAGGTTGACGTACAGACTGCATTGTCTGCAGGCATTGTCATTGTTATTAGCCTTGTGGATTGCTTCAGGGGGTATGTGCAAGCTCAGGGGAGAAGGAGCCAGGCTGGATAATTAGTTTTTCCTCAATGCCAGACGAGCACACCGCCACCGTCGTGGACTGGAAACAGGAAGTGCTTAGATTGTCAAGGCAACAGCAGCCAGGCTGCATTCCAGCGCAGCCTCCCTACACACCATCAAATCACTGACAGGACAATGGCAGCGGTCTCGATGGAGGTAACAGATTGCTGTCATTATGTTCTGTCAGGTGCTTTATTGCAGAAACGTCTTTATGAGAGGCGGTGGGAACTGTCTGCGCTGAAGGTGTCGGCATGTGCGGCTGTCTAACTGTAGTTTAAATAGCACACTAGATGAGATAACAGCCAATAAGAAGGCACTTTGAGAAGTAGCGTGGGTCATAATCAGCCATCAAAGGCACATTTAATAATGAATTTCATACTGATGAACATGGCTTCATTATTGTCCTGAACATTCATTACTCGGTCTGCTTGTGTCCTCTGGGTGACGTATCTCTGATGATGTTACAACTCTGAAGAGGGGACAGCAAAAGGGTTGATGCTCAGACATGGATTTGGTTCTGTTGCCATGGGATACATATATGCTAATAAGCAAGATGGCCATGCTCGTGAGCAGTCCGCTGGCAAATCCAAGCAGGAGACCGTAAAGTAGAGGCCATGCTCTGTCTAGCAGATGGTGTTGATAAGGTGGCACTGGTTGCCTTTTCACCACCAAGTCCACATCTTTCCAGGTGAACCCTCTGCCTGTTAAGCAATCAGTGACAAGAGTTGTTAGCATGAGTCATTGCTTTTCAGATAAGTTAAAGTTGTTTTTCCGTGATGTATTGAACATTGTTGGTGGAAATTCTGTTGATGTAAATATTTCACTGAGGTCAAGTTATCTAATTGTCGGAACTATGAAAATGATTTGTGAGGGTTTTGGAATATCAGTTAGCGAGGGTTGAAAATTATAAACAAATCATAGTATGATATTGGTTTTTGTTGCAAAAACACTTACTGTTAATGAAAAATAGAAGTAGATTTAAATTGAATTATTACATTGAAATATTTCATCACTTTTTTATTGAAATATTTATTATTTATTAATGAAATATTTTATTATTAAATAAAATGGAGAGAAATAGATTACTATTTATCATCAAATGTTAAGTTTTCTTTGGCTAAAAAGAAACAAATAACACACACACACACACACACACACATATATATATATATATACACTACCAGTCAAAAGTTTGGACACGGTAAGATTTTTAATGTTTTTAAAAGAAGTTTCGTCTGTTCATCAAGGCTGCATTTATTTAATTAAAAATACAGTAAAAACAGTAATATTGTGAAATATTATTACAATTTAAAATAACTGTTTTCTGTTTGAATATATTTTATAAAGTAATTTATTCCTGTGATCAAAGCTGAATTTTCAGCATCATATATATATATATATATATATATATACATATATATATATAATATAAAAGCTGCGAATGCTTTGCATACCCAAGCCATTTGTGGACTCAGCAATTAATATTAACATTATAAATTACTATTAAATCCCTTGTTTGAGGTGTACCATAAAGCCTACATGACTGGTAATGCGTATGTAACTGTCCGTAAACGAGGACTTGTCCCCTCACATTCCGTTATGAATTACATTAATCATTATATTAATTAAATAATTGCATGTTTTCAATTCAAAACGGTGAAATTTCTTAAAAAATGAAATCAATATTAAAGTAAGTAAAGACTTTTACATTGTCTTTTTTACTTTTTACATTGACATTTACATTGTAAAATTTTGTTTATTTTTTCTAATAAGAACAAATGCTGTTCTTTTGAATTTTCTATTCATCAAAATGTATCACGGTTTCATCAAATTTACAGCAGTACAGCTGTTTTCAACATTGATAATAAGAAATGTTTCTTGAGCAGCAAATCGGCATATTAGAATGATTTCTGAAGGATCATGTGACACTGAAGACTGGAGTAATGACGCTGAAAATTCAGTTTTGTCATTATAGGAATAAATTAAGATATATTAAAATAGAAAACTTATTTTAAATTTTAATAATATTTCACAATATTACTGTTTTCAATGTGTTTTTGTTCAAATAAATGTAGCCTTTCTTATAGACCTTATGCGCCAGAGAAACGTGCGCGCAGCCATCTTTACAATTTTGTCTTTGAACTTCTGTTTTTGCGTTAGCCCTGTATATTTCTATGGCATCGCTGTAAAAGAATAATTAACTGGTGAAGTGGATTTTCTTATTGTAGGGTTAACAAAAGTTATCATGAGCATTGTAATGTTTAAAACAGATGTCTTAACAAATGTTAGTAGACTGGGAAGATTTCAAAATGAACAGTTCGTTCTTAAATACGTAAGATCGCTGTGGAAAGACAAACTGGAAGTCAAAAGACAACCAGCGCAGCGCTGAAAAGGGGCGGGGCTACATAAAGTCTATAGCTTCTTTCAAAAACATCACAAATCACTAAGTATTTCCAACCACATTAATATATACCCTAATAAATCTTTTTTTTTTTTTTTTTTTTTTTTTTTTTAAATAATAATGGTGGGGGTAGAAACAGCATTTACTGAAACTAAGCAGCCACAGTTGCTTGTTCTGAGATCCTCAGGTTTTTGACGTCTGAGACCAAAACATTAACACATGACTGCCAACATTTGTTCATTAACAACACCAGTTGTGGTCTAACCAGACTTGTAACCAGAAGGCTGTGGGTTCGATTCTCAATACTGGCAGGAAATGACCGAGGTGCCCTTAAGCAAGGCACCTAACCTCCAGTCGCTCCCCAGTCGCTGCAGTGAATAGCTGCCCACTGCTCTGGGTGTGTGTGTTCACGGTTTGCAGTGTGTGTGTGTGTTCTCAACTCACTACTCCTAATGTGTGTACAGTAAATTGAATGGGTTAAATTCAGAGGACAGATTCTGAGTACGGGTTACTATAATTGACCTTAACATGTTACTACTACGTACTAATCAGTGTTCAAGAGCTTGGCTCCTTCTAGACCAGGGGTGTCCAAACCTGCTCCTGCAGAGTTTAAGTGTCCAGAGTCCTGCTGGGTAGTGTCTATTATCACTAGTAAGACCTTGATTAGCTGGTTCAGGTGTGTTTAATTGGGGTTGGATCTAAACTCTGCAGGACAATGGCCCTCCAGGAGCATTAATGGACACCCCTGTTCTAGACTAACATTATAAGAGGACCTCAGGGGAAAAATTAAACTTGTATAATATTACCCCTTTAAAATGTATTTGCATAATAGCATATTTTTAATGGTTTAGAAATAGAGACCCAAGAATACCACTCAAATGATTTAAAACACATCAGTCTTTGTATAATTTGTATATCTGCTGAGGCATCTCACCCTGTTTTGCAGAGTACTGCAGCACCTCCTCATGGTCCCCATGATCATCATGATCTTCTGGTTCATGGTTCTCCAGATGGGTGGCCATTTGGCTAACAAGCTCATGGTAGCCTTCCACATATCTCTGAATAGCAAGAGTTTTGTCCTGGTTGATGTTCTTACCCACCTCTGTTAGATAAAAAGCGCATGCATTACTTCTAGTCCAGTTGTGACCATTGTCTTTTCTCATATGGTTTTAACATGAATTCACTTTATTACTTGATGACAATTATGCTGGAGCCAGCTCTAGCAGCTGTTTATTTGTGACATTCATTTCATATTTGTACAAAGACACAAGCAATTCTTGCAGCACATTAAGAAATCAAACACAGAGTAATGGTCTCCATGAACGCCTTGAAATGAGATTAACTAAGTGTGCAGGGCCCAATAAATGTACCAAGTATAATGAAGCAAGAACAATTGAAGAAGACACACATGCCAGAAGAAAAGTATGCAATTTATCCAAGGTGCTGTCGCTGAGTGGCTACTCCTCATCATAGCCCATTTACAGGCCGGCAATTAAAGCTCTTGTAATTGCTGCATTGTGCGTTTCCCGTACGCATCAGTTTCTGTGTTTGCAGAGGAATCATTTTTATTTTCTGCAATGCACCGCTTTGACTGAAGGATGTTCTTGGGCTGTCGAGCCTGTCATTTTCCCCCCTCTTCTTCTCTGTTTATCCCTTTTTCCTTTTAACGGAGATGATGAAAGGAACAGATGGCGTGTAGTGAATCTGGTGTCAGCTCCAGCGAGCCTGCTGTCATATCGTTTGCACCTTCTCATATCCGATGCCATTCGGCTGTGGAGTCGCCTGTACGCCGGACCACAATCACTGCCACAGGAGTGACAGGGTGCAAAGTGCGTTCCATCAGAAATGTATAAAAATAACATTATGCATTCTGCTGAGTTTCATCTTTGGGTTTGTGTAAAATGAAATACTGCGAATTAGCTTGGTGCTCGTTGCATCAGTGGTGTGCAAAAACAAAAGAAAAACTTCTTTTTAAGTTACTTTCAAACTTTATTGTTGGCAAATGAATATCATGTTAGCTGTGTTTTGTAGGGGTCCTTAAAGATGAAGTATGTAGTTTTACCATGTTAAAAGTAGGGCAGTCAATCATGAGGTTACACCCCTTTTTTATAGCATCAAATAACTAACTAAAACCAAACTTACTGGAAAAACAAACACTTGAACATACATCAGTGTAACAAAGGCCAGCTTATAAGAGCTATGCGAGTAAACCTCACTCCCCTGGCCTCAGGAGGCACGCTAGAGACTGACACTAGAGGCTGCGGTCTTTAGCGTCCTTGCTAGTGCGCTCGCCTCCCATGCCGGAAATGCTGGTTCGAATCCCGCTCTGAGCGTTACCAGTAGAAGTGGAGAGTTAAATTGGTGCCGTGACCCGGATGGGAGTGAGGTTTAGAGGGCTGAGTATAGCGACTCACATGCTGTGTGAGTAAACCTCAATCCCCTGGCCTCAAGAGGGGCCCTAGCAACTAACGCTAGAGGCTGCGGCCTTTAGCGTCCTTGCTAGAGCGTCCACCTCCCATGCCTTAAACACTGGTTCAAATCCTCCTCGGAGCGGTTACGAGTAGAACTGGAGGGTTAGATTGGTGCCATGACCCGGATGGGAGTGAGGTTTAGAGGACTGAGTGTAACGACTCACATGCTATGTGAGTAAACCTCAATCCCCTGGCCTCAAGAGGGGCCCTAGCGACTAACACTAGAGGCTGCGGCCTTTAGCGTCCTTGCTAGTGCGTCCGCCTCCCATGCCTTAAACACCGGTTCAAATCCTCCTCAGAGCGGTTACGAGTAGAACCGGAGGGTTAGATTGGTGCCATGACCCGGATGGGAGTGAGGTTTAGAGGGCTGAGTGTAACGACTCACATGCTATGTGAGTAAACCTCAATCCCCTGGCCTCAAGAGGGGCCCTAGCGACTAACGCTAGAGGCTGCGGCCTTTAGCGTCCTTGCTAGTGCGCCCGCCTCCCATGTCTGAAACACTGGTTTGAATCCCGCATTTGGAGCAGTGCAAATACAACCAGTGGAGTTACAATGGCGTAATAAGAACTACCTAAAATGACAGAAACCATCTTTGGAAAAAAAATATTTGTAGTAGTTATCTTTTTAGTTTGGCTTGCGTTCCATTCGATTAAATGGAGAAGGCGGGCTTATGACTTATACTGCAGCCAGCCACTAGGGGGCGATGAAAATGTTTTGGCTTCACTTTTCAGGAAGTGTGAGGTGCACTTGGTTAGAGGACAGCAAAGGTAATCTAAATTATATAAAATAAATAAAAATAGAGGAAATGAGCATACACAATTAAATATCCAATATCTGATCAATTCAAACATAAATTTTCAAAAATACTGATAAATTAAAGAATCTCTAATATCAACCAATAACCTTTATGGTAACAGTATGTTGTGCATCTCTACTCAATACAAAGTATTGTAGTTTAATTTGACTGTTCACTGAGTGTGGTGGTGCAGTGCATGTATGTCTGTCAGTGTTGTTGTGTGCAGCTGACCTATGGCAATGTCAGTCCTGCCGATCTGTTGCAGTGCACGAGACAGCCTGTCGTAGTATATCTGCTTGCCATGAATCTGCAGCCAGTCCTTAAGTGCTGAGCGACAGGGGGGCTTCTGGTCTAACAATCACATACACATGCACAATATCAAACGTGCTCCAGACAGGCAGAGGGAAAGCAGCCAGCAATAAAAGAAACAGCTTCAGTTGATCAGGCAATTAAACAATTCAATCATGTCCCACTACCTCGATTTCATTTCTGATGAAAAAGAATTATTTCAACAATTTGTCTGGTTGAGATGTCTCTCGAGTGGACCTCTCAACGGCAGACTGATGTGTGCAGTGGAGATAAACAAATACATTTGGCTGCTCATGACCTCTTCATTTACTGCAGGATGTATCATGTCACACATCGCACTGCTGGGTTTCATTAGCATAAAACAAATAAGTATCAATTTATTAGAGCTGATTTAAAATATTTAAAGCAGCCACGCTTGTGTCTATCATGCTTACCTATGTTTCTGCGTCTTCTTGACCGCAGTAACTGGTTCCTTTCTGCAGACAGTCGGTCCAAGTGTTGGAAGATGTTCTCCTCTGGTTGAGACATGGCAGAGATGAGCTCCTCACATTCATGATATGTCAGTAGCTCCACCAGACGCTCCAGCTGGTGAGGTCCAATGTCCTCTGCCACTGTGGCAGAAGAGGAAAAATCAGACACATTTCAGTATTTTGGTTCCCCCCCACTTATAATGTTAGTCAAGGTTATTTGCACTAGAAAGTCCTTTTGTGTGTGAAATGAGTAACCACGCCTGCATTCGAACCTGAATGAGTTTGATAGTGTGCTGGACGGCTAACGTGGCTAAAGCTACACAGTTAGAGAGACTCCCATAAGAATGAAGATGCTTTATGAATTATACAGACTGCAAGCGTTTTCGGGTTGAAAATGAAAATAACGACATGGCTCTGATCTCCGTGAATACAGTAAGAAACATTGGTAACTTTAACCACATTTAACAGTACATTAGCAACATGCTAACGGAACATTTAGAAAGACAATTTACAAATATCACTAAATATATCATGAAATCATGGATCATGAACAGTTATTATGGATCCATCTGCCATTTTTGTTATTGTCCTTGCTTGCATGCTTCACAAAACCTGCAAAACTTGTGATGATTCGGCTGTGCAGCTCCAGACGTTAATACTGCCTTAGTGCCTTGCCTTGAACATGGGCTGGCATATATTGGGGATGTACATATTAATGATCCTGACTGTTGTGTCACAGTCAGTGTTATGTTGAGATTCGCCTGTTTTACAGTGGTCTTTTGCACGAACAAGATTTATATAAGAAGGAGGAAAAAATGGTGTTTGAGACTCACGGTATGTGATTACCATGTACAGAACTCTAATTATTCAATTATGCCAAGGTAAATTCAATTTTCAATTCTAGGGCACCTTTAAGTGCTGAGAATTCATGAAATTTACTTATGAAATTAAAAATGAATTTTTCTATAATATATCTTTTATTTTTTTTTAATTTTGTGATTGGTTGTAGTGTGATCATTATTCACACATTTGTCATTTCAAACAGCTTGATGGATTGCAACTGAATGAAATTGAAACACTTATAATGTGATGTAAAATGCATTAAGAACTATTTTAACTTGCCATATTAATAACATGACAGTTATGACGACTTTTTATATGTCCTCCATTTTCTTATTAACTTTAAGCAATAGTAATTTTCGATGGTCACGAAACTATCTCTCACCTCTCTCTCTCTCTCTCCCTAACACACACACACACACACACACACACACACACACGCACACACGTGTATACATACAGTTGTGCCTGTACCATTCTAGGTGTACCTGTATCACGCTTGACAGTCTTTATGGCAGCTGTTATGACGGAAGCTGATACCATTGAGGAATGTATACAGCTGTGAATATCATGGGAGAGGCAGATGCGTGACATTGTGGGGAAGAGGTGTAATCAATTAATGGGGAAGTGTGATAGGAGACGCATTTCCCTCTCTATCACTGTCACCTTCAGTGAATAAGCCATCCTCTCATGTCAATACCGCACAGCAGGTGGATCAGTTATGCAGAACTTTGTGTCTATTTGTTATTTGCATCTGCTGTAAGCCATCTCGACTCACCTGTATCATCAGCAAGACTTGGGCTGAAGAAAAGGAGGAGGAAGAAGCTGAGCACCAATACTCGCATTGTAACTGAAATCTTCGACATGGCAGTTGCATCTGTGGGTCTGTCTTTATTTTCAAATCATCCGGAATCATGAGTCATCGTGTGTGGAATTTGAAACTAAACAGTCTGTTCTGTTCTCTGGACAAATGGCTCTTTTTGGCCGGTTTCTGCTGAAGGAACAGCCAGTGCTGGAGGCTGCGATCACCACGGCCTGAAATAGTCAAGGTCCTCGGCAAGGACGCCTTCCATTTCTCCTTATCCTCTTTCACTTTGTTTCTTCTCCTTGAGGAATTAAATTAATAAACACCATGATTGTGAATTTAGCACAAAGCAATATTTTCAGCCAAAAGATTAATATTTGCTCGAGACATGATGCATTTTTTATTTTTCACAGTATTTTTTTTTTTTTTTACAGAATGTTGTTTTTACACTCAGGCAGCCCCACGTACATCCCTGCAGCCGCCCAGTGATTAAACTCCCTCAATCACTACATATTGTAAAATTGTTGCTCAGAATAGTGAGTAGAATAGTGGAACAGGGCTTGTTTCTTGCTACACCCTCCTGTTAACTTTGAGCAGTTATATTATATTTTAGTGGAATATAGTTCTTTTAAACAATATCTGAGATCAAACGTGCATGTTGTATGCTTTAAAAGGCAGTTTGCATTTAATGAGGATATTTAATAAACTACTGAATTGTGGTGTCTGGCAAGCTGTCTGACAGGCGAAAACCAAAAATCACAGCAAATTAAGTCATTGTGCTTCAAACACTGCCTTGATGCAGTTCCAGCTTTTTAAAATGTGAACTTGGTTCACATCAATGCAACATAGGAAAGCATGCACAGTGCTATTCCTTAAAATGAACATATTGTTCTTAGATTTTGATTATTTCAACAGTTTAAGTTTATTACACTGCCCTTACAAAAGATTTATGTATATATATATATATATATATATAATATTTGTGATTTCAAGGACCTCTTGTGGCCATCTTGGTGTCTGGAATACTTCATTCTGATTCACCTTTCATTGCATTCAGTGTTCAAATATCTCTCCATGGTCTCTACAAGTAAGCTATTAAAATAATTTAAACCCAAATAGGTTTTGCATGTTCATGTATATTTGTTTATTTATTATACAGTATTAGATTTATGCATTTAGCAGACCAAAGCGACTTACATTACACTAAAGGTATAAATTTGATCAGTTCATTTATTCCTTGTGAACTGAACCTGGCATTGGTAGCGTAAAGGCCCAGTCACACCAAGAAAGATAACTATAATGATAACCATATTAGCATCCACCAACGAACGATAACACTCTGTTTATTCTAAGCGTGCACTGCAGGTTTGTCGTCTGCCGCTTTAAATGCTTTTTTAATTGCTTGAAAAGCTCTTTAAAGCAGGATGGATTCAACATGCACGCTGATTGGCTGTCAATATTTTTATCGTTCATCAGCTGGAAAAAATCTTTCGTGCCGTTATCATTATAGTTACGATGTGGACTCTGCTATTCTTTTATATTTAGCAGGATTTTTAGAACTGTATTTTTATTAGTATTGTTATAGTCAAAGTCTTTGGTGTGAACGGGTCTTAAATTCCCACTGAAGTGCCTTGAAACATGCAGCATTATTCAATGTGTTAACGTAATTTCCAATGAAACAGGAAGACAGGGCGAACAGCTCCTCCCCTTTTTTAAAATAGCCAATAGCGTTTCGTGTATATCACAGCTCAGCCAGAGTCATTGAGCTCAGGAAAGCCGCAGTTTCCTCCTAATCTCTAAGGCCACGTGTCCACCAAAGCATTTTTAGCAAGCTGAAAACACTAGACGCCCTGTTGAAAACACCTATCTGTGAGCACTATAGAGGGCTTTGGCATCACAGCGTTTTTTTTTTCAGTTGAGACGCCATGCTTTGTTGTTATGATACGGAATATCCGTGGCACTGTTACTTGTGCCTGATTTCGCAGAAAATTTGTTACTTTCTATTTATGTTTGAAGAGGACCATCAATATTAATTTCTCCATTTTGTTTCGTTCTCTGCTTGTTGATGTCGTTGTACAGCGATAATGTTTTGACAGTTGGTCGGTGTTGTATTTGTCCCGCTCCTCCTCCACTCTGATGACTAAAAAAGTGACAGTGATGAGTGCAGTGCTTTACTCAAAGTTGAACATTCTTCAACTCGAGGCGACCTGTAAAAAAACGCTGAGCGATCAGCGCTTGAGCGTGAAAGCGCCTCGTTACGCTCCTGGCGTTTAAAAAAATGTGGCGCTCCCAATGAAAACAATTGGAAAAGTATGCTAGCTGCTGGAAAAAACACAGCCTAACCGTTTCTCCTCCTAATTTCCTCCATATCACTTTAAAATACAGCATTCTGTGCAGAATTCAAATGAGTCCGATTCATTTTCTGATATGCGCTAACTCTTGCATATGATTCGCTCTGTGCTATAGTGTCTCTGGACCGGAGCAGACTGTGTGCGCTGCGGCGGTGAGCATATTAACACTGTCTGAATCGTTCCCTATCCCCTATATAGTGCACTACGTGCCATTCACCATGTAGAAAATAGTAAATGTGTGAACAAGTAACCGATTTTAGCTGCAGATGAGAAGCTGAAGTGCAGAGTGATGTCATCAAAATCGTCTATCCATATTGGCGGAAGTGAGAGACAGTAAGTTTTGAATGCTTAAATCTTCTAAATGTGAATTTTGTCATTGTTTTGGAGCACACTACCTTACAGATAAAAGTAAGACTAACATATTCATGCTAAAAGCCAAAAAAGCTTCATGGGGACTTTAAGGCTCTACCATGTAAGCTACAAGAATGTAAAAAAGCAGAGTTATGCTTATACTATTTTTAACAGTTAAATAAATTGGCAGGTGTTATGTAAGGTATAATGTATAGTCAGTCTGTCATTATCACAAAATAAACCCCTTCAGTGTGATGGAAGACCTCTTTGCTTTGCGTCAAGGTTTAATTTGTGATAATAACCAGCCTAACATTATCTCTTACATAACTGTCTTTAACGGCGTTAAAAGCAAAGCTATGTTCGAAAACGACCAATTAAATGAGATGTATATGATGGCATTGTTTCAAATGAAGTTCCTTAGTGCTTTACATTTGGCTGAACATGTATTTTCAGTGCTATGTTATCTAGATATGTGTAATTAATTTGAGGCCTATAAAAGGGTTTGATCAAAAACATGATTTAACCCTGAGAAAACACGAGTGTTTTGTTGGGCATGAGAAGCCACAGGCGTAACCTTGAGGCAAAACCCTAAATTTGCATTTATTTTTCATTTTCGATGAGCATGTCTGTCCACAAGGGGAATCAACGAAACAGCTAAAAAAGTTTCTTTGCATTGAATGTTGATGAACTTTAAAGCCCTCTGTAGAGCTGGGGGTGTCTTGCAGTGCACTTGCCTTGCTTCACCTCAGCTTATCTTTGTGTGAAATCATTTCCAAGATTAACATCATCTCAACCTCACCGCATGAATGCAAAGAGCAGGTCACATATTTGGAGCACATTTGGTGGACTAATTGAAATTCATAAACCACAACATTCATACTACAAATGTCAAGGGAGCGAGTAAGGGCTTGTGTTTTATTATAGTAGTTTATTGTCAGGATTATGCAATTCACACAAACACATTTTGTAAAGTGAGTTTATTAGTGTGGGTTGAGAAAATAAAGGCTGAACCAGCATACATAAATACATCTTGGCAGGCTTTGTGAATCTTGTGCGTGTGGGTGTGTGTGTACTTAGCCCGCCTTGGCTCTCCCCACAACAGCAAATGAACAAACATGCCATGTTATGTGGAGCTAGCACGGTTCGCTAAAGGGCAAGGTGAGGTACGTTGCTTTACATAGATGTTTAGATATGCTGAACTTAAAAGCGTTCACTGCATAATAAGACAGCCGGGGTTTAACATTCACAGCGTTTAGCACACAACATTCAAGTCCCGTGTTAATCCGTGCAAGCTTGAAGCACATGGCAAATTATACTACAACTGAAAACTAGTCAGTTTCACATCGTATCTGTGCTGTTATTTGTCAATGCAGGCCTTCGAAGGTTGTAGAAAATGATGAGATCTTTCCATGTCTCCTACACTTCACACCACTGAAATCTGATTGGACAACTACACAGACTCCGGTGGAATGAAGGATAGAATTCACAGAGCAGATAAAATGGATTCCCCAGCACTTCCATACCTGTATGAAGTATGACACAACATAAGCACACTTTCAATAAATGAATTACACACCATTCAAAACACTGTAAAAGTTCCATTTTGAAAATTTGAACTTAAAATTCTAAATCTAACTGATTATTTGTTGTGCAGGTTCAGGATGTTCCATTCTCAAGGCTGTTGTTGCAATGAGAGTCATAGAGTGTGAGAGAATGTACCCTGTGACTCGGCCTCTCCCTTTAGCAAGCCCAAACCTGTCTCTCCCTCCGTGCCTGTAGGTCATACAGGTACGAGGCCTGTTTGCTTTGCCAACCACAAAAAATCAGTAATCAGTGTAACTCAACCCTAAACCCCCACCTCCCCTGCGAACATGCTTGTTTAATTGATAGGGGGGGTTTCCAAGTGTTTTGATACTGATCTATACCGATTTACCCTCCTACATGCACACAATCATTAGTTTTTATTACTGAAGTTGTGATATATGTATATACATGCATATTTAAACTTTGTTCAAAAGTACTTTTTAGTTTATTTTTTAACATCATTGCAGCCAAGCAGAATGTAGAAAGACTTCAGGTCAAAATTTCAACACAATATTTATAATACAATACAAATAGCAGTTTCTTAAGGCAACGTCTATGATAAATGTTACCCACCTTGATTTTGACCACACACTCACCTTGTTCATGGTGTTAGATCCAACTTGGTGCTAAACAAAAAACAAACATTATGTTTTCTGTTGAAAATAAAAAGGCCTAAACCTTTAGTATGAAGGTCTTGAACGTTTTTAGTCGGTCCCAATGTGCGAGTGAGTCCCATCGCGATGAGCAGCAGTGTGATCCTCTTTCTCAGGTCTGTCTTTATTTGCCTACCTGCTTCAGGTAGCGCTGCTACAACAGCAGCCAGCGACCAATGGGAATTAGCCTTTTTTTGTAAACCGCACCCCTCCGTATCATAAATCTGAACCACACCTAGTGCCACTAACTCACTAAATTTAATGTTAACTTATAATACAATTTAAGTGTGATGCTTTAATATACTAGATACTAATTTACTAGCACACTACTTATCTGCTGATTTATCTCGAATACATTTATGACAATTTGCATTCAATTTATCTGCTAAAGAATAGCTAGCATGCTGAATCTTCAGAGTTCGGGGATAATTCTTTATTATCTTTATTATCCTATTATCATTATCCTTTTAGGTTTTTATTGTCGTATTTTTAGTGTTAATTGGTTGGTTTCGGCATATATATGTATATATATATGTATTGAATTATTTAAAATGCATTAAATTCATGCTGCATATGTAAGTAATCTTTTTAACTGTACCATTACCTGTGCCGACATGATAAACCGTCACAGACTTTGGTTATTATGGCTGTAACTTCCTTACACATTGTATCACAAAATCATGTTTAAAACAGCATGTTTTTTTTTTTTACAATGAGCCGTGAGCTCAAGTCTGAACAGGAGCAGGAATGCCCCACCCCTCCTGTTGATTTCTATAGGGATTCGAAACAAGACAATGGGCATGTGGGTAGGAAGCAGCGGGGGTTTGACTGATTACAGATCTGATGGAATTCCTGAGGTCTAATTCTCACAATCACCTTGGGAATATGATTTCATTTGGTTCATTTTGAGAGCTGTGTTTATTTTGTAGGATGTTGTATCGCTCGTCTTGTGTAATCTCCTAAATTTGTAAGATGATATGATGATATGATAAAGTTAATTAGGGCGGCTTTTGGAAATTGTGTAATCAAACATATGCATGTAATAGGCCAACTTTGCAAAGGCCTGCAAAAGAGGATGTGGCACTCAGTGGTTTAACCAAGTCCACTCTATATATTGCAGTTTGACACATTTGAGGTATTGCAGAATGTCAGTTAGTTTCCTGTTTTTGCTAAAGTTTGGTTTATGTTTAGTGTCGACACCTTTTAGAAAGAAAATAAAAGCCATTGAACTTATTTCACTTCATTAGATGTTCTGATGCAATTTTTGTACATTATGAATCTGTATGAGGTGTCTGCAGAGCTGTCTGAGCATGCAGTGACCACCCATTCTTTCTCTTTCTGTCTCTTCTCAACCCCAGGAACTCTACACCAGAGGGGGAGGTTTGAAATCCTGTCAGATAAGATCTCTATTGCAGGTGTGTCACTCTAAGCACTGTCTCTCTGAGTGTCTCCAAACACTTAGGAGCATAATTACTTTTGAGTTTAATTTGAATTTGAATTCCATTTATTTAGTCGGGATGCATTAAATTGATCAAAAGTGACAGTAAAGACATTTATAATCTTACAAAAGAGTTCTATTTCAAATAAATGTTCATTTGAACTTTCTATTCATCAAAGAATACTAAAAAAACAAAAATATTGAATATACAAAATTCTTAAGCAGTATTGTTTTCAACATTGATAAGATGTCTTGAGCACCAAAATCAGCATAAATTATGTTTTAAAATGTATTAAAATGGAAAACAGTTCTTTTAAATGGTAATATTTCACAGAATTACTGTTTTACTGTGTTTTTGAACAAATAAATGCAGCCTTGGTGAGCAGAAGATACTTAGAGAGAACATTTTTGAATGGTAGTGTGTAGTATGTCTACATGTGACAAGCCTAAATGTTGTATGTAGTTAAGACAACATTGAAATTCTATTTGAAAAACACCTTATTTGTATTAGTTTGTGGTGATTTATAATGAAAAATGTCTCTGTTTCATATTAGACTTTTGTTCCCCACTGTTTGCTTTAAAGTCCACTGCAGCATTCTTAAACTCACAAGGCAAGCACCTGGTCACAACCCTAAGAAAAAAACAAAGAAACAGGCCTCTAAAAAAATCAGTAGTTTAACTGACCCAAGTCAAACTTTGGTGGAAAACAAAAGCTGTGTCAATGGAGGTTAAAGGCAAACATCCTCCCTTCTGTGTGAGGGTGAAGGCTTTGTGCCCAAGTGTTTGTCCAAACAATCAGCGGCAGAAATCACTCACTCTGACCCCATCTTAAATCTTATATATACACTAGAGTGGATACCATGTTAATGGTGTGAAATATATTCCACCGGTTTCACAAACAAGGTTTAAGCCTAGTCCCAGACTAAAATGCATGTTTGAGCTGTTTTAACTGAAAGCAATTTGCATTGACTTATCTTAAAATATATCAGTGCCATATTGTTTTGTCTCAAGATGCACACCTGTTATGTTTTTTTCTAAGGCACTTTTATAAAAGTTACTTAAATGTCCTAATGTCCTAGGCCTAATCCTGGCTTAATCTAAGCCCTGTCTGTGAAACCAGGTCATTATGTTTTATTTCTTTATTTTTTAATTTAAAAAAATTATGACACTACTTAAATTTGTCATCTACTATGGTTTAACTTTTGGCAGTGGAGGATGAAGTACACTAATCAAGTATGTGAGTAAAAGTACAGGTACCCTAATAAAATAATACTCCAGTAAAAGTACAAAAGTACTCAATTTTTAATGTACTTTAAGTATTAAATTAAAAAGTACTGATCGTGAAATGAATGTTCATTTGTTTTGCAATTTTATTTACTGATCAAAATATGTGGGTGGGCGGGGGCTTAATATTTATTCACTAAATATTTATTGATCTGCAAGTAAGAAAATATTTTATTTTATTAACAAAACTTGTCATACACTGATAACTACTACTGATAATCACTGATAGTTTAAGTGTGCAAACAAGTAAAAAAAATAACAAAATATACAATATAGTATATAAAAATGAGGAAAAACAAAATGTGTGTAATAATACCTAAAATTCGACATTAGTAACTTACTTTCCGCGCCATCAGCGCACTCAAGCTCAGAGGATCTCCCGTTTTTGGCTCATTGTGAGTCGGACGAGTTCAGTTCAGTTCAGTTCATGTGACTACAGTGGTTCAACCTTAATGTTATGAAGCGACGAGAATACTTTTTGTGCACCAAAGAAACAAAATAATGACTTTATTCAACAATATCTAGTGATGGGTGATTTCAAAACACTGCTTCATGAAGCTTCGAAGCTTTGCGAATCTTTTGTTTCGAATCAGTGGTTCGGAGCGTGTATCAAACTGCCAAAGTCACGTGATTTCACTAAACGAGGCTTCGTTATGTCATAAGTGTTTCAAAATGTTACGAAATTTCACGTGACTTTGGCAGTTTGATACACGCTCCTAACCACTGATTAGAAACAAAAGATTCATAAAGCTTCAAAGCTTCATGAAGCAGTGTTTTTAAATCGCCCATCACTAGATATTGTTGAATAAAGTCGTTATTTTGTTTTGTTTTTTTGGCGCACAAAAAGTATTCTCGTCGCTTAATAACATTAAGGTTGAACCACTGTAGTCACATGAACTGTTTTAAATATGTCTTTAGTAGCTTTCTGGGCATTTGAAAGTGTTAATTATCTTGCTGTCAATGGAGGCCTCACTGAGCCATTGGATTTTATCAAAAATATCTTAATTTGTGTTCCGAAGATGAACGAAGGTCTTACGGGTGTGAAACGACATGAGGGTGAGTAATTAATGACAGAATTTTCATTTTTGGGTGAACTAACCCTTTAACTGGAGACCGGATCGCTTGAATCAGTGAGTTGTTGACTCGAGAACAGATGCAATTGAATCGATCCAATTCACAAATTAATTGTTCAGACCGATTTAACAGGTTAATTGAAAAGAATCAGCTCATTCATGAATCAGATGCCTCTATCGCTTCTCAGAGCAGATGATGATTTCTTCAGTTCAAAATAACGAGGAACAATGTTTTTAATGAAAGGTAGTGGAGTAAAAACAACACCAACAACAACAAAACAATATATTATTTTTTAAAAATTTCAAATAAAATGTTTACATAACCAATTTAGAATATTAGTTAAAGCAAACTCAATATTTATTTAAAAAAAATATCTAATGTTTTCTAATGGCACCAATGATGTCTTTTATTTATTTATTTATTTCATTTTTCCAATAGAGAAAAAGGTCAGGAAAAGTTGCTTGCAATCAATGTATAAATGTTTCTGTGGTGACAGTTTGTTACCTTGAGTTGGGGAAGAGATGGCCTATTGGTCAACAAACCAAGTATGTGTAACATACATGGCTGTATTACTTTAAAAACTTCAGGTCAGAGCAGAGTTATGCTTCTCTGACCCCCATCAAATAGACACACACACACACACACACATACACACACACAATGGTGCTGGGTTACAGTAGCCTCTTCCCTGTAGGCGGCAAATCTGTCTCAACGCGCCCAGGAATGTATTCATTCTTTCTTTCCCTGTATATGTGTGTGTGTGTGTGTGTGTGTGTGTGTGAGAGAGAGAGAAACTCCAGAGAAAGCTAGATCTACCTCAGAATCTACCTTTACTCTTTTCTGTCTCCCACGAGAGCATAAATACTGATCGGTTTAAAGACTCAAATGCATCCCGTTTCCCCCACATCTGACTCATGCATGCAGGAATGCAGCTGTATTATGGTTCTCTGCTCATTCGAAAACCTTCTTCTTGCTCACTATGACCTGAAAGCCATGATTAGACAGTATCCCCTGACACAGAAAACAAGTCCATGCGCCTCACCTTCAAACTGCTTATACACAAATTAACCTGTAATTCATGGCGAAGATGCTTCAGATTGAATGAAATTACTTATATAACTTGTAAGGAAGGTGGGGGCTTCCTTATAGGTGATGTATGCTCTATACTGCATTCGCTGTTCATCTCTCTCCATTGCTGATGGGAATGCGGCTCCTCGTTGCCCGAGTCTGTTCTGACTTGCCCAAGCTGGAATGCGGCAGCCATCTAATGTACTTTTATGTCCAAGCAAATTGACAATGAAGAGTAGCATTATTTTACAGAATATATTGTACATTCTCGGTTTGGATGCAAATTTGAGGCTTCACCATTGGAATATGAATAGGCTTTATTCGCTCAGTGCTGACTCTGAATGTGATTTGTCCAAGAGGAGGTGTGTGCGCGTGTGTGTGTGTGCGTGTGTGTGTGTGCGTGTGTGTGTATAGAGACGGATGAGATTTGTTTGTGTGCGACAGTCGCTCAGTCACCTTCCACGATGAATGTTAGTTATAGTAGGCTGTATTTCCAGAACGTTAAATGCAAGGTTTCACAGAATCACTCTTTTATAGAGGGGAAAATGTGATACTCTTCAGTCTTCACTCTTGTTTTGTTGTTAATTTTTAACAAATTGCGTGTTGTAGATATTATTCTAGTGGACTAAGGTACATTATTTATAATTTTTGGACTTATGCAGACTCAAAAAATTGTCCCACTAAAATTCATGCTGCATACAGGCCTCAGGCCTTGTACCCGAGATCGTTTGACCCCACCCGAACCCGACCGGTACTGTTATATTTTAACCCGAACCCGAAATCTATCGCTGTAGAGATGTACCTGTGTTCTTGCTATCATAAGCCAAGACAGATTTGTAAGATCTACACTGCACATAACCACTGAGCTATTTATTGGTTGAATGATAAGATCATATCTTAGGATGTTTAAAAAGAACATTTAGGCTAAGTAGAAAAGACACACAGAGGCCATTTGACATGATATCGTGCTTTATTTCATTCATATAGTTTGCACTCAGTAATATATCATATCATACAATGTTTTAAAACATAAATACACATATCAAATAATACAAATGTATTGTTTAAGATGATAGTAGCCTACTCTTGACAAAGCTGATTTCTGAGAGACGCAAGAGAAATGAAGCTATTTGACTTACGAACGAGTATCATTTGTATCATGTACAAGGTTTAAAACATTTAAATAAACATATCAAATGATGTAGCATTTTAGTTGAATACTCTTGACAAAAACTTGTCATACACTGATAACTACTACTGATAATATTGATAGTTCAAGTGTGCAAACAAGTGAAAATAACAAAATTTACCATATAGTATATAAAAACGAGGAAAAACAAAATGTGTGTAAATGTGTTGACAAATATAAACGTACATTATAAAAACAGACATAACATATTTGCCAAAACATGTTAACATTTTAAAACGAACGCTATGCAAACAAACTATTTTATATAATTTGCATTATTTTACTCTTGACAAAGCTCTGATTTCTGAGACAGACGGCAGCACGGCTATTTGATTTGCGGCTGCGCTCAGTTTACAGTTGTTAACTTCACACACACATTATTGTGTAGTAATTTTAGAGGCTTGTGTATAATTTTGTGCTATCCCCTGGCTCACCTGTTATTCGGTAGAATTCGTTGTGCAGCTTTCCCTGCATCATTTGGCACTGTAATAAGTTTTCCCTCAGTAGTTGTTTGCCTTTTCACACTCACAGTTAAAGGTTTGAGTGCAATACTGTGTTGTGACCGAAAAAGCATGCAAAACAGTTAATATATAAATTATAAATGTGCTCCCACTCTCACGTGATCTTTCGGCCACAACCAAGTGGCAACCTCCCGGAAGTGACTTAAACTGCAATTCATCAACTGGCTGCTAGGGACAGGCTCCAAAAGAGAACAGAATCTCATTGAGCCCCATGTTAAAATTCCCAACATCACAGCAGAAAAAAACATGTTTACAGCCTGGTACAAATTGTGGTTTTGGTCTTTACAGCTAATTTTGCCCTTCATGACAACTGTGAGGGGGGTGAATTTTTTTTATAACTCATCCGTTTAAATTATATTAAGCCTTAAAGTTCTGCATAATTAAGAGTGCGGCCACTTGAGTGACAGGTGCTGCTGTCACCACTAGCCGTTTGTCTGCTACTGTCACGTCACCTCAGCTCCACCCACGTCCTGCCTCTTTTTTTTTACAGTCTATGGCCACAACACAGAAGACGGCACGCAAGGCTTATATAATAGCCTATATAGTTTTTCTTAGTTACAGACTGTGTTGACAAGTCCACGGTTTTCCTGCGGAATTGGGCTACTTTTACACTGTTGCCGCGGGTTGTTTTTCATGTCCGCGTGTTGAACCTACCTCAAATAACATGTTATTTAGCCGCTGGAATGCGAATTTTACCAGGGGAACCCTGGCCAATACACAGATTTTATCCCCCGGAACTTGATTTTTACTGTGGGACCCCCAGAAATGCAGTTTGGCTAGTTTTGGGCTAGTTTTGAGTAGCAATTAGTCGGGTTTTGTTGTGAAAATCTGGCAACCCTGGTTACAGACCCGAAATCGAAGCTATTCATGAAACCTGAACCTGACCCGAAACCCAGGAGTACTTCGGGACCCGTCGGGGTCAGGTCGGGTAGCAGACCTCTAAAGTGTGAATCCAGTGTGAATGGATAGAGGTTCGTTAACTGAAACGTTTGTTTTTAATTTACCAAATTCTAAAAACATTGATTGATAATTCCAAATGCTTTCTGTCATTTCTTGCTTTTCTTTTCTGTACAAATTCTTTTAATAAACTGAATAAAAAGGAAGAAAATGTTTCTTTGGGGAAAGAAATGAGATTCTAAATGTAATTTAGTGAAATAATCAGATAAATAATTGGATATTGTTGATTAAATCAGGTGAACAAATCGTAAGCGTGCAGTGTCTGTTGCTTTTTTTTTACATCGCAAGTGCAGAATTAAAATAAAATGCTTGCACATTCGTCAAAGCAACATATATGATTATTTGCAGCAGAACCTCAATATATATTACTTGCGTAGCTGAATGCAGATAACGAAAGCGCATCTGGTCACAATCTAACCCAGACCACCACCAAATTTGCTTTCAGTGATTTGATGTATTCATGTATTCAAGCATAATCCGATCGTTATCCAATCACCGAAGATGCATGTTAATCTAGGTGTAAATGGGTCCATAGTTTTTACGCTTGTATACGTGCAGTAATGTGCCCTTTCATACTTTCTTGCATTCTTTCATGGAGGAACACATTGAATACATATATTTTCCATCCCGCCTCGTGTGTTTTGTGAGAATGCCCTGAGCATCTCATGTGCACGGTCCCCTTCATTAGACATGAGAAACCAGTGCTTTTCCGCCCCTCTTCCTGACACACTGTAATTAAAAGCTGGGTAATAACAGTGGAGGGCTGGCATCCCAGCGGGCCATCATCAAAATGCTCTTTTCTCTCAGCCTCACTTTTGGCCCAATCAACACATTAGTACCATCTCACTGACTCCCCGGCTCACCGCGGGTGCTTCAGACCATCAGCAAACTCTTAAAGTCTACTTGTTCTGCCTGCTACGGTCTGTCTTGAGCGGAGACTGACAAAATGCCCTCCAAAAACATATTTTGTTGCTGAGAAAGTGAAGTAGTTGTGTTTGCTTTAAGACATTTTTGCATGATTATCCGCCTGCCGTTGAGAGGCGCACATATTTATAGTAGTCAGAGCATGTTTAAGGGTTGATGACCAGGCGTCCCCATGCAAGGCAGAATGACTTGCCAAAAGCACTCCACCCACTTTTAGAGTTGCCTTCCTTGAGCTTGTGCATGCCTGTTCCGTGAGCTAAATTCCTGGTGTTCTGTGAAACTCTTTGGAACCCTCGTCACCGTCACTATGGTAACTTAAACCTTGCCAAGGAAAGAACAGCTGGAGGGCCTGATTAGAACAGAGTGCAGCCCTCTGTGGACGAGACTGTGCACGCTTCACACAGGTTGCAGGTTGAAGCGCTGTCCTCAGAATTGCAGCTTCGCTCAGAGCCACAGGAATTTGTGGGCCTTGTTTAATTCGACGCTCATGTGAAGGAGAATATTTTAACAGCATCTTCACATCCTATAGGGTGTATTGCATAATTAAATCCAGAATTTATTGCTTTTTCACTGCTAGAAGCTAAAGCATATAAGTTAAGAAGAAAAGTTTGATCAGAGACAATTGTATGGGAGCTGGACAGCCAGAACTGATCCAAGTAGTAATAAAGCCAAGTGCCTTGTGGGATAGGACAGAAAGCAATTCTGCATGAACTCAGGGTAGTGCAAAATAGGATTCGAACACCATAAAGTCAATATTCAGAGTCTATATTTGATCCAGAAGCCTTGTTATTTTTGTGAATAGATGCTTTTTGGTTCTCTTCGTTCTTTGTTTTTTTTGGTTTTCTTGTCTGCATTTTAAGTGTTCCCAGTTATGAGCTGCGGGCAAGATCAAACACAGTGTTATATTGGCATAAACTTGATCATTAGAGAGCTAAAAACTATAGTGTTTAGTATTTAAAGGTGATTTGTGTTGTTTTATCAATGTTAAAATACTTTTTCAACTTGGTAATCAGAGAAAACTATAAGTAGACTGTCGATTTTCTCTGAAATGTGTAAACATAGGAACTTTATTTCAACAATCTGTTATTATTATGGCTCAAAAAATAATTTTTGAAATTCGGTTCAGTGAATGAATTAAACATTACGTTTTTGTAGAAATTACTGATTTTACCTTTAAACAGCTTTAATTGTATTTAGCCTATCTGTCTGCATTGCATTGAAGGAGACTACAAATGTAATGAGATTTAATAAGAACAAAACTAAGCAGGCATATTGATTTAATTTCATATTTTAGTTCTCAAAACTGTTCATCAGTAGAGGTAATTTTTGAAGTTGTCAATCATTTTAATCTATTGTTCCTTTTGTAGTAATGGACAGAAAGGGAATTAAAGTTCTACAATTTTGTCAGACCTTTTCATGGATTGACCTTGTTTTTTTGTGCCCAACACCTGCCAATGCCTGTCAATGTCATAACACTCTCTCAGATCTTTTCATTTCACTGGTACCTGCAGAAATAATGAGACTCTGATTAGGGTGCCGAGCATGTCTAGATTAAACAGAACCCTGTGAGCGTCGTGCAAAAAAGGGTCAATGGAAACTAATTTGGACTGACAGACAAAACATGTCTGGGCGGGGTGAGGGGAATATGTGGACGGTTCACTCAAAAATTAAAGTTCTGTCATCATTTACTCACTCTCAATTTGTTCCAAACTCATATGTAGAGGAAGAACCTATACACAGAAGAAGATATTTTGAAGAATGTGGGTAACCAAACAGTTGACGGTAGCCTTCGACTTTCAAAAAATGGAAAGAATACAGAAGTCAGTGGAAACAGTCAACTGTTTGATTTACCCACATTCTTCAAAATATCTTCTTCTGTGTTCAGCAGAAGAAAAACATACAGGTTTGGAGCAACTTGAGGGTGAGTAAACTTTCGCTCATCTCCAGAACACAAATCTTTTTGATGAAATCTGAGAGCTTTCTGTCCCTCCATAGACAGCTTTTTCCATAGAAAAAGTTAATAAAGAGATCGTAAAACGAATCCATATGAATTCAGCGGATTTGTCCAAATTTTCTGAAGAGACTTGATTGCTTTATATAATGAACAGATTGAATTTAGGCTTTTATTCACATATAAACATTGGTCGGCGAACATAAACAGAAGCTCAACCTCACTTGTTTGAAGCATGAGAACAAACCTCATTGGTTCTTGTGGAAGTTCAAGCGTGCTGCGTAACACGAGGATGACCCTCATTGGTTCTCGCACACGTCAAGCAAACATCCTTGAGCTTCCGTTTACCACAACTGATGTGTGAGTTGATGAATGTTTATATGTGAATAAAAGCCTAAATTCAGTCTGTTCATCATATAAAGTGATCATGTCTCTTTAGAAAATTTGAAACCGCTCAATTCATATGGATTGGTTTTACGAACTCTTTATGAACTTTTTGAAGCATCAAAGTGTCAGTTGCGTAGCTGTCTATGAAGTGACAGAAAGCTCTCAGATTTTATCTTCATTTGTGTTCCGAAGATGAACGAAAGTCTGACGGGTTTGGAACAACATGAGGGTGAGTAATAAATGACAGAATTTTCATTTTTGGTTGGACTATCCCTTTAATGCAGTGACTTTACATTGTGCAAACATGCATTTTCATTGATTGCCACTGCTCTTAACAGAATGTGTTTACCCTTAAGCTTTTAACGTTAATAGATGATAGACATGTTGCAAATCCTAACACCCACCAAAACATGGTATGGAAGCTGAGTTAGATGGTGCCAAGATGGTAAAAAGCTTTGTGAGAATACTTATCCAGCCCATTATTTTCACCCACGATCCTATAGCAGAGCTGAAAAACGATGCATCAGTCCCACAGATGAGACTTTATAGTGTCTAAGTGTGATAAAACACCTCGCTGCATGAATGCTAAAAGACCATCAGACAACAACAAAAATAGTGTCACACTCATCCATGGTGGCCATAATATGTGAACACAGCAGACAGCCGAGATGATACTAAAATAAAACTAGTGCTAATATAAAAGGAAAAAAAGAAAGGTGTGAAGAAAAATCTAGAGAAATAATTTCCGTGAAGGCCGGCTAAAAGAAATGGCTATAGTTACTTTAGTTCAAAGGGACCAGTTTCAAAAGAAGCATTGTTATAGATGACCACATAGTGGGAGCAAGTCTTGGGTGATGTTCATAAAGAATTTCTGAAACATTCCTTGTCCAGGTGTGTAAAACTCCCTTTAAGGCCACTTTTGGTATTATTACTAGTTCCAGGAAGCAATTGGAGTGAGCACTGGATTATATAGTGTGCTTTAACATGAACCCCAGTAGACCTAGAAAAGTGACTTCTGCGATATCTGTGTTATGGGATTATCTGTCTAATCCTGTCAGAGCTTCAACCAAGTTTACTTCAACAGTAATTTAAGAAGAGATGAGCCCAGATCAGCCCTCAAAGTCTATTTTTCCCCTTTTCATGCTTTCTTCCCCATCCTATTCCCATTTTCCTCCACATCACTCAAGACTGAAAGAGCCTATTTTTGTTCTCAAGTGTATAGTATGCTTTACAAGTTCACTATGATAGGTTGCTTTTTAAAGATCAGAAAAATACATGTTACATGTGTCATTTATCTGAGAGGATCATTTAAATTGTATGCTTGTTCATTTACATTTAACAGCCCACAGCTGGGATATGGGACTCAAGCTGTGTGTCACGGAAGAGTCAATGAACAAAAGAGGTATTATCATACGGTCTTAAATGAATGCTTGTTCGAATTGTTATACGGATGCTTGATTTGATTTTAGCCTGCTTGAAGCAAACTTTTAGCAGCTGTTGTTTGTGATGTTTGAGCAATGTTAATTTTTAGAGCTTTTTGCTTTAACCATAGTTTTTATCTATTTGCAAATATATCCTTTTAATTTATTTTTCAGTCAGTTTTACTAAAATGGCATATGTTTTTAGTCTTCGTCGGTTGTTTAAATTTTAGACAAAACATTTTAGTTGACAAAAGGGCAAAACTTAGTAAAATATTCACATTAAAATGGGGTCGGTAAGATTTTTAATGTTTTTGAAAATGTGTGTCATGCTCAACAAGGCTGCATTGATTTGATTGAAAATACAGTAAAAATAAGTTAAAATAACCGTTTTCTATTTTAAGATATATTTTAAAATGCAATTTATTCCTGTGATGTCAGAGCTGAATTTTCAGCATCATTACTCCAGTCTTCAGTGTCACAAGATCCTTCAGAAATCATTCTAATATGATGATTTGATGCTCAAGAAACATTTATCAATGTTGAAAACATTGATAAATATATATATATATATATAATTTAATTTTTTTTAAAAAAATTTTATCTTGTCTTTATTTCCGTTAACAAATAAAAAAGAAAAAAAAATACATTAGTAATTTTACACTGCATATAAGCATGTCATACTCAGTAGCAGCTTTTTCATTACAGACTCAAATATTTTAATAATAGTAGATTTAGTTGACGAATGAAATGATTTAGCATCACAGAGTACAATGGAGAATAAAACTCTGAAGGTCAGTCTAGCTAAATTGATGGTTTTTAATCTTTTCCAGTCTATTTTTGAATTGTTCCTTATCTGCATGAAACATTAGCTTCAGAGTGAGGCTGTGAAAATATGATCCTCCAGCCCCTGGCTTAACATATTTATTTCATGCCAAAGGTTGGATAAAGCTGGCGGGAAAAATAAATTATAAATCTACCTCTGATTTTTTTCCCTTTTTTTCCCCCTTTTTTTCTGTGGTGTCAAACTCAGTGCTTTATCTGGGAATGGAGTGACAAAGCCAGCAGACGTACAGTCTCCCACGCTAGATTTATCACCATGGAAAAGATATGTATAGAGAGAGATGCATATTTTCCATTTCAGAAGTAGATAAGAGAAGCATGCTTTCTGTGTTTGTCGTGATGGAAAGCTGACAGCCATACCTTGTCTAAAATGACCTGCTCCTCTGTTGGACTGGCACTTTAAAATTACATATGCTCTGATCTATAGTAGTACATTCAGACCTGTAACGGTCTTGTGATGCATGTGAGTTTTGAGGCCAGTGCATAGATGTCCACTATCTGCGTTTATTGTGGGTAGAATGTTCTGGAATATTGATACATTTATTTTCTTTGGGCACAAAATGGCGACGGCAGCATTGACAGGGTTATCATTTTCCTTCTGCTTTAACAGCCGTCAGCACTTCCTAAAACATCTCCACGATAAATACGTTTTGAGGGGTGGAGACATTCGCTGGGAGTGAGAGAGCGACTGTGACAGGCCTATTGCTGATGATGATTTAAATGGCTAATGCAATCTGCCTCTAAAATGGAGGCCTGTCCCTGGGCAGACAGTTCAGACGTGTCTATGACAAGAAATGACTGGGATATTACAAAAGCCTCTGAACCAGAACCAGCAGCTGCTATTTAGCGAGGCAGGGAGCCGGGCGATGAGTGACAGCTGAAAATGTTGACACAAGCCTTCCGAATGGCCCTTCGAACAAATTAGTTTGGCGCGACATAATTGACACAATAAGGGGGCTTATAGCAGGAATAAATATTTGCATTGGTAAATATCTTTGTTGTAAAGAACCACAGGCAACATCAGTCATTTGAATTGAGGCCAGTACATCTTTGTTTTGATTTGAATTTCCAGAAACCAAACAAACTTTGAAAGTTTGGTAGCTGAAAGTATAATACCGATTAGACTTTGTTTTTATGAAATGCAGCAAAATTTAAGCCATTTATCCAATGATAAACACAATCTCAAAGCAACAGATGTATTTTTCACGTAGTATAAATTTCAAATTTACTTGTCTGAACAGCACAAAAGTTGTCAAACAAGTATCGAGTTGTCATTTCCGTGAGATCAAGCACTTAAGTACGGTGGTCGAGAGAGCTCAACGTGCTGCAACTGAAGAAAACACATGCAAATAGAAAAACCACCAGCAAATTAAGAAATCGTCTTTATCACTTTGACAGCCCATGTGCTGCAAATACTCACAACTCAACCAAATACAGAAACACACTGCAAATTATCACAACTGGACCAAATGTGACCCTGGACCACAAAACCAGTCATAAGGGTCAATTTTCTGAAATTTATACAGCTTTATACATCTGAAAGCTGAATAAATAAGCTTTCCATTGTTAGGATAGGACAGTATTTGGCTGAGATACAACTATTTGAATATCTGGAATCTGAGGGTGCAAAAAAAAAAAAAAAATCTAAATATTGAGAACATCGCTTTTATAGTTGTCCAAATGAAATCCTTAGCAATGCATATCCACTCACAAAAATAAATGTTTGATATATTTACGGTAGGAAATTTACAAAATATCTTCATGGAACATGATCTTTACTTAATATCCTAATGATTTTTGGCATAAAAGAAAAATCAATAATATAAGTTATGAGTAATTGCAGTGCGTTTCTGTATTTGGTTGCGTTGTGAGTATTTGCAGCGTGTTTCTGGTGTTATTTCTCTTTAAATGAGTTTTCTTCAGTTGCAGCAAGTTGAGCTCTCTTAATTATTAGAGCCAGATTTATTAAGCAGGGCAAATTAGCGTGAGACCCCAATCCCATAAAATTGCTGATGGGAATGTAAAATTCTGGGGGTTATTTACTGACAATGCGCACATTAAAGAACACAGACACAGCCATATCATTTCCATAATGAACAATGCTTTCAAGTCTATCAAGAGCAACGCAAATTCGTGTAGGGTTGCGAACAAGCAGAGCCGATGATAATCAGTTGCGTGTGATTTAACAACACGGGCGCAAAGTGGCTTGGTTTTTTGCGGTGTTAAATAATACCGCAATTACCAGTAAATTGACTAGAGCAAACTATGCCTAAATTCACTAGCAGCATTTAAAATGACTGATTTTAGTTTTTAATGTTTTATTTTAAAATCGTTTAGACAAAATAGCATATAATTATATTATCAATTTACTGGTCATCCACCATAAAATAAAAATCGCCTTATCATCAGTATCAGCTAGAATTGTAATATCAGTGCATCCCTACCGCACCATCTATATACAGTATAAGTTTTAGTATACAAGCACATCAAAATCAAGTCTGAATCACCATGATATATTGGTTATCAGCTGATATAAATTTATTTTAATTAATCAGTATTGGCCAATATTGTTTAATTTATTGTACATGCTCATTTCTCCTATTTTTACTTTTGCATTTGTTGTCATTTAATGCTCATTTAAAGTTAATCCTTAAAAAAACGAATCATTTAATAACATTTAAATGTAATCTTTAGCACATCTCGAAATGAATATCCATTAATTTCCTACTGAACATTATAATGTTGCAATGCCTAAATTAATTTAAAACAATTGATTTTAGTTTTTAATGTTTCTTTTTTAATTTATTTAGACAAATAATAAGTATAGAATAACAATCGGCTTATCAGTATTGGCCAGAATTGTATAATTAGTGCATCCCTAGGTATCAAAATCCAGTCTAAAGTACATTGAGAAAGACCATTTTATTAAATTTCTTCCTCATATCTTGCATCATAATGGAATTTTCCGTGAGGTAGCAGAACAGAGCAGAGAGATCTGGAATGTGAGCAGGATGAGACTTGTCTTCTTTACTTTGGAATCCAACCTGCGAGAACTGACTCCGTTTTACAGCGTCTGACTGAGCCGCACCTCTTCTATAAGCGGGTCTGAGACCTCAGTGCCCCATTTCAGGTTTCATTAGAGTCCTAATTATCTGTCCTTCTAATTACACCACCCCAGATTTTAAACCAAAGCTCATTTGTGTCATAGTGAGACGATTAACACAAACCTTATAGAATGTTGAACAAATCCCCAAACAACATTTCACATTCTAACCTCACGCTCCAGACATCATTTGATGGAAGATAGTCCTGTATATGTCACTCAAAGCTCTTCATTATCATGATTATAATTGTAGAGCATCATCTTTGAATACCACAATAACATGAATTGCTCATTACACAGATAAACATAGCAGAGGACTCACAGTGTGTTTATCTAATGATCAAACCTCGTAGATCCATGTAATCTTTAGCAGAGATAAGGAAACTTAATAGGAGAGAAATTATGAGTAAATGCATGTGCAGAAAAGTGTGTGTTTGGATTGCTTTTTAGTACGTGGAAAAGAATTTTTTCTTCAGAAATTCAAACAAACAGCAGTTCACACTTTTCTGCTGTACTTTTGTACCCGCAAGCCATAATACAAAGATTGATGCAGGTTTATAGCGATTCAGACCACCTACGGTCATTCTGCGCAGTGCAGAGGTGGCACATGAGACGCTGGTATATTGTTATGGGGCCAGGGTTCAGGCTGTTATGTCACCGGTCTGGACTGAGGAATAACACCCGATACGTCTCCGGCTTTGTTCACAGCCTGGAGCTCTAATGAAAGTTCAGGGCTCGTCAACTCATTCATTCTATATCTGCGACGGCAGATCTTTCCAACAGTAATGGAGAAGAATTTAAATGTAATAGGAATGGAGTCTGTTTAAACCAAGCTTTTTGCCTTAGCTATTATCCCTCCATTGCTATTATTGGAGAAAAGTGCCAGAGATTTGCTTTGTATTACATTTTAGGGATTCTGAGCGGCTGCTAAAATGGACATCAATGTCTTTTTTTGCTCTTAAACGATGAGAAATGTAGCAAAGACTGTGTTTTTTTTTTTTTTTATCTATTAAAGGTCAAATTGTGTATGCAATAGATATGTTTTCCTCTTATTTCTTTTTTATTTAATATTGATTATTCATAACAGGGCATTGCTGTGACATTACTTTTTTGAATGTCTCAAAAGAAGATCTGATCCCAGAAGATATGACTTTGGCTTGCAGAAAGTGCCAGAATATGGTGATTTGTGATTGGCATGTGTGCTTGCAGTTCAGTTAGTGAGAGTCACAGTAGCGCCATCTCTTGGTGTGCTTCTGAAATTGCTGTGGCACCTCTGCTTTGAAGATAATTACTGGGGTTGTAACAAAATATTAAACAATTTGGATATCTTTCCTGTTTTACTATGTAAATAGGCTATGTTATATAGGATTATGCAGATTTTTTGGGAATAAATTTGTTTATGCAAATGTCTTATACATTGCCTTTAATTCACTCTGTTTATTCCGCATCAACCAGTTTCTTAGGGAGAAGCCATTAATAGCCCGTAGAAACCATTTTTTTGGTAATAAGTTTATATCTGACTTTATTGTGACTTTATTTCTCAAAATTGCATCTTTATATGTTGCAATTGTTATTTTATATCCTGTAATTGCAACTTTATTTCTCATAACCGTGACTGTATTTCACAGTAATGATGTTAATTCTTGTAAAATGCAAATATGTCTGACGATTATGATTTTATAATACATAACTGTGATATTATTTCTTGTATTTGTGGCTATAATTTAGAGTTGTGATTTTATATAATTAGGACTGTGATTTTTATCATAATTATGACTTCATTTCTTATAATTGTGGATTTATATCTCACAATTGTGACGTTAATTCTCATAAATACAGCTTTATATGTCATAACTGTGATTTTTAGATCCAGCAATTGCGCTTTATATTTCACAAAGGTGACTATTTCGCATAATTGCAACTTTCCATCTCACAAAAAAAGGATAATGTTTATTTTAAACTTTCTTCCCAATTACCATTTTTTATTTTTTACTCTAAGGCGGAGATGGGCTTCCATAATAACCCATATTATAGCCTAAATTCTTGTTCTGAGAACATAACCTGCTAAGTCTCTCACGCTTCTAAGGACTGAGCATCAGTCAGGTAAATTAGCTATGACTAACAATGTTTATGTAAATACTGTCTGAAGGAACTTGACTTTTTTTGAATGACAGGCAAATGGCAGCGAGCTGCTTTCCTCTACTTGTAATAAAAAAAAATTATGAGTTAACGAGCAGAGATGAATTCTCTCCTCGCCAGTTGCCATAGCTTCAGAGCTGAAGGATTTCTCATGTTAGGGATGTTTCATAATGTGCAGTCTGGTCTAATTAGTAGAAGATAATTTCTGTTGTACTAATTGTAGTCTTTAGTAATTAGTGAAGGAGTTACTTTAGAGACAGTTGCTCGAAGATTTGTTTAATATGGTGCCCATTAACAAACTTGAAAGCGAAGTTTCTAATTAACAACTTTACAGCTTCTAATTCAAGTGCTGTCTGTGGTGTCTGATATATAGTATTCGCCTGCAGTCTTTCCCATCAAGCTCGCAGGTAATCAGCAACATTAATTCTGCTGTGCACAGCACTTTAATTGAACTATCTATTGTGCCAAGGAGATTTTTGTGAGTTTGGTTAGTGTGCCTTAGCGTTCTCTCTCTCACCTGAGCGAAAGACATCTGTTATATAATAAACATAGTAACATAATATCTTGCATGTGATCAATTAGTGGCTGCCCACATGTCTGTAAATATGCTAAATGTTCCTTATAAACTAGAGCAATGCTATACTGTATATACTGCATACTGCTTTATTTAAAAAATGTGTGAAACCGTTTGCATTATGCAATGATAAACGTTTCAAACAGCAGTATGCCATATTATTTATCTTAAATTGCCTGTTTAATCCAGCAATTGGTATTGAGGTGTCATTTCAGAAATAAATATGGTTGTTCTGCATTTTAACAATTTTTTTTTATGTTGCTTCTACTTTGATCCAGTTCATCACACCACGAAAGATCAAGTTGAGCATGTTGCATCATAGGATACAGACCTCATGTTCAAAAATGCATACTTCCTTACTAAGAGCCTGTACGTAAAAATTTTGTATCGTATTGGCGTTTCATCCAGACGGATCTGGCGTTTTGGAAGCTTGAAATCGCTAATTTTTGAAACCGGGTCCCAGAGTGGATAAATCTGAAAACGACACCCTTGCGTTTTCGTGTGTACAGCCAATCCGTATATTTTGTGAAACGATAAAGTCGTCCCCTCACGTCTCGACCCTAGTCAGACACCGCTATGTCACTTAACAGCAACAACAACAACAATAGTGGACTAGATGCGTGAGTTTGTGCCGCAGAAGCTACTGAGCCTATTAGCTTTACTTAAGTAAATCTTTACTACTGAGCTTTGCTAAAGTTTGTATACAGCGTGCAAGGTTTATGCGCATGCTCCAAGTCTTATTCTCCGTTTTTAGTGTATTTCTGTGGCAGAATTACAGCGCCACATACTGGTCTGGCATGTATACTACATCGTTTTGAGTCAGTTTCAGTGGTTTCTTGTGTATGCAGATATTTCTTGAGATGAGGAAAAACTAAATCGGAGAGGGAAAGCTCTGGCTTTGTGTGGATGTGGCCTAAATAGTAGGATATCATCCAGGTTAAAAGGCAAAACCAAGATGGCGGATACAGTATGTAATACATACATACTAGGGGTGTGACGAGATCTCGTGCCACGAGATTAAAATGTGACGAGATTTCTTGTCGAGGTGAAAAGCTGTCTCGCGATATTGCCGTGACGAGTGTGAGGGTGAAATTATATAAGAATATGCCACCGCAGTGTTTACATTACCCCTCCACTGTCGTTTTGCTTTTTATAGAAATACCATTTAATTCAGTTTGATAACGGTCACTTCAATCCCATCCAGCTCATCCAACACAAGCTGTAGAGTCGTACGTAGTGCAGGAGGAATCTGAGTTCACTTGATGAGAATAAGTGATGAGATGACTGACAAGACCATGGCGGAGGATTTGTTGCACAACAGAGCCTAAGCGTCTGACAAATGTCTTATCTTGTAGAATGTGAACTCAGAACTGCAGCTCCCTATTCACAGAGTACTAAACGTGAAACGCGAGCGCTCGTTCAAACACAATTTCATTCCCTGCGTTTTAAAAGCGGCTCCCTGATGCATGCAAATACCTCCCAATATGAAAACTATCTTAGGCTGGGGGGCTGTGTAGTCGTCACCATTGCTTAGCTCTGTATCATGCTTGAAGCTAAATTTGGTTTATTTGCACTTTATGGTTGCACTTTTTGTTTGCACTTAACAAGACTAAGAGAAAACTGTGTTATTTTTATTTATACTGTTTTTCTTTCTATGATCAATTTGTGGAGTTCAGTTAGGAGGTCAAAAGTTCTCTTATGAAATCATACAGGTGAGGAGCCAGTCAGTTGAGTGTGTGGCAAAACCTTTTACAGTGCTTGAGTATTATTGTCTTTTTACTGGATATGATAATTCATACTCAGAATGTAGAACTGATTATTGATTATATAAAGATTATTAGTTAAAACATTTCAAATGCACCTGCAGATAATTTTTTCTTAATTATTTTATTCAGCAAGGGCACATGAAATTGATCAAAAGTGACAGTGATAAATTTTAAGCAGCACAACTATTTTCAACTGTGACGATAATAAGAAGATAATAAGAAATCAGCATATTAGAATAATTTCCAAAGGATCATGTGACACTTTAGACTAGAGAAACCGCTGCTGAAAATTCAGAATAAATGACATTTTAAAATATATTAAAATAGAAAATTTAAAGGTGGACTCAGTATTATTTCAAAAACACTGTTTGGAAGTTAGTCGGGCCGATACCAACAACAAACGTCTAACCAATCAGCATTAGCGAGAGGGAGATTTGAAAAAAGAAATAAAAAACTGCAGAACGAGAGATGGGGCACAGTACAAAAGAGCTCAAAAGAATATCACTGCAATATGACTAGGCAAGTGCTTTAGGACCCGCGTTTATATTAGAAAAGCTTACCAGCGCTGGAGAGGGAAGGCCTGAAAACAGATGCGGAGGCTGCTTTAATTCCTTATCATGTGAGTAACACTGGGTTTTGATTGTCTGGAACTGCTGTTCTGTTGGCGATTAACAACAAACTCTCGTTTGTATTTACTCTTGTGTACTGTACGTTCATTTTTTGTGCTTCCTTGTCGTTCGTTCATCATCTGCGCTTTATTTTTCATGAAGCATTTTGTTGCGCGTCAGCTGTGATAAACAGACATCCACTCTCGTATTGCGTGTGTAATAGTTGCCATATAGTGAGAGTTTTGCAGTTAAACTACTGCACACTGACGAGTGCTAGGGAATGAGATGTTTAGTGTCATTGGTAGTGCATTTGCCTCGCATGCCAGCAGCAATTGGGCCGGGGTGCAGGGTGGTTAGGATTGGAGTGTTAGTTTTGGAGGTGGAGCAATGAAGAGAGGGGTGGGTTTGTTTGGGTGGATTTCAAATATCAACAATGTTCAACAACAAATTTGAGAAATCGCATATAGCACCTTTAAATTGACTTACTTCTGTGGAAGTAAGTCAATTTAATTCTTTTATAAGAATAAAACAAAATTGGACCCCATTGACTTTGATTTCATCTTCCATAATATCGTTTTTTTCTATTTCACATAGGAAAGAATGTCATATAGGTTCATTTTGGTAGACTTTTCCTTTTAGTAAGACCTTCACTGACCAAGCAGTGTGTTCTAGTTGTGTACTTCAGATTTTGGCAAATGAAGTAGAAAATGTACATACTGTGCACAGTACATACTGCAAAATATATTCCACATCATGTGGTAGTATTTCATTTTGCACATACGTCAGGACACTATCGTCATACCTTAGCACTGCACACTGTCTGTGTGATTAGATCCTACACCAACCTGCACTTCCTCCTGCTCTATTTATTGCTCTCAGCTTGCCTCTCGTCTTCGGTGGTGAAGCTCAGAGAAACTTAGCCAGCACGCCTCCAAAAACACCAGAGGAGATTAGCCTCCATTTACTCCTCAATCAGCTCCCACTTTGTCCAGACTCTGACATGTAATTTGATTTCATCTTTGCCTCACGCTGGTGAGTTTGCACCTGAAGCCTGCCTCCAATTAAGATGGAGGTGCCGGGGATGCGTCGAGCAAGCAGACTGAGAATTATGGGATTTCACAGCGTGTTCCAGCTTGGCTAAAATCCCTTCCTCTCTACAATTATCAGAAAAGAGCGCCGCCACCTTGTTCATCTGCTTGATAGTGGCACTTTTCAGCACACAGTGTTAATGAGAGCGCATGAATAAAGAATAAGATGGATGCCACTAATCCTGACAAAAAAAAAGTAATCAGCTATTCAGGAGCGAGAGGGAGACAGAGAGAGAATTTCTTGATTGCTCTTGCCTGCAATCAACAAAAACACAGAGATGCCAGTGAGTCAGATATTGAGTGATTGTTCTGGACCTGCTCCTAATGAGAGATTTTTTTTTTTTTCACTCCCTGCAGAAACCGAGAGATGCCAGAACAAAAGAGGGAGGATGTGTTGTTAAGACCACTTAGTTGAAGAGATGCCGCATGCCTTTGTGTAAAAAATATTTATGTTTTCTTTCTTGGCGTGTCTAATAAAGTAGTGAGCTAATCTGACCTAGAAGATTTTTCTTGTGCATATTTCGTCATACTCAAAGCATGCATGTACCAGTTTCAGTTCTTTGATTAGAGAAAGGGTCTATCTGTGAGATGTGAGGTCTGTCTGATTTAGAGATTAACCCTTGTGATCTGCAGGGAGTCTCTATAACTCTGGGAGATGGCTTGTGCACTTCCTAGGGCAAGAGTATAGTGTAAATATCACCTGAAATGACATAACACAATATAATGGAGTTCATTTTTTTTCTCAATTCATATCACTGTGTTCCAGTGCACGTTCCAGACAGTTCTGTCAGTGCATTAGTGGTGGGAATTTTTAGTGACTCTTTCTGTAGGTTATAATTATGCCAAGAGGTAGTGATAAATGACTTTCTTTTTGAGTGAATCTTTGAGTAAGTATATATCACTTTTTGAGTAAGTCACTGAATCATTCGCTGCATCAGTTAGTTTTAGATTAATTCAGGAACTAAACATCTCTATATTGTTTTTTTTTTTTTGCGTGGTGACATATTACTGTTAATTCTGCTGTGGAGTTTTTTTTTTTTTTTTGGTGGAGCAAAATTACTGGCAATATTATATTTAAAGTATTTATATTTAAACACTTTATTCAACTATTCTCGCAATTCTGCAATTCTGATAACTTATTTTTAATGCAACATATATTCATATGTTGTGTGTGTTTGTGTGTTTTATATATATATATATATACAGTATATACACACATTACATATATATATATTCATTTCATATATACAAAAGTATTTACTTATTTTTTGTAATTATTTGTATATTACTGTTTATACAGTATATCATATCCATCAAGTGACTTTCTTTGAGAGTAAATCTTTGAATCATTCACTCAAGTGATTCTTTTACTGAATAATTCGCTGAATCAATTAGTTTCAGATTAATTCAGGAACTAAACATCTCTGTTTTTTTTTTTTTGCGTGGTGACATTACTAGTAATTCTGCAGCAAAAAATAGACAGTTACTGACAATATTATATTTAAAATATTTATATTTAAACTCAGTATTAACTTTATTCAACTATTCTTGCAATTCTGATTATTTATTTATTTTCAATACAATATATTCATATACATTTAATTATATTTTGTCATTATGTATATATATTACGGAAGAGGATTAGGGCCAAGCAATAATAATAATAAAAATCTCAAGATTAAAGTCGTTATGTTTCAAGAAAAAACTTGTTAAATTTCGAGAGAAAACTTGAAATAAAAAGTCGAGAATAAACTCTTTAAATTTTGAGACACAGAGAGTGCACAAATTTCTTGTGCTTGAATGGACAAATACACATAAAAGTTAAAGCTGATAGCATCTTACTTACTAAAAGAAAGCCTAAAATATAGCTTGACTAGTGATCCAACTCTGTCATGTCCTCTATCAGTATGTAATGAACATGACACTGTTCAATGCGTGTTTATTCTGACATTTTATTATCAACTTTATTATTATTCAACTTTATCAGACTTTATTCTCAAAATGTAATAAGTTTATTCTCAACATTTAATTTCAACTTTTTTTCTCGAAATGTAATGATTTTTTTCTCGAAACATGACTTTATTCTCACAATTTAATGAGTTTATTCTCAATATTTTATTTTGACTTTTTTTCTCGAAATTTAACGAGTTTAATCTCGTTTAATAATGTCTTTAATCTCGAGATGGTTTTATTTTCTTTTATTATTGCTTGGCCCTAATCCTCTTCCGTAATAAATATATATATATATATATATATATATGATATATATATACGTGTGTGTGTGTGTGTATAAATATATTTATAAACACACATTACATATGCATTTACATATTATTATATTGTGTGTGTATGTATGTGTGTGTATATATATATATATTATATATTGTACCCGTGCTGTATTCAATTGTATCAGTACAATTACACAAACACTTATTTGCTCTCAAAGGATAAAGCATTGTGGGATTTATGAGTGGTGGTGAAAACCTCCTTGAAAGCTTTGCCTCACGTTCCAAAAGCTTATTTAAGGGACATTTAGTTCTGGGTTACTGTCCTTTTTGGTGTGTGAAGAGCAGGATTATGTTACCTATCTGTACTGTGAAGGAAGGACAGAATTAGGTCCCTTTCTGGCACTTGATGCTCCCCCCCTCATATGGCGACTTTTTGCTAGCGCTGCAGAAAATTGGATTCTCTGCAACTTTTGAAAGGTACAAATGCTACGTGTTCTTGGTTTGCTTCATAAGACTAGAGAGAGAGAGAGTGAGTTCTTAGGAGGTGTTTTCCCCAGGCTGCGGGAGACACATAAAAACGAATGATGGCAATATTAGCTCGGCAACCGGGCTGATGTTATTGCGTTTTTATGCGCCTGGGGAAATCACCTTGTCTGTGGCAGCAGAAAATGATTATTGAGAGCTAATAGGGTGAAATGTTTAATATAAAGGATAGAACAGACGAAATCATTCACTGCTCCATGGGGAGCAAATTAAGAAGGGGAGATTGTGAAGGTGTGCGACAATGCGGTAGAAAGATGGTGCTTATTACTGCGGCGGCAGTTGGATGTTGCACCTTTACAGGAGCACAAAGCACAGAGCAGTACTTCAGAGACCGACCAGCCATGTCCTTCACTTCCTTTGTTGGGTTAAAAAAAGCCAGGGAACCTCACAGTTAGGCTTGTTTACAGGAGAATTTGATGTAATTGTTTCAGTCCCTTGAGGACCTGCAGAGGTCAGTAAGTTTCTTTAAAATAGATGAAGCCATTTTATCACAAATACAAGCGTGTGAGCCAAATATAATTTTTTTATGGTTTATATCTTTCATAATAATGCCCCGTTACAAGCCTATTCCAAATAATGTGCCTGTAATATGTAGACAAACATCTGTTTCAGTAAGAGAACTGCTTAAAATAGCACATATAGAACTGGAATTGTTCATCTGTTTGCCACCTGTTCTATGTGCCCTTTTCACTTTCTACATTTTTCCTGCTCTGTTACTTGTTTTCTGTCATTGCCATATTTTTTGTTAATTTTTTTCTGCTATGTGAAGGCCTCATACTGGAATCTATTACTTTTTTCAGACTTTTCTATCTCAGACGACTGGATGTGGTATTGTCATCTTGGTCAATCTACTGTACTTTTTTCTCTCTATCTTTCTCCGTCTCTCATCATGATATTTCTATTTTTTAGAATCCTACATCCATTTCATATTGCAGGATGCAGCGAAAAAAAAAAAATTCTGTAATTCCTGCCGTATTTTTACACCTGTGCTCTCAATATGGGTGTCTTTTTTCTTTACAGACTGAAAAACAGACTGGAATGAAATCCATTTTTTGAAGGCAGGCACTTTGATCTTGTGAAATGATGCTTTTATTGAGAAAGGTTCGAAAATGAGCATGCAGTTAGCATATACTGAACACTACATAAAGAAGTAGTAATTTAGCAGACTTTTATCTAAAGTAACTGAAAGATTGATCATTGAAACCTTGCTAAGTCCTACCTCATACATTTTACTGACCAATACTTGGCAACCGTTTCCATCCATCATTTTCTCAGACCGTGCTCTTTAAAACCTTGTTGCCTTGTTTGTTTCCCATTTCTCAATCTTGTTTCGGTTTTTATTCTCAACATGTAGAACATCAATAATAAAACTACCCCATAATTTACTCACCCTCAAGCCATCCTAGGTGTAAATGACTTTTTTCTCTTAGCCAAACACAATCAGAATTATATTAAAAATATCCTGGCCCGTCCAAGCTTTATAATGGTAGTGATCGGAGGATGAGATTTTGAAGTCCTCCCTTTTCTTTTTTTTTTTAAATTCAGTCATAGCAATCGATTGAAGAAAGGACATTAGTCCAAAAGTGTGAAAAGACTTTGTGATTTGCCTTTTCAAATTATGATACTGTGTAATTTAACATTTTTTAGGGAAAAACAGCAGATTAAAATCCTTTTCAGTGTCACAATTCATTCCAGCCCAATCAGTTTTTCCAAATTTTACTAAAAGTCGCACCGATTAAGGAAATCTCCAGTTCATTCCTATGGGATGTGTTGTAAAGCTTGTCCGAATTGGTAAGCTTAGCGAAGCTTGGTGAAGGGTCAATAGAGGGTATGCATGTGACGTCACCATTGGCCGGGGTGACTGCTGTTATGCCCACTGAGTGGAAAAAAGATGGATTGGTTTTCAGCGCGAATGCCACGAAAAACAGACAAAACACATTTTTAACATTTTGTGACTATGTTACCCTATATATTGCATTGTTATAGATTGTATTGACAACTCATCAATTAAATATTTACCATATTATATTCTGCATAATTGGATTTTTTTAAATAAACACTGACAAAAACTATACAAGTTTTAGGGCTGGACTATATGACGATATATATAACACTGATATAAGTGGTCACCCGGATTTAGACCTACCAGTATTGCATGTCAATATCCATGCATCACCGGATCTTTGGTACGTTGTAAGGAACACTATATCGAGTCCAACCTTTAGTTTAAACTGATAATCATTTGTTGTACTCAGTTTCCCCTATTAAATCCAGTCATACAACAGGCTCTTTTGCCACTCAGTCTGGGTGAGGGGGCATATTCCAGCGGTAAAGTGATGTCAGTGCGAGGCTCGACCCATCAGCTTTTTAAGAATTCTGTTATAGCAAAATATCTAAAGAGTTGCTGCAATAAATTTGGAAGTGTGTCTATATGAAGTTCAGAAGAAATTCTGGAGTCCTGTATTGATCTGCTGTACAACTTGATCAAGATGGTAAAAGTGGATCCTGAACCCACAAGGTAAATTTGGCTGCAGTAACTAAAAACGCACATATAAGTGCTCACATTCAAAGATATTTTTTTGATTTATGGAGGACAGATGTCTAAAATTTCCTTAATATAGCTATAGGTCAATAACAAAGGTGACCTGCTGGGAGGCTTTTCTAAAGCATCTGAGAGAAAATGCCATACATAATACATAAAACATGTGTTGCCATCAATTTCAGCTTCTGTAATTTGCCTATTCTGTAATTCAAATGTCATTTCAGCCCCTAATGTTTTTGGGTCCTTGCTCAAGCATCCCATCTTATGTTTTAATGCATCGGCGCAGTCCCCTCCTGCTTCTGTCCCATGGCGGATCTCATTCTTGTTGACCTTCTGTGGGAGATGCCCTCTGTCCTTCTCCCGGAGAGTGAGGTAGGAAAAGTCGAGAAATTGGAGGGAGGGATGCATAATCTGCAGGTCTCAGGGGACGTTCTGCAGGTGTGCTCATCTGCTGGCTTCGGAAAAGAGAGAAAGACAGAGAGAGAGAGAGCGCGACAGAGAGAGACCCAATTTTCCCCTCTCCTTCAGTGAAGGGCAGCCAAGAAGTCTCCAGAACAAGCGCAGGGGGTGGAAATATGGATTGGCTTGGATAATGTTGAGAGCAGCCCGCATTATCACAATGGTATGGATGAACATGTGCCGAATAATTCCGCCTGTCCTACTGCAAAAGGGCACGGAAAGTCAATTGATTGTGCCATTGTCAGTCTATATTGACGCATGACCATATTCGCCTGTCTGTCTGAAAACTTCTAGGTTGTTGAGTCAACAATCGCATGTCATTTTCACCATATCCTACATCGACATTCATTCTATGTAACACCTGAGACTTCATCAGTATCCATAGTGAATGAAAAGGTGAGTAAGCTCTTTGTATTTGCTACCTGAACCCTGGTGCTCTGTCCCTGCGGGCCCGTGTTTTTACCCTGAGCCCAAAGCCAGGGGTGTGAAGTCAGAGCTGAGTGGATGAACCGCAGTATGAGGTCATTCCAGTTATTCTCAGTTAGTCTCTACCTCTCAGGTACACAAGGTAGCTGTCATAGCACATTCATTCCCAGGTCAACTACGCTGTATTATCAACCACAGGTCTTCTTTTGCAGGAACTTGTTGACATGGTGTGATGCTTTTTATGGCAAGAATCATATTGTAGACTTTTGTAGAAATCAGTTTTCTTGACGTCCTCTCTGTTTTTGCTATCATAATTTAGTTTTATGTGACCATTTCTGCCCTCATTCTGACCTTTCTGCTAAGCACAAACCAGCAGTTTGGTCCCCCCTTTCTGATGAATTGAACGTCTGACCACAAATTGGATGTCCTCGTGCTACAAAAAAGATGTCATTCCATTTTGACAGCAAATCAGTTTTCTACTGCTAAAAATTACCTGGATGGAAAGAGGTTGTGCGTAAAGTGCAGGAGTGCATCATGCTTTATCATGAACACGCTTTTTTACTATTGTGGATATCTGATATGTTTTTCTACAGTATCCATCTTTTTTATGTTATACGAATGTCATATGTAACACATTGCAGAGACAAGTCATATATACTCTTTTCCATCTTCCTTATATTCGATTGCAGTATCTGACAGGAAATGCATCGTGTCTTCACTTTCATTGGTCCTGATTAAGTCACTGCTCATTAGCATAGTTAAACGGTGTTTAATTATTGGTCGCTATCGCTCATGAATTACCAATTTTCATTGAAAATGAAAAACTGTAAGTCATTTTATGGCTGCAAATCAATGCACAAGAAAGTGTAACTTAAAAGTAAACTAAAAATTAAAATTTCTGTTCGTCAGTTTTGAAGCAGTGTTCTGTTTGCCTTTGGTTCAGACTTCAATACAGTAACAGTTTCCCAATGTCCCATTTTTGCATCTCAATATATGTCTAGATTGCACACAGAGCAAAAAAATCACTTGCATAAAATTAAACACTGCTCCGTGATTGGTCGCTTTTGTTCATGATTCCTAAAATTGCCAAATGTCATTTAAAATGAAAAACTTTCAATTGTTTTATGGCTGCAAATCAATGAAGTAAGAATGAATGTACCTTTTAAAATTAAACTTAGATTTCTATAATTTTATTTGAAGTGTTGATTTGTTGTAAAAATGGGCAGTGTTCTGTTCATGTGCTTTCGGTTCAGACGTCAATAAAGTAACAGTTTCCCAGTGGCCCATTTTTGCATCTCAGTAAATTATCTGATTGCATACAGTATGTCTACATATTGACTCATACATAGTACACATTTATCTCAAAAGAGCAATGAAAATCCTTTTCCATGACCCTTTTAAAATTTGCAGCTGAAATCTTGTTATTCCAGTTATTCAAGCCCTTCTTCTCACTACAGTGCTTGGGCTCAAGGACAAAGTTGCACCCTAATGTATTATTAATCCTATTCATTAACAGTGTTCACAGTGGTGTGATGGCAAATGAAAGATTTTCAGAAATTCAACTACACAGCCATTAAACTAATAATATTATGATATTATGAGTAACATTATAATGCATAATAGTATAATACTGTTAATTATGTATAGTGTTTTGACAGATACACATATATAAAAAGCAATACATCTTTTATACATGTTAATATAAATAATTTGTAAACAACCATGTAATATTTGCATTCAATTTGCATTAAATCGATGTATCTATCTAGATATATTAAATATCCACAGTATGAGGTCTTCCAAAGATATTTGGAAGAATGTTTGTAACTATGGTTGGGAGTTGTCTACCAAATTGGTATCGGACAATGTCTACAGTGAAACATCGCGATGGACGAAGACATTGGGGTGGGGGGATTTAATTCATTGCAATGAATTAAAAACGCTCGCTCTGAGAGAACACGCACAGAGCTGGAAGAGCTTGAATAAAGCACATTTGGCTTTACATAAAACTACTAGAGGATATAGCGCTGAAATATCATTACCACAAACAATCCTGAGTGCTTGTGGTGTGATCCGCACCGCTGCTTTAACGCGCTGCTCACTTCAACTAGAAACAGTAAAATGGTGCTACTGTTCTGTCTCACGGTCCAGATGGAAACATGCTGAGGTCCGGATGCGGACCGTGGTCCGCCATTTGAATGTCAGTGGTTTAGGTTGAATCACATAGAATTACGATGCTGGCTCAAGCTTTCCTGTAGCTCAGTGGTTAGAGCATGGCACTAGCAATGCCAAGGTCATGGGTTCGATCCCAGGGATTGCACATACTCAGATACAAATGTATAGTATAATGCAATGTAATGTAATGCATTATATATATATAATATAATATAATGCAATAATGCAATGTAAGTCGCTTTGGATAAAAGCGTCTGCCAAATGCATAAATGTAAATGTCGACATCGTCATGTCTGTCAGCATCGGTGATGGACGATGGCATGTTTTAGTAAATTGCACGCACGACTTAGTAAATCGAGGGAACGAATTTTGAATGTCAGTGAATGTCATTTGAATGTCAGTGGTTTAGGTTGAATCACATAGAATCACGATGCTGGCTCAACATCGTCATGTCTGTCAGCATCTGTGATGGACGATGGCACGTTTTAGTAAATCGTGCGCACGATTTAGTAAATTGAGGGAACGAATTAGTAAGTCATGCGCACAATTTAGTAAATCGAGGGAACGAATTAGTAAATCGTGCGCACGATTTAATTTTTTTTCTTGCATGTCATGTGCGGGGCTCCATAGTTTAACATCGGTGGACTTGAAATTGAAAAATGGTACTGACATCTTTCCGCAGTTGAAACAACATTCCTTCTGATGTTCATTCAAGTTTATTTGATGCTATAAATTAACTAGTAGGAAGAGATGATCGGTTCACGAGCCGCTTGGACTGAGGTGCAACAGCAATCTGTCACTACACATTAAAGAGCCACAAAACGTTTTTTATTGTTTAAATTTCTTTAAAAATTACAAAATTTGAGACTTTGTTGTCAGTGTCCTCTTTGCTCCGCGATGTATTTTTCACTGTGTGAGAACATGATGTGTGGTGTGAGAGCGGACATAGCAACAGTAATTAAAGAAGGCGGGTCTTTGCGAACGGTCAATTTTGCATATGTTTCTAGCAGATGATCCTTTGGGGTGTTAATGGATCCACAGAACCCTTGAAGCACCCTTGAGTGTCATGACCTGCAGAATGTACCCAAGGTGAGTGGGATTGTGGTTGGGGGCTGTAACTTTACTCAGACCCTCTACCATGAATAATCTGTCTCTTTTTTTTACCCATAGACCCAAGCAGATGGGCAGACTCGTAGAAGAAAAAAGAGCAAAACTGACATACTTTAGAACTTCTTTATTAACGTTAACCTTCTAATTCTGAAAAATATTGATAGCCACAGACCTCCGTGTGAGTCTCACTTTTTATAATTTATAATCCAGTGTACTCAGAATGATTTATTGCTTCATAATGTAGTTGAAGTACCCATCTTCGCAAAAGACAAATCAAATGCAACACACTGATCTTTACTTTATAGAACCTCTTACATTTTGCAGTCATTGACTTATGATTTACTCAATTTAACTGCAAGAAATTCATATATAAGAACTGGAAGCTACGCTGTATGTGAAATCAGCCTTTGAAACGTGTAAGTCTGGAATTACAGCCCTTCGTTTCAAAGCCTGAGCGCTATAAACCACATCCGCCGTGGCACGAGGTTAATGAGAGGAGTTTGAAAATGGTTTATGGAAGATTTTATCTGGCAAATACACAAACGCACACACGAAAAGGGATCCACAGGAAAAATAGTCTGCCCCGGGGTCTAAGCATACTCAATCAATAGCCCACTGAGAACCTGTGGCCAGAGGAATAGCTCTTGCTGTCTCATCCTTAGGGTTTTCATTCTCGTATTCTGTAGCCTGCCACACCGTACGCTTGCAGAAACGCACACACACTTCTCGGCATCGTCCATATGGCTTGAGAATCTACGAGAGCCTCTCGGTGCCGGGATGCCGCGCAAGACTGTGACGGCCAAAGCCTCTTCTTGCATCTCCCCCGAGGCTTGTGGAGACAGGCCTTCTTAAGCAATTGCAGGAGTGGGACGAGACACCGGTCGTATCGGGGGGAAGCTGCAGCCAAGAATGTGTAATGCTGCCATAATGCCATCGAACTGGCGTCTTCATAAATGTCTGGTCCCCTGAGTCACTACGAGCGCTGTGTGTTTTGTAAGTGAATATGTGTGTGTGTGGGCTACATGAATAAATGCATGTCCAGATCCACATGAAGAACGTGGTCTGTTTGCTCATTATGTATGCGCCGTCGCGGGCTGGGCTGTCCTCGGGAGATGAAAGTTTGTAAACATGAATAATAATTAGGCTCAGGTCTTTGGGCAGGTAATCTGCCTGCAAACTCAGCCGGTATGTTTCGTTCATTTACTATTCATTCAGTTTCGGGGGTAGAACAACATTTGCATTTGGTGAGAACAGAGGTAACGTTTGATCTGCATTCGGGCCAAACAGGCTCCATCTCTTTTCTAATAGGATTTGAAGTGGATTAAACGTGAGAACACCGGCGACAAAGGTAAAGCGACACTGTTGTCCACTGCGAACATTATATTGACTGCATATCTGCATCCTACCACAAGGTTCGAGAGTAAACACCACTATTTTGGTTCTGATTGAAAGCTTTTTTTTCCCTCCACATAAAGGTAAGAGGCATGTGAAGTGGAAAGGAGGCTTTTGTCCTTCAACATTTTGAGTCCTGAGGAGCATAAAAGTGCCTGAGAGCTTTGCGTGAGTGACGTGCCGTAGGATGCCGCGCTGCTTTCAGACAGCCGTGGAGCATCGCAGGAGAAGCTAAATTAGAACTCCAGGGCTTCCAGGTTTAATGGAGGGCGGCTGGTGAGCTGACAAGTGAGGGCTTATTGACACATCGATATGGCGCTGATGATTAATTAAGAGCGCTGTGTGTGTTATCTGTCTCAGCTGAGATGTCCAATCTGGAGGTGACATTGGAACAGGAGTACTACTTTTTCCTTCCCTCATCCACCACTTTCCTTCGGTACACAGCAGCCAATATAGGTAAACAAACCTCTGCCCTCCCTCCTCCACCCCTCCTTTCTCCTCCATTTTACTGATAGGCCTAAGACTTTAATCCGGATCCAGTGACAAACTTATCCCCAGTCAATACGGTAAAGAGAACCTCCTATGAGGGATGTGCGCTCTGCTGAAAAACTTGGCAGAAGAGGAAACATCCTGCATCTCAAGCATTACTCACCCTTCAAGGAGAGGGCACTCGATAACGATTTTAGAGTTTGGCTTTGCAAACACTGCTCTTTTCAAACACAGTCCAGTCTGTGAGGTGCTTTTGTCACCACCATGATGTATCTTACAAATGAAACATTATATTAGCATTTAACATCAAAATTGGATCATTTTCCGTCACTTCTAACTAAGGGGCTGTTTACTCGACACCGTTTTCAACTAAAAACGAAAAACTTTTTATGCGTTTTGGCTGTTCATTGACACGACAATGGTGTTTTGGTGGCCTGAAAATGCAAACTTTTAAAAACGGGTTTCAAAGCACAAGTATTTGTAAACGGTCTCCGTTTAAACAATAAAAACGCGAACCTGTGAAAACGATTTCGTCATGCACATGCGTATTACATGTTCAGTCTATAGTGTTTCATCGCCATCTAATGGCCTGCCAGCAGAATACAGTAGTGTTGTCAAAAATATCGATATTTCGATATGTATCGATACTGAAATATCTGAAACGATACCAATACTCATTTCTGCAGTATCGATACACCAGCTGCGCGCTCTTGCTCTCCACTCCGACAGCGAGTTGAGACGCACGCGCCTCCTCTCATTCAATCGTCTCGTGCTCTCTGTTCCGGTTAAATAGTGTTGGTGTGACCGGGTCTGAATTCCTGTAGATTTCGCGCTCACACGAAGCGCAGACACATAATAAAGCCGCCTTTGACATACAAGTGCCAAAATGAGCTCTTTTTCGCGGCTTATTAATGGTCAAATAAACTCAGAAACAATGTCACTATGCCCATCTTGGTGAATATTAACGTAAACACAGTCGTAAACAGTTCAGGAAGAATGTGTCCGTGTGTGCGTCAGGTCTTAAAGGGACAGTAGCCGAATAAACGTGCAGCTCTCTATGTTGTTAATCAAACAACAAAAGACAAAGAGAAAATCACTTACTGCTCTTGACTGATTAACTTCTGTAACTTTAATTGATTATTTAATGTTTATAATGAGGATTATCCAATGTTATTTTACATTTGATTACTTTTTCTTTATTCAGTTTCTTACCTGAATACTACTGTTAGAGTTAGACCTACCTGAAAAAAAATAAAGCAGTCTATTTCATTTGTATCTTTATTCTATTGTATTTATTTGTACTATTGTTAGTAATTTGTTTATTTGTTCTTATTTTATTACTGTTTACTTGTCTTTTTTTTAAATTCAATTAACCATTTGAAATCAAGCTTCCTTGTGCTGTTTAATATATTGCAACAAAATTACCCCATTGTAAAAACAAATAAAACAAGTACATTGATCAACGTTTATATATGAAAAAAGCTTAAAAGCTTTATCATATAAAGTGATCTCTTCAGAAGAAATTTTTGATTGCCTAAACTTTCAATAGATGGGGAAAAAAAAAAAAAGAAATAATATTAAAAATATCTATATGACAGTATATACAGCGTTTTTTCCCCGTGGTATCGTAAAAAGTATTGAATATCGATACTTTTCAAGGTATCGTATCAAAGTTAGAAATTCCAGTATCGTGACAATACTAGAATACAGCGTTTTTAGTCGTTTTCACTGATTTGAATGAATGGGGATCATTTTGACAATGGTGTTGTCTGTACGTGGATAACTCAAAGGAAAAACTTCTCCGTTTTAAGCATATCGTTGGCGTGTAAACGTACCCTAAGACACTTGGAGTTTTCTAACACAGCCTAAGATTGATGTCTTCCCCAAGACATAGTTTGATTTCTTTAACCCTACAGAACATTAGCTGCAGTAAGTCACGTCGAGGATCTCTAGCTTAATGCCATACCTTCAGGATGCTAATCTGTCTTTGTTAGTCTGCCACGTGGTAACTCTCTACAGGCAAGCTTAAGACTGATCACCTGCCTTCTCTCCATCTAACTCTGCTCTGCATACTACTGTACCGCAGCACTTTGTATTTGTCACAGATGCCGCTTTTTTGGCCATTCAACCCGTCTTGTGTTACGTGTAACCGCGGCATGTTGGTGATTTGACAAGGATAGTGCTGTATATGTGTGCAAGAAACAGTACATTTTCAGTCGTGGATATTTAGGGAGCCTGATGTTATCCATGTCCATGTCCCCCTTAGACATTATAATGGACTACTAGTGCCATTTACTGTAAAATAAAGGTATAATTAAAAAAATAGTAATAAATCAACTTTCAAACTAATAAAAATTGATCAAAGTTACATTTAAAAACTATTTTATTGGTGTTTTTGAAATGTAGTTAAAAGCAACAATAAAAAATGGACATATTTCTCGACATATTTCATATATTGTTTTAATTGTCTGTTTATTTGTCAAAATTACATTTGTTTTAAGTACTGAATTAAATAAACTGTTTTAAATGACTAGACTGCTTTATTTTTTTAAAAGTTAAATTTAAAAATACAATAATACATTAATCATTTATAATTTAAAACCTTTTAATTGCAGTTTTAAAAGAATTTGCCAGTTGCTTATCTTGATATTATATTATTTCCTTTTTAAATGTTTTTATTTATAATTTTATAATTTAAAACATTTGACAAATAATTTTAAGACACATGACACAAAATAGCTGCATTTAATACTTGATTTTTTCCTTTTATTTTCAGGTGGCTCTCCTAGTCTCCCATAAGACAGAAAATACAAGTAATGCAAAGTATACCATGTTCGCATGCACACTTCTGTGGAGGAGTTTAAAGCAACAGCTACAGTATTTGCCAGAAGAGAAGGTAGATTATCTGCTTTCGCCGATGTGAACTTGTCAACCCAATCAATCTGAATGCACCTCAGGGGTGTAAAAAATTCTCTAGGTTCACCAATGTTATTGGTTAGCCAGAAGCCAATCCTGAATAATCATACCTTAATTCAGAGAGCACACAGAGTTGAGCTTTGCAGTTTGGCCGGTAGCACAGGATTGTTTGTCTCCTCTCAAAACAGTTTTCATGCTTGTTTCCAGTACCTTGGGTACACCGTCCACACAAATATAGCGCACACATTCCCTTATACACTTAGGTCTGACCCCGCTGACCCGTATCTGAAGAAGCGTGACTTCCCTCAATAACAAGGATCATTGTCTACTTCCAGTGTTTCACTGTGGGACTTGTCCCTGTAATATTGCCTGTATTTGAACACCCTGCCCTTGCCATTCACTCCATCTTCAATCCCCATAGGTTATTACGCACCAAAGCTATCTGAAGCAGCTTATTCCCCAAGAGCTTGATCGCATGATCAAATGCTAGATTGAAGAAAGTGGAATATATATACACAGAAGTAGCCATAATCCCTGTCGTCTTTGAGCAAATCCAATTGTAGTCACAGATAGGTAGAGTGAGCTAAAATTTGATTGAGGCCCACAAGTGGCATAGCAGACTTAATGCAATGTGACATTGTTATGAGTGGCGCCTTCGCACCTCTCCCTGTGATGTAATCTGAGCCCTGCCGAAATGAGAAAGGGAGGCGTTGTCGGAGCCCATGTGCTCGGTCTATATGAGGAAATGGAAAATGCATGACAACATCATTTCTCCTCATAACTGACTATTTGATTACAGAGAATATGAGATATTGAGACTCTATCAGATGACAGAATTAGAATCGTCCCCCTTCATTGAAAAAGCGCATTGTTGTGGAGAAATCATCACTGTCTTGTTTCTTATCTGTATATGGAGAGTGAAAAAATACAATTAATTGTATGTATTTGCAAATAATTAACACCATCCTTTACAATGGTTAGAAAAGGGCAAGTCTGGTTCACACGAGGATGACTATACACTAATTTGATTTCACACATGCCGTTGAAGATGCATTAATCTTTCGTAGCCCATCGCTCACCCCAGAGCTGGTGAAGCAGGAGAGAAAGAGAGAGAGAGAGAGCAAAAGGGTTAGCAGATAGGGGGGTTCAAGTACGTGCCCCCCATGTTAAGTATATTCCTGTGCCAGCAGACATGCTTCCTGAGGGCAAGTAGTGTGAATGCTAAGCAACGTCACAAGATGGCATTTACATCATTGAAGTTAGTCTTTTCTTTCTTTAGTCTTTCTCTCTTATTCTTTCAACAGCTTTCATTGTTTGTTTTGTGTCTCTGTCTATGCTCATTTAGTCTTTATAATTTGTAGTATGTTACCCAATGTAGCTTTTAGTGATTGCCATGACCATATTTGGACTTCTTTTCCTGTCTCAGCTGCACAGACTTGGACAGTTTGAGCTCTTATTTTGCTACCAGAAAGTTTACTGAATTGTTATCCGGGTGTAGCATGGCCAAGGGTACCTTTATGGGTGACAAGGGGTTAACTCACTGAATGTTTCATTGGTAGAGAAAGAAGAGAAACATTATGCAAACTTGCAGCCTTGTTGCACCACATCTGAGAATTCAACCCTGCCACCTTCTGAAATGGTAAGCTCTTTTATTGCTTTCATCTCATTTGGGTTTCAGTGGCAAGGTGCATTTGTATGGGTCAGGAACACGGTATGGCTAAACTTTTGCTTGCTGTTTGAAGGTTAAAATTGAACAGTGACATGTCTGTCTTTGGTTACAGATCACTGGAGGTCTTGTTTGTGAGAAATGATGATACCCCAAGGGTCAGATTGGAGGCAACTGTGCTTGCTAAGATAACAACCACAGTCAAGTTATCAAAAGAAAAGTTCCAGCATTGAGGCTTCTTTTCATATCCTATTTTGAAGGGGATAAAATAGCCCCCCCAAGAGGACTAATACGCTCAGTGCTTCTGACAATCTATGGATATCAAAGAAATGGTGTGGTGTGTTTTCTTACTTTATGTCTCAAGCCAAACATATTCCCTTCCCCTAGGTTGTCCTCATTCATCAGCCTTCCAAAATTGGTCCTTGGACACCTAGCACTGAAGGTTTTCTTGACTCGTTTGGGATCCATTTTAGGACGTCTGCTGTGAAGGCATCAAACAGACATCTGCAAAGTCTACAACTGGCCCCCATACTCTCCTGTCTTTCAAAGGCGTATGATAAGGGGATAGAAATATGAAAATGCACTTGGCAGGGGGTGGTGAGGATGCAATTTCCACCCTGGCTATTTCTCTCGGCATGCGTAGAATTTCAGTCTACTGAAGTTCTTGTGCATCAGGTCTCAGAGAAGCTTCTGTAGTTAGAAGTTAATAGAGCAGGGCTCATACGCAGGAGGTTTAAATGAATGTTATATGTGGCCTTTCATGTTTTTGAGGTTTGGTGGAACTGCGTGGACTTACATTCCTGTTGTAACCAAAGGCGCTTACACCTTTTCTGTTCTGTGGCATAGGATAAATGTTGGGATATGAACTACTGGTCATATTATATACATTTTTAGGGTGTTTGTTAATGTGGGTTTATTGGGATAGATGGATGGATGGATGAAATTGAGACTTCCGAGCTAATGGCAGTGACTCAAGAGTACTTGAAGGGTATTTCAATCAATGGAGGATTACATTGAAAAGCATGTTGATAAATGTTGACACAGGAAACTAATTAAAGTAGGGACTTACTATGGTGAACGCGGCTCTTACATTTCTAGAGTGCCCGTTTGCATTTTCAGGTTTTTTTTGTAATACTGGACTGAAGTCGCACCAAGTCAAGTGGCATTCATCTGACTACCAATTTCAAGCTGAAGTCATCAGGTTAAACCAACCCTTGTATTTCTCGGTGGAGGGATGCCTCCAGGAGGGCATGCTGCATATCAGCATTTCTTCAGTCACAGAAAGGGCCACTGAGAGGTTAATTTGAGAGCCAAATGCATGAAGGACGGATAGCTGCGGCAGAATTTGATTAGCTTTTCCCGCTCAGTAAATAAGTGAATTAATGGCAGCTATTGTCCTTGAGATTTATTTTCTGAAAGAGGAAATGAACCCTGAGCATGATGGTGTGCAGTTGCTGGGGTGGGGTTCCATGTCCGAAGTATGATCACATATTGGAGACCTTTTATTATTCAGCGTTGGCGGCAGAGCCTTTAGGTGCACAAGAGCACTGAGGTTTAGGGATTATATTACGATTCAAAATGAGCTGGTTGATTACATTTTGCTAAGACTTGCTAGAGCAGCAAAAACATGTTCTGATTCGACACCCTCAAATAAACACTGAAATTAAAGCTGTTTACATGAAGGATTGGTGATGCACTCTGATAATTGCAAGGTTATTGATAACAAAAGAAAAAAGGTAAAACGAATAGAATTTTTTAATATATATATATATATATATATATATATATATATGAAATATTGTTAATCATCATCACACAAAATTGGAAGGAATGTTTGGTGTCGGTATACCACTGCTCTACTAGCATGTTTTACAAAATTACCAAGGCACTTCAACAAAAAACTTTATTTTGTGGAAAACACAGTGATCAAAATTAGAGAGCAGTAACTGTTGTAGCACAAAAGAAGATTAAAACTACATTTTTAGAGGGTTACAGCTATTAAACATTAGTAGAAAATGTTGAGGCCCTTGCTTTGAATGAAGTCAGCACATCTGCAGTCACAGAGCATCACTACTTTCTCACACTGCTCTGGTGTAATCTTGGTCCACTCTCCCTCCAGTCTCTTCCACAGTTCGGGAACTTTAGTGGTTTTCTTAGCCATAACTTTGTTGCCAGTGATTTCCAGAGATTTTCAGTCAGGTTTGGATCAGGACTGGCCATTGGCCATTTCATTATTACAATGTTCTTAGCTTCAAGGAACTGCTTTACCCATGTTGCATTGTGATGGGGGCATTGTCTTGCATGATAATTGCGGGCTGATTGGGAGATGCTCGCAGGAAAGGAACCACATGTTGGTGAAGAAAGTTCTGATAAACATTTGCATTCACCCTGCCATGTAGGTCCAACTCCTGCTGCAGAAAACATCCCCTAACTCATGACACTTCCACCTTTCACTGACTTCTTTATGCACTTTGGGTCTAGTCTTTCCCCAGTTTGATGCTGAACATAATGTTTCCCATTGGACCCAAATAAATTTATCTTGCTCTCATCACTAAAGTAAGTTTTGGGCCAATTCTCCTCTGTCCACACAACATGCACTTCAGCAAAGGTTAGTCTAGCTTTTTGATCCTTTCTTCTGACAAGAGGCTTGGTCACTGCAGAGTGGGATTTCAGTAAAACTTCTCAATGGCAAGACACTGTATGCCGAGGCAGATCCTAACCCTGTTGAGCACTGAATTTGCAAGCATTTCCAGCTGCAGTGTTTAACCAATTCCCCATTGAGAGTCTCTGCATTATCCTGTCCTCTTGTCCAGTTGTCTTACATGGACAACTAGCCTTTTTGGGGGACTTTAATAAGTCCCCCAAAAAGTGTCATTTTAAAGGTGCAATTATTTTAGAAATCACAGATTTGGAATGACCAACTTTTTTTGCAATGGCTGAAAGGTCATCCCTTTGGACAACCTACTGTCACAGGGTTTCAGTCACCTTGTAGCAGCTCGCTATCTTGCAAAATCAGTGAAAATTGGAAAGTTATCCTAACAGGAATGCTGCCAGTTTATATATATATATATATATATACTCTACTGGTCAAATGTTTGGAATCGGTAAGATTTTTAATGTTTTTAAAAGAAGTTTCGTCTGCTCACCAAAACTGCATTTATTTAATTAAAAATACAGTAAAAACAGTAATATTGTGAAATATTATTACAATTTAAAATAACTGTTTTCTGTTTGAATATATTTTATAAAGTAATTTATTCCTGTGATCAAAGCTGAATTTTCAGCATCATTACATTACATACAGTGTCACATGATCCTTCAGAAATCATTCTGATATGCTGATCTGCTGCTCAAGAAACATTTATTGTGTACAAAATATTTGTGTACAATATATTTTTTTCAGGATTCTTTGATAAATAGAAAGTTCAAAAGAACAGCATTTATTTGAAATATAATCTTTTGTAACATTATAAATGTCTTTACTGTCACTTTTGATCGATTTAATGCATCCTTGCTGAATAAAAATATTAATTTCTTTAATTTCTTTTCAAAAAAATAAAAATAAAAATTCTTACTGACCTCAAACTTTTGAACGGTAGTGTATAATGTTACAAAAGCTTTGTATTTCAGATAAATGCTGTTCTTTTGAACTTTCTATTCATCAAGGAACCCTGAAAAAAAGTACACAACTGTTTTCAACATTGATAATAATCATAAATGTTTCTTGAGCAGCAAATCAGCATATTACATGACATTCTGTGATTATGATTTTCAACCCACTCAAGTGCAAAACCAGTAGAAAGGATGACCAGCAGTCAAAGGCTGTTTAGCTGAGGCTTGATGTTCACTTGGCATGGTTTAACACCTCTTTGTCACTTTCTCTGACTCTAGAAGGTACTAAAATGTAATCTTAAAAGCTTTGTAGGCAATTAAGGCTCTAGTTACATATGGGACTAAAGCACATCCGACTATATTTGCTAATATTATTACTTAGCTCTACTAATATTTGTTCTGGCTGAGTGAGAGACTCTCATACTTTTGGCGGTGTTCAGCAGGCTTTGGTGAGGATAATTCCCCATCTCACAGCTTCCATTTGAGGTGGATTTCACCGCCTGGATGTGCACATGCTGTAGACTTCATGCACATATGGGTTGAGCTATATAGCAATCATTCTTGGCTGGTGTCTCAATTTAGAACCGCGGTCACCGGTCATTCTTTATGCGCTTGCTAGAAAATTAAGTCCATTTCTTTTAGCTTTGTGGTGTGTATTTAAATTAGAGTCTATTTGCATATTTCCTCTGAGAGGAAAATGGCTTTCGATGTTGATCTTGATTAATGAACTCTCATCAAGCAGATTAATATATATTCTGTCACACTTTAAGGACTGCGTTACAGCAATTAGCTCAGGCTTGATTTGGCTCTCGTTCAGCCTTCAGACAATTTTTTTGCTCGCAAACATATACTTTTCTGAGGACATTTAGAAATTTTATGGTGATATTTTCAGAACAGTTAAAGCATGCGCTCTAATCAGCCAAGGAGCTCTTAAGATGACACTCACGCTAGCCAAAAGCCTTCTCCACTTTAGAAATGCTAAAGTGAAGCTCGCGCTCACGTTCAGTATATTAATGCCTCTTGAAGTAATTGTGTATGCCATTAAGGAAGTGGATTTGCTATCGGCAAATGCATGCATGTATGCGCTCACTTGGCACAACACCTCATTAATAACTGTTGTTGTTTTATTTCCCCCCTGCTGCCATCGCGGAGGGGCAGAACGTAGTGCCAGGGTGGATTGAAGATGACAGGGAGATAAATTTCTCTGACTTCCTGTTTCCTATTCAAATTAGAGATACACCCTCTGGTCCTCTAGAATGCAAACTCAATCATACATCCTGTATTTTGTCTCATAGGAGCGCTTGCATCTATGACCTTTGACCTCAGATCGCAAACAGAAGTGAATGGCTGTCAGGTAGGTAGAGTTTTTGGCATTGGGGACAAAATGTAGCCCACAATAAATGCCTCTGCTCAAAGACGCACACATATAAATAGCAGCAACCTATTCTTGAATTTTATATCCATGATAGATGTATGTGGACTACGGCGACTCAAACACCTGTCAGCTAGAGGAAGGCGGTCATGAGTGATGATCTTTGGTCACACGTATTGCCTCTGCAACGCTCCAGAACAGCTTAATCAGCACAATCTTGAAGGCAGGAATTCATCACTCATTACTTTGCTGGCTATCAGCAATTAGCAGTGGGAGGTAGATGATCCTGTTTCCAGAGGCCAGGATCAATCCGTCCATCTGTGCTCCACTACCGGGGGCAAGTTGAGCCCTCATGTTCCCTGCGTGATGGATGTGCGGAGCTGCACTGTATTACTGGTAATGTGGTCCAACAAATATTGTGACTGGAATATTGTTTGTGAATTTGCAGCAAACAGGATTGATTGACTGGTTAATTGTTTAAAGGTGCAATGTGTACATTTTAGGAGGATCTATTGACAAAAATGCAATGTAATATACATAACTATGTTTTCAGTGGTGTATAAAGACCTTACATAATGAACCGTTATGTTTTTATTAACTTAGAATGAGCCATTTATATCTCATACACCGCGGGTCCCCCTCCATGTCAAGTCGCCATTTTGCGCCGGCATGTTTCTACAGCAGCCCTAAACGGACAAACACTATATGGAGCGCGTTTCATCACTATGTTTTTCTTCTTGTAAATCGTTTGTGTTTTTAGAGGCAGATCGTCACTACATTGAATATGCACGAAAAAGACGTAGTAGTAGTTGTCTGGTTTATTAGAAGCAGAGACCGTTCTTTGTTAGAAGTAAGAAGGAACCTCATTGCTTGACTTAGATAATGTACTCTCTGCTGTCTCAGACGACGACATCTTTGACTTGTATCGGCCAGACGGCCACCATAGCTTCTCAAATCACGCGAAAGTTAGGGATGAGCTGTCGTTGGTTGTAGTTTGCTACCTCACCACTTGATGCCGCTAAAATTTACACACTGCACCTTTAAGGTGGATTTCAAAGGCTTGGTGTGTTTTTTTTTAATCAATATCAATATCAAATCAAATCAGGTATCAATAAGAGCGTAGTACTACCCCACATACATGCAAAAAAAAACCCCAACAAAACTGTTTTGCACATCAGATATCTTTTGTTTATTAAATGCAAATGTCTATTTGTTGTTTTGAACTTTCTATTCATCAAATAATCCTGCAAAAACATATCATGGTTTACACAAAAATATTAAAGGTTTAGTTCACCCAAAAATTAAATTTCTGTCAAAATGTACTCAGCCTCATGGGTTCCAAACCCGTAAGACCTTTGCTCATCTTCAGAACACAAACTAAGATATTTTTGATGAAATCCAAGAGTTTTTTTTTTTTTACATTTTATCTCCCATAGAAAGCACCAAAATTACCACATTCAAGGTCCAGAGAAGTATTAAAGTCATAGTTAAAATAGTCAACGTGACTACAGTGGTTCACTACATCGACTGCGTATGACAACAGCTCAAATTGTTAAATAAAGTAGTTATTTTTGTTTTGTTTTTGCGCACAAAAATGATTCTCGTCGCTTCACAACATTAAAGGGTTAGTTCACCCAAAAATTAAAATAATGTCATTTATTACTCACCCTCATGTCGTTCTACACCCGTAAGGCCTTCATTTTCGGAACACAAATTAAGATATTGTTGATGAAATCCGATGGCTCAGTGAAGCCTCTATAGAAAGCAAAACCATTGAAACTCTCAAGGTCCATAAAGGTACTAAAAACATATTTGAAACAGTTCATGTGACTACAGTGGTTCTATCTTAATATTATGAAGTGACGAGAATACTTTTTGTGCGCCAAAAAAACTAAATAACGACTTTTCAACAATATATAGTGATGGGCCAATTTCAAAGCACTGCTTCGGAGCTTTGCGAATTGAATCAGTGGATCAGAGCGTCAAAGTCACGTGATTTCAGCAGTTTAGCCGTTTGATAGGAGATCGGAATCACTAATTCGAAACAAATGATTCATAAAGCTCAGAAGCTTCATGAAGCAGTGTTTTGAAAATGGCCCATTACTAGATATTGTTGTAAAGTCGTTATTTTGTTTTTTTGGCGCACAAAAAGTATTCTCGTCACTTTTATAATATTAAGATAGAACCACTGAACTCACATGAACTGTTTTAAATATGTCTTTAGGACCTTTATGGATCTTAACCGTTTCAATGGCTTTGCTCTCTATAGAGGCCTCATTGAGCCATCGGATTTCATCAACAATATCTTAATTTGTGTTCCGAAGATGAACAAAGGTCTTACGGGTGTAGAACGACAATTTTCATTTTTGGGTGAACTAACCCTTTAAGGTTGAACCACTGAAGTCCCGTGGACTATTTTAACAATGTCTTTACTACTTTTCTGGACCTTGAATGTAGCAATTTCGTTGCTTTCTATGGAAGATTAAAAACCGGATTTCATCAAAAATATCTTAATTTGTGTTCCAAACATGAACGAAGGTCTTACAGGTTTGGAAAGACATGAGGGTGAGTAATTAATAACAGAAATTTAATTTTTGGGTGAACTAACCCTTTAAGCATTCAACATCAACATTGATAATAATAAGAAATGTTTCTTGAGCAGCAAATCAGTATATTAGAATGATTTCTGAAAGATCATGTGACACTGAAGACTGGAGTAATGATGCTGAAAATTAAGCTTTGCCATCACAGGAATAAATTACATTTTAAAATTTATTAAAATAGAAAAATTTTTTTTTTTTTTAAAGTTGTAATAATATTTCACAATATTACTGTTTGACTATATTTTTGATCAAATAAATGCAGCCTTGGTGAGCAGAAGAGACTTCTTTCAAAAACATTCCAAAATCTTACCAACCCCAAACTTTTGAACTGAATTGCATACAGTATTTATATATATCCAAATAACATAATACTATATATTTTTTGGTACATTTGTGTTAGTGACACTGTGCTCTTGAATTTAATTTACTAAAGTCCTGAACTATTTTCTCGCTTCAAAAGGAACCCGATTAGGGAACTCAGCATAGGGACTGTATGACAGTAACAAAAACTCTGTAAAGGAAGATAAATCCTGGGTTTTACCTGAGGTTATTTCTTCTTCCCTTCTCTTACAGAAGTTAATAAACTCTGGTCAATAGCAGTCAGACACCTAACACTAGATAGGGGGCGAAGGGAAGGAAAGAAACTCCAGTAATCCTCCTCTTCTATTATGTTTCTTTATTGTTCTGTGCTTCATGCCTTTCAGCGGTGGAATCATAAACTGCCCTTAATAAGAAGCAAATCTCATCAACTGGAAAGAGAGAGACATTATTTTCTGCTCCTGCATGAGGAATGTTTCTTCTCTGCTCCTAATTACATGGAATGAAATAATGCTGTGATATGGCACAGAATTTTATTGTGGCAATAATTCCTTGGTCCTAGTGGCATTATACTGTATGAACAGACTAGGAGAATGTATCTTTGCTGTATCTAAGGTTTTGCATCTGCTGTTGTCCTTCATGGTGTCGGTCTTGAGGTATGACTGTCATATTGGAGGTGAAGAAGTGTGGCATTGTGGGTAAAGAGAGACCTCTCCTCCACCTTTTCTCTGATGATGTTGTGAAATGCCATCAAAGTCACTGGCTGAACACTTCAGAATATAGGCTAGTTGCAAGGTTGGGATTTTCGTTCATTTGCGTTTGCTCCATTGTGTGTTTTGGTGGGCTCTTGAGAATTTTTCATCCTTTGATCCAGAGTGGTGAAATTTTTCACCCTTTGATCTAAAGTGGTGAAATTTGAACAGTACTAAAACCAAATTGATCCAAAGTTAAGGGCGCTGACAGCAAGTAATACCTTTTCTTCACTAGCAAAAAAAAAAAAAAAAAAAAAAGTTACATTATATAGCAAATTTAGGAAGAACTTAGGAAGAACTTGTTTACAAAAGTGCTCAAAATCATGCATGTTCCAAATCTGTTAGTGTGTGTGTATATATATATATATATATATATATATATATATACACACACTATATTGCCAAAAGTTTTGGGACATCTGCCTTTACGTGAACTTTAATGGCATCCCATTCTTAATCCATAGGGTTTAATATGGAGTTGGCCCACCCTTTGCAGCTATAACAGCTTCAACTCTTCTGGGAAGGCTTTCCACAAGGTTTAGGAGTGTGTTTATGTGAATTTTTGACCATTCTTCTAGAAGCACATTTGTGAGGTCAGGCAGTGATGTTGGACGAGAAGACCTGGCTCGCAGTCTCCGCTCTAATTCATCCCAAAGGTGTTATTTCGGGACAGGACTCTGTGCAGGCCAGTCAAGTTCCTCCACACCAAACTCACTCATCCATGTCTTTATGGACCTTGCTTTGTGCACTGATGCGCAGTCATGTTGGAACAGGAAGGGGCCATCCCCAAATTGTTCCCACAAAGTTGGGAGCTTGAAATTGTCCAAAATGTCTTGGTAGGCTGAAGCATTAAGAGTTCCTTTCACTGGAATTAAGGGGCCAAGCCCAAACCCTGAAAAACAACCCCACACCATAATCCCCCCTCCACCAAACTTTACACTTGGCACAATGCAGTAGGGCAAGTACCGTTTTCCTGGCAACCGCCAAACCCAGACTCATCCATCAGATTGCCAGACAGAGAAGCGTGATTTGTCACTCAAGAGAACACGTCTCCACTGCTCTAGAGTCCAGTGGCGGCGTGCTTTACACCACTGCATCCGACTACAAATGTTTATAGAAGCGGTCTGCATGCCTAGGTGCTTGATTTTATACACCTGTGGCCATGGCAACATGTTCTCCAACCAATATGCCTATATAGGTTGTTTGTCACTTCCCTGAAATATGACCCATAGGAGCGTTTACTAAAGTTGCGCCCCTATCGACAACAGGACTTTTTCATTTTATTTCATGAAATATGACCCATAGGAGCGTTTGCTAAAGTTGCGCCCCTATCGACAACAGGACACTTTCATTTTATTTCATGAAATACGACCCATAGGAGCGTTTGCTAAAGTTGCACCCCTATCGACAACAGGACACTTTCATTTTATTTCATGAAATACGACCCATAGGAGCGTTTGCTAAAGTTGTGCCCCTATCGACAATAGGACACTGCTCAATTGGCAGAGCATTGCAATATATAACAATATGCAATCATGTGATCATGCAATCGTGGGTTCGATCCCAGGGAACGCATGTGCTCATAAAGTGTATATGCACTATAAATCACTAAGGGTAGGTTTAGGGGTGTGGTGTATGTAGTCGTTAATAAAAAAATGAGTTTTGCTAAATGGAAATAGGACAAATGGTGTAAAAAGTCCACACACTGCATTTAAATGAACATGCATTTTGATTGGTAACGACAGTCATCCGTCATTTCATGACGACAGATGTCATTATTCAACACAACACTGTCATTATTTTTACGCCAGCTAGAGGGCGATGACTTTAAATAGTAAATATAGGTCATAATAAGGTGCTTGAAAAACAAACTATAGGTCCTTTTATTTTAGAGGACAGTCTGGGCCATGGAAGTGATTGGAACACCTGAATTCAGTGATTTGGAGGGGTGCCTCAATACTTTTTGGCAATATAGTATATGTGCAAAAAACATTTTTTTTTTTTATTAAAAAATAATAAAATTAATCTGTTAGCAGTAAATATTTATAGATTTATTTATTTATTTATAGTAAATATTTATATAATACAGTGTTATAATGTTAACTAAAATTAAAACTAAAACCATTATTTAGTTCATTTAGTTTAACTTGATGTACTAAAATAACTAAAATTAAAAGTGTAATAAAAATGTATAAAAAACTATATAGACATATAAAAAGATAATTAATAACAATGACAAAACACAACAAAATGAATAAACAAACTAAAATTACAATGAATACAGAAAATATACACATAAAAAAAATCTATTTTACTTTATTTAATTTAAATCTAATTTTATCTAAATTATACTAAAATAACAATGATTGGATATCAATATAGATGATCTTTTTGGATAATATTATCAAAAATATTATTATAAAGTATCATAAATGTTTTACCAGTGCTTGGTTGTTTTTTTAGACAGCACATAAAAGGCATGAATGTACCTCTCTCTCTCTCTCTCTCTCTCTCTCTACCTACCTATCAGCAGGTATAAAGCCATTTTCCTAGAGCTCAGGTGATTGGCTCAAAACATGATGTCTGTAGGATGAGCACAGATGACAGATTGTGCCAGCTGAGCGAGTATGATTGAGATGAATATGAATGCTAACGGATACCTCTCTCCAGGTATTATTATTAGACCTCATTGAGAGACAATCCAAGTGTGTTTGCTTGTTTTCCATGGCTCTATGTGAGACTAGAATACCAAATGTACATTTTAAACCAATCAAGCGCTTCCTATCTGGAGCCCGAGGCTCTTATTTTTGCTGCATTCTCTGTATGGTAAATTATTGCTTTGTTTACAATTGGGTCCTGCTTAGCTTACAGTCATCTATCTTGGGCACCTTATTGCACTTATTTGCAATATGATAACAACTTAAGCTCAATTTTCACAGCTTTAACTAGACCTGCTGGGAATATGTTTGTTCTCAGTGCCCTGACTGGAAGATGTCCCCATCACTCCAACTCCACATTTCTGTCACGTAAAAGCTTGGCAATATAATTATTCCATATGAATTATACCATGCAGTATCTCTGTAAATGATTGAAGAGGCAAAATTAGTTCCTCAAGGTAATTGAAGTGTTAGATAAATTAGCCAAAGTTTGAGATTGTTTTCTCCTTCTCCTTCTTTAATTCCTGAGTGTATCACTTTGCAAAACCCTTCGCAACAATCTAGGGGAGGCGAGAGTTTAGGAAGGCAATTGGCTATAGCGGCTCTGGACTGCTGACGGCTTCAAAGAGAGACCCTGAGCAATTTCACCATTCACTCTGCGCCATTGTTTTGAGTTATTATTCTGCTACCTCAGTTCTGCAAATGTTAACTAACCGAGAATCGCGCTCCAGCTGCAAATGTATTTGGCTGTTTGACTTTCCAGTGTGAGATCAAATGCAAATCATTCTTAAAAATCCTGCGTAAAGCACAGTCAGTCTCTCCAGGGAGATTCAGAGGCTGACATTAAACAAGACTGTAATATTGCTGAAATGAGCAGCAGAACACATTCAACTCATCATGGAAATGTTAAGTTTTAAATTGGAGGGTTTTTTTTTGTTTTGTTTTGAGTGGGCGAGAGTGGAAGAGGAAGACGGTCTCTAATGTATGCTCAGTTTGAGGGGTCGGGGGGTGTTTAGTCAGAACTGTGGTGAACTAAATCAGCGTTTATGTATAATGGAAATGTTCCATGTTTTAAAAATGCCACTTAAGTGCCATTTCTCTGTGACTTGGATGGATTTGATTAGTATCGCTATTTCATACACTGTGCTTTTATGCATGTGATATGATTGGAATCGCTGTCACTTTACTCACTGGCTCACTTAAAGTGCTGCTTCCAATATCACTTTTCAGACTATTCTCTTTAGTCCCTTTGTAATTTAGATCCATTTAGAATACACACTATAATGAGGATTTTTTTTAACCAATGTTTTTTTCTCCTTGGCCTCTATTACCACATTTCTTGCTGGTATCATAATCCAATTGTGTGTCCTACTCCTTGAAGTGGATAAAGTTATAAGTGTACTTTTAGAAGGGAGGAAAATGGCCCACAATTGCGTTGAAAATCACTGAATTAATCATTCCAGGCACATTGGAAATATGGGCCTATGGCGACATTTCCGCAAACTGATATTACGTTGCTTCTTGCACTTCAGAAGTGAAATGTCTAGTGAGTGGTGTTCAGTTGAGACCTTTTTTTTTTATTTCTGAGGCTATGCTAATATTTTTCCTCTCTTTCTGTGGCTAGCGTTTATATGTTCACACTATTTGTCCATAAATACTACTTATTAACAAGATGCCTTTAAACAAATATTATTTAAAAATATACTTCATTTATGGTGATTCTACATTATTTTTCTGGATTCAGTGTGTAAATGTTTATTTTTAAAAATGATTACTTAATCAATCAGTCAATCAATCAATCAGTCAGTCAGTCAATCAGTGAATCAATGAATTCACAGCCCTAATCAGTCTTTTTTATTCAATATTGCACAATGTTTATATATATATACTGTTTAAAAGTTTAGGGTCAGTAAGATTTATGTTTTTGGAAGTTAAAAAATTATTAAAAAAACAATTTACAATTTAAAATAACTGTTTTCTGTTTGAATATATTTTATAAAGTAATTTATTCCTGTGATCAAAGCTGAATTTTCAGCATCATTACTCCAGTCTTCAGTGTCACATGATCCTTCAGAAATCTGCAAATATGCTGATTTGCTGCTCAAGAAACATTTCTTATTATCATCAATGTTGAAAACATTGAAAACAAATTCTTTGACTGTAAAAAAAGCAGCATTCATGAAATTAGATACCTTTTTTGTAATATTATATAAATGTCTTTACATTTTCTTTTGATTAATTTAATGCAGTCTTGCTGAATATATATATATGTGTGTGGACTTTTATATATATATATATATATTCAAAAACAACTTACTGAGCCCAAACTTTTGTGTAGTGTATTATGGTAGTATTGATATGGAGTAGTACCATGGTACTTTGAAAGATACTCTAGTACTGAATGATTACCGTGCTCATGTACTGTGGTATTTACATGATACGCACTTCAAAGAATACCATGATGTCATGGTCCATTTCTAAAAAATACGCTAATACCATGGTTTATTTTTGTAAGTGTATAATCTTACAAAAATGTTTGAAAATATTAACACATCTGCGTTTCCTATAACATACCGTTCTATTCGTTAAAAAAATGCTTGTGATAATAAACTATTGCAATTTTAAGATATCAAATTCTGCAAAATCTCTCTCCCAAATCTGCTGTCTACTATATTGATATGCTGTCCCAACCACTCTGTCTCCATAGTAACAAGAAAACCTCTTAACGTCCACAAACTTGGAGTTCTTAGCGCAGAGGAAGGTGATCCCTCTTGCTGCGGTTTCAAAGGACGCGGACCCTTGATGGATCTTTGTTCATCTGCCCTGTTTTGTTCCTCCCCTTGTACTCATTCATCTGCTGGCGAAAATGAAGAAGCTGTCGTCGTTCAGACGGCATTAATTTTTCATGAAAATATCAATTATGTCCTGTAATAGAGAGTTCGCATGCACCGCCCAGGAGGGATCGGCCATCCTCCATGCAATCATCCCAAATTTGGCCTTGTGCTCTGCTTATACCCTTCATCCCTAGCTCTCTCCACCCTGAGAGCCATACTCTCCTAATTAGTCACCAGGAGGAGAGGGGGCTCTATTAGGACCAGTGATGAATCATTATCTTCCGTAATTGGCCCTCCAGTCCCCCAGGGGGTGCCCTGCTCCAGACTGCCCAGCTGGAGGAGCCCATCCTGCCACGGCATGAAACTGCAGCTGCAGAGTGAGCCAAACTTCTTTTTTACTGCAAAGCCTCCATTAATAATCCTGAACCTCAGCTCATACTAATAGGTTCATATTAATCATTGTTTGGGTGATGCGGTTCTGTAATTGAGAGCCGCCTTAAGAAGATTAATTTGGTGTAATATTCATCACAGAGGGGAAGAGAGTTATTGGTATTCATTATGATGCTGATGTTGCCACAGCAATTTTGCAAAGGCGGGTAAAGCTTTGTGAATGCGGCCTTGCAAAATGATAAATAACTCGTTTATGATTCTGTATTACTCTACAACAACAGTTTAGATACATTTCCATATAGTGAGTGAGGGAAGTTTTTTCTTTGTTGGAACAGAAGTTGATTTGTGGTGGCCTCTGCGAACTGGTTAGATTTATAAATACTATAGGTTTGTAAATAGGATTATTCTCCCACACTCAAAAAAATATTTAGGCTGCCTAGATGTAAGATTTATGTATTTGAATCGCTTATAAAACTTCCATCCGTTTGAATTACACAGTTTTAACATAAACCAACTAATAAACTTAATGTGATGCATATTTGTAAATGAAACGTATGATTTCTGCACTCAAAAAATAATCGCAGAGTTTATTTTTAATTATTTGCATCTGTTTGATTTTATTTAAATAATCATATTTTCAAAATGTTTTCATTCAAATTGCTTAGAATCAGCATAAATCTGTTCATGGTGAAAACAGTTATATTCATGAATAAAATATGGCTGTGGAACAAGCAATATTTAATTAATTAAATATAAGATTGTATGAGATTTAAACAATTGGGATTTTTTGATAAATATATAAACCTGGTTATAAGGGCTGGGACAATACTATCGATGCATCGCGATTCGTGCATCGTTTCTGATATTTTCCAAATGCATCGCAAATCGATTCTGAGCTTAGTTTTTCAACAGCAGATGGCGCTATAGGCTATTTTTTTTAACTGCATACTCAAATGTTTACGAAGAAGAGCGCTCGTGCATTCGGCTGACGATGTATTTGCACCTCAGAATGCTTTTATGATGCGAGATTAATGTAAACAGCCCACTGCAAACACCCTTGTAATTCGCTTCAACCTTTTCGAACTTTATGAATGATTATTTTATAGAAGGTTCAAGTGGTGTGTGTAAGGAATTGGAAGGAAGGAGAGTACGGCTGTTTCTAAAGCGCGCAGTGCCATCTGCTGTTAAAAACTAAGCTCAGAATCGATTTGAGAGAGAATCGGTACATACGGAAAATATTAGAATCGATCCAGAATAATTTCTCGATTGGCGATGCATCAATGTATTGTCCCAGCCATACGGGTTATTGTGCATTTAAAACACATTTATTAGTAATAAAGAGGAAATTCTGTAGACCTACAGTAAGTTAAAACTCACTCTACATTCCTATTTTACTGAACCACATGTTGCACTAACCTGATACCACAAATAACTGTTTATATAAGTACAGTAAAGGTTAAAAACTATGGAAGCCTGGTACTTTATATATTTAGAATATATCAGAGTGTGACTTTTAAAGCTCACAAATGTATTTCTCATAATTGCTGTTCTATTCCATAGTTGCCACTTTATTTCTCACAGTTTTTTTTTTTTTTTTTTAACTATCTCACCATTAGTTTTTTATTTATTTACTCTGAGGCAGATGCTGGCTTTCATAGGAAACATAAAAAACTAAATCAAAGAATAAACTGAATTTTCACACTGCCTACAAATATTCACACATATTTTGATTTTCCAGTGTTTGTTGAAGAAGCTGTAGAGAACTGCTCATCTGTCTTCAAAAGAAGACAAGTCTGCAAATTAAGTCAACAACTTTGAAGAAAACCGCATCTTCATGGATGAGAGACCAGGGAATCTCTTGGCTCTCATGCTCGGCAGCAGAATGAAGATGTCACTTGTGACAAACTGGCTACTACGGTGAGCTCTCAGCCCATCACTTACATTGTCAGTGTGTGTGTTTATATACATCCATGTTCTTGTATACACAGGGCATGCCTGTAAAGTGAGATCTATGGCCACCCTGGGTCACATCAGGTAATCATTGCTTACTTTGTGAAGAGGGAATGACGTTAGCTTGTGCCTTATAAATAAACTAGGCCCACATTTATCTATCTATCTATCTATCTATCTATCTATCTGTCTATATATCTGTCTGTTTGTCTATTGTAGGACATAATTATTGATGTAGGCAGACATCAATAATTATGGTAACATATAGTACCAAGTTAAATTAGACTTCTAGACTTCTAGGTTAAACCGAATGTTCATCTTTCCAGAGTTCTGTGGGTCTTGCTAAGCTATTTTTCCTCCCACCACTTATCTTAAGCAACTTTCCACATTGACTGTGATGGCAATGACAAATGCTCACCCCTTCTACATTCTTTTTTTTTCCTTCTTTTTCAGTCTGCATTTCTGAAGCCCTGGTGGGGATTACTGGAACAATAACTGGTGGATTTTCTCTCTAGCATTGCTTAAAAAAATCAACTTTGAAATGCCAGCTGTGATAAATGAGATCTGTCAAAACTGGCTAGAGTAGTGTGTGATTTTAAGTTTGCGTTCATTTTTCATGAATTAAGTGTATTACTAAGAGAAATTTGACATGCAGTTGTTAGAAACACTGTAGCTTCAGGCATCTTGTCTGTGTTGGTCCTTCTTCGTGGAATGGATTCAAAGACAATCCTAGTGACTTTGTTTTTGTATTTGTTCCTAAATAAGACTTGGTTTTCAGCAGGAATTGAGATGTAGTCCAGCACAGCCTCCAAAATTAGATAAAAATGTTGTGAGAGTGTTTACTGTAAACTGTAAACCCCAGTATATGTATGTATATGTATATATATATATATATATATATATATATATATATATATATATATATATATATACACTACCAGTCAAAAGTTTAGAATCGGTAAGATTTTTAATGTTTTTAAAAGAAGTTTCGTCTGCTCACCAAGGCTGCATTTATTTAATTAAAAATACAGTAAAAACAGTAATATTGTGAAATATTTAAAATAACTGTTTTCTGTTTGAATATATTTTATAAAGTAATTTATTCCTGTGATCAAAGCTGAATTTTCAGTATCATTACTCCAGTCTTCAGTGTCACATGATCCTTCAGAAATCATTCTAACATGCTGATTTGCTGCTCAAGAAACATTTATGATTATTATCAATGTTGAAAACAGTTGTGTACTTTTTTTTTTCAGGATTCCTTGATGAATAGAAAGTTCAAAAGAACAGCATTTATCTGAAATACAAAGCTTTTGTAACATTATACACTACCGTTCAAAAGCTTGGGGTCAGTAAGAATTTTTATTTTAATTTTTTTGAAAAGAAATTAAAGAAATTAATACTTTTATTCAGCAAAGATGCATTAAATCGATCAAAACTGACAGTAAAGACATTTATAATGTTACAAAAGATTATATTTTAAATAAATGCTGTTCTTTTGAACTTTCTATTCATCAAAGAATCATGAAAAAAAATATTGTACACAAATATTTTGTACAATTGTACACAATAAATGTTTCTTGAGCAGCAGATCAGCATATTAGAATGATTTCTGAAGGATCATGTGACACTGAAGACTGGAGTAATGATGCTGAAAATTCAGCTTTGATCACAGGAATAAATTACTTTATAAAATATATATATATATATATAATATATATATATAATGTTAGAGCTGCACAATTAATCGTAAAAAGATCGCAATCTCGATTCAAACACCCACGCAATCTTATTTATTAATGTCAATGTCTATTAAACCTTTGACAAAATCATACCGGACCCTTCAAATCTGTGTTTGTGCTGCCGCGCTGAGCCAGAGAGAGCAGTTTTGAACCACTCAGTAGTTATTTCTGTGTTACAAATATTTAAATTATCACAAAAGTACTGAGATAAAAGTTAAGATATAAACACTGATGTCTACGATAACGATCAAAATAACGAAGCACAAATCACCTTTTGAAACTAACTTGGCGCTTCAAATAACGGTTGTATCAGTTACATCTCGCACTACTAGGTGGCGAGGTGACAAGTTGTTTTTTTGGCAAGGCGACGCAAGTGACCATTAAAAAATATATTTGTCATTGAATCATTCATTCAAAAGATTTGTTCAAAAACACTGATTCATCCAGTAATGAAACAAGTATTTATTAATGAGTCATTGAATTAATTCAAATCCATTTTTTTAATTAATTCATTCAAATTAATGAAACATTTTCCCAACAATTAGAGTCCAGCAATTAACATTTTGTCAGAAGCTCTAGTAAATTACATGTTATTTTGTTTAGTAGTATATTCAGAATTATGAATTGTGATCTCTATTTGAAACTGAAAAATCGCAATTCTCATTTTATCCAGAATCGTGCAGCTCTAGTATGTGTGTATATATAGTGTGTAATATATATATATATAGCCCCCACTGAAAAACCCTACTCTAGAAGTCTATTTGAATCATAATGCCAATCAACTGCTAGTTGTAACACTGTTAAGACCAAGACCATCCCGTCCCAATGCCACCCACAGCACCAAAACTAGAGCACATTCATTTGAGAAATTACTGATGGCCTTTGGCAGGCTAGTCCGGATTAGGTGATCTCTCAAGGGAGTGTCTGAGCCCTGCTCAGTATCGAACCACTATTACAGAAAATCTGGACTCATCCATGCGTTTCTGTTTATTTCCACATCTTTTTTTTTACAGGCTGGTCCGTGGCTGTTTTCAATAGAAAGCATGCATGCTTCTCTTTAATGGCATTTAAGAAACCATTAGAGGGAAGAAAATTGCAATAAATTAGGAGTTATTCAGTAATGAGCTCATGAGTGAAGCGCTCTAGAGTTCTTATTAAGGACGGCTGGTCACAGACACTTAATTCAAAAACATTAGCTCTAATTCATTTGTTAATATTTATTAGAGTAGGCTCTGAAAGAGGAATGGTTTAGAGATGATGGACTTGTAATTAGGCTTGGGCTGAAAATGACTCCAAGTGACTTTCTGGCTCACTGGCAACTCCTCACCAAGTTCATAAATGAAACTGGGCTCCTCTGCAGAGCTCTGGGGTCAGTGAGAGGGAACAGGGGAACTGACCCAGATCAGCCCCCTACAGATGTAGTAATGTTCAATATCAAAACATGACTGGATGAAGGAGAGATGAAGATAATTAGAGCTGGAATTAAAAAGCAGCTTTAATTAGAGCAGGACTGTAATGTATTGTTGACTGAACCCCTTGAAATGTATGACACATTTCAGGCATTTTTTTGCAACTGTAAAAATATATGTATATGTAAATATGTATATGTATGTATTACATGTATTATATGTTACCAAAAAATCTTACTGACCCCAAACAACTATATAAATACATTACTTACTACATAATTAATTGGTTTCAGTAGGGTAAACTTAAATTAATCAAATTAACTTTGTGTATTTAGTTCTTTTTCTGTTGAGTTCACTAAACTGACACATTTTAAATAATCTGAATTGTTTTAATGTTTTGAGTTTTATGAACTTGTTTCTTTTAATTTAGACAAATGTAAGTTTAACTGAAACTGGGCTAGGGTTTCTATTTCCCAGCATGCTTTGTCATGACACTCAAAAGGGAGAGTAAATGCTAAAATTGTGACATAGGCGAAGTACAGATCTAATGTCTAGCGAATGTGCAAAGACTAAGTCAAATGCCCTTTACAGAAAAAGGTAAAACAACGTTGTTTGAGGAGAACGATTTTTTCGCCCAACCACGTTACTTCTGCCTACGTCACGTGAGCGTGACCTTTCCAGCATGATTACGTAATGCATGGAGAATCGCAGAGCAGTGCCAGATAAGCATTTGTGGTTAAAAAGTATATACATTTTTATTATTTTTAGAAAATGACCGATCGTTTCACTAGACAAGACCCTTATTCCTTGGCTGGGATCGTGTCGAGCCTTTTGAAGCTCCACTGAAACTGCAATTTGGACCTTCAACCCGTTGTACCCCAGTGAAGTCCTCCATGTGGAGAAAAACCCTGGAATGTTTTCCTCAAAAACCCTTAATTTCTTTTCGACTGAAGAAAGAAAGACATAAACATCTTGGATGACATGGGGGTCAGGAAATTTTAATTCTGAAGTAAACTAATCCTTTAAACATTTTGATGTAACTAATTACCTCAATTTTTTTCAATTTATATATATAAATCAAAAGGATGAGTTCCTGACCAGCAGCGAGAAGCAGAGCCAAAGATAACACTAACAGAAAGAGAATACAAGAGACAAAAGCACTGGTTATGTGACCGAGCGTTCTGGAGGCAGAGAGAGTGGCACTGCCCTGTTCAGTGACAGCGCTTGCTGTGGGGCTTCTGTCCCCTCAGACATTCAGGGGTGAAGGAAAGAGCGGAGAGGGGAAGGGGAGTGATCACTCCAGGGATGGCAGCGCTAGAGGAGGGCCGGCGACGAGCAGTCATTCCCATGTGGCTCAGGCCCATCAGCACAGTCAAAGTGAGGAGCACAGGGGGCACTTGTCTCCTCTAATCACACCACAACCCTACTGATAAAACCACGCACCGTGTCCACCACTCACTAGGCTCACACGCTGGAGGAGATGCAGACTAAGATTGTGATTTGTTTGTTCTCCTGTTTACACTGGCTTGTTATTTGCTTGTTTGAAAAGTAGAACACCATTTAATGTCTGTTATAGCTAAAGTGCTATGAACACTGCGTGACAAAACAGTGATACAGACACTGTTAGAGCTATATTAAAGGATTAGTTAACTTCAGAATTAAAAATTTCCAAATAATTTACTGACCCCCATGTCATCCAAGATGTTTATGTCTTTCTTTCTTCAGTTGAAAAAAAATTCTAGGATTGTAGGATTTTTCTCCATATAGTGGACTTCAATGGGGACCAACAGGTTGAAGGTCCAAATTGCAGTTTCAGTGCAGCTTCAAAGGGCTCTACACAATCCCAGACGAGGAATAAGGGTCTTTTCTAGTGAAATGTTCTGCTGTTTTCTAAAAAAAAAAAAAAATTGATATACTTTTGAACAACAAATGCTCATCTTGCACTAGCTCTGCGATGTGCCACGATCAAGTGTTTACAAAGCGAACGTGCAAAGACTAAGTTTAACGCCCTTTAAAAAAAAGGTAAAACAATGATGTTGTACGATTTTGAAGTTGAAGGAGAAAATGGGATGGAGTTTTTCATTCTAGAGAGGCTCTGTCCACACCCGAAAACAGTAAAGTAAGCTCGACAGTATGGGAGTTTTTCGGCTTCCAAGAAAACAGCTCCTTAGACAGCCCAATCTGCAGGATTTTCAGTTCGTAGGGTGGCAACACCACCAACCTTTTTACCCACCTCCGTGTCCATCACCCTGCGGATTTCGCCATTTTGCAGAGTAAATTGCGATTATTTTACTAGTCATGGAATGTGTTCATATATTTAAATAAAGGGTGATTCTTTTAATAAGTAACAGTTACCGCGTTTTTTTACTCGTCATACTCAGGGTGATGTAGCTATGCGTGCAGTTATATGCCCTCAAAATTCAAGATACACGGGCATTTTTGCCCCGACGAGTTTTGTCATTATCATATGATAAGATGTAGTTGTTATTACAATATCGCACGAGTAAGAGTGCCGTTTTCCCCAAATCAGCACAAATGCAATGTTCATTTAACTTATTGCTAAATGAACAATGTGAGTTACATTTATTGTCAATATTGTTTGTTTTTTTCTATATTTCGAAAATTTCAAAATTACGAACAGCAGAACAGAGCCCCCATGCAACAGACAGAAATGTTATTGTTATACTGACTGAATCCGCGTTTAGAACGAATCAGTTTAATGATTAAATGACCCATTCAATAAAGACGGTCACTTTCTTGCTTCTTGAATGAATCAGTCATTTGAACAAATCGGTTGAATGACTCACTCACTCATTAAGACAGTGACTTGCTGCCACCTACTGGCAGTTTAGTTTCATATTTAAAGTATATTTTAATTAAAAAGTTTAATTAGAAAACATTCCATATTTAAATATTGAATTAAATTTATGTTGACAAATTGTAAATGCTGTGTAAATATATTAATGCCACTTCTCATTCTGTGTCACCTCTGTATTGCAAAGATAGATTTTGTTGATAATGATTTCATTTGATTGGTAACAGCCATAATGTATAGGCAACTAGGCTAGTATTAATTTTTTTTTCTTCAGGTCTTAAAAAGCCTTAAATTTGACTTTAAAAAAATGTGCAGCAACCCTGAAAGAGAAAAACTAAATAAACAAAGTAAAAATTATTTAGACTGATACATTTTTCCCCCCAAGGATTCTATAGATATCGCGATATATCGATATCGTGAATTCTTTTGGCCACAATAACCGTGGTGTGAAAAATCTAATATCGTGACAGCCCTAATATATATATATATATATATATATTAATTTTTTTTTTTTTTTTTTTTTTTTTTTAGAAAATGACTGATCGATTCCTCGGCTGGGATCGTGTAGAGCTCTTTGAAGCTGCATTGAAACTGCAGTTTGGACCTTCAACCTGTTGGTCCCCATTGAAGTCCACTATATGGAGAAAAATCCTAGAATGTTTTCCTCAAAACCTTAATTTCTTTTCGACTGAAGAAAGAAAGACATGAACATCTTGAATGACATGGGGGTGAGTAAATTTTCCGGAAATTTTAATTCTGAAGTGACCTAATCCTCTAAGGATATTTTTAGGTTATTATTGTATTGGTAGTTATTTTTTATGACTCTCTTTTCAGAGGAAATGCCATAAAAATTAGACTACAAACTTGAAGTTTAACAGTTTTTACTTGTAAATTTGTCCAAATGAAATTTCAAATAAAAAATCAAATGTTTTATGTCATATGAATGGAAGTGACAAAGAAATGAGATCCTATGGGGAAAATTTGCATCAAATATACCAAGTATTTTTCTTACACATACTAAATACGAATTATATTAACTTGTACTTAATATATAAAATATAAACTAAAGCATAACATTCAGAAATGTCAAAACACTTAAATAATCAGAAAAATAACATTGAATTAGTTTAATGTTGCATTTGTACCTATGTGAAAATTTTAAAATATATATTCCCCCTTCTATTTAGCTTTTGATTAACATGTTCTAAACAGTATGTAAACATAATTGATTATAATTGCCTATTCCAAACATAAACCATATACTTGTAGTGTAGCTTAATTTTTAGACTGACAAAAAATACACAAAATACAAATTTCATGGACTTTTTACAAAGAAAAGGGGGAAAGTTCAAGACATCTTGTTTATTTTGGAAACTTACTAAATGTCTAAGTGTTCTTGAAATTTGTGCTTTTGATCAAATGAATAGCAATTTAAGTTATACTGCACATTTGTGGTTTACATCAACATTTTATAATTTCCCCTCGAGAATGGATTTGTTGGAAAGAAAGTTTCTGATCGCCTTTATAAGCACAGTTGTTTTGTATCCAGGCGGAAATGCCTCGTGAATACGACATCTCTTGCACTTCAGTGCTCATCACACTTTTTCACATGAATTGTTCTCATATGACCATCACTTTTTCTGCCCTAATATGAAATGTGTGTAAATAACCACATTAATCATTATTTGTTTCTGCAGCCATAAAACCGTGAAGAGTTGAAGAGCGTGACTCTATCCTAACAATAATCCTGGTGAGTAATGGTCAGCTGCTGAATTAATGTTTTATTATACTGTCTCTTAGCAAATCAGAAAACTGTTCTAAGGCTTTATATGTTTTACCTTTTCTTTTGTTAAATTATTTTTAAAATGATATAAACCTCAACAAAGTGCATTCTTTTCTTTTCTTATATTGTTGATGTTCCATGATAACAAATAAGATCAACTGTAAGAAGCACACACTAACGTCTTCTAATTTGTGTTGCATTCTCTCATAATTAATTTTTTTATCAGAACATTTTTCTCATCAGCCAACAATTTCTTTTCAAATACACCAGCATTTATGCTGCTTTTAGCTGCCAGCCGTCCTACTAAACAGCTACAGTTGAATAATCAAATCAGACTAAATGACTGAGCATTAATGCTATTGTTTTAAGTGAGTCATAATTAGCATTTTGGCTAATTGTGTCTGCAGGGGATACATGGGGTTAAAAGAGGCAAAGACCCTTTCCTTCAGATTTAACTCTTGTTCCACAAAGGCACAAATCAGTGTAGCATTATAGTCAGAAAGATAATTATTATCTCTTAAGGAAATAAGGACTCGAGGGCTTTTCCCCATCATTTCTCCCCCACTCAAACATTTAGCATATTTGTCGTTCTTAAGAAATACCTCTCTGCCCTTGGTTTAATGCCAGTCTGTAATGACTATGACAGAATGCGTGGAGCTATGCCACCTTATTTTTGGATGTAACCTGGTGTGAAGGGCACTGGCCAAACAAATATGGAAGCTTATGCTGCTAATTACCAAAGCGTGAGATGCCTGAAGCTCTTTAACTCAAAGAGAATCTTTCTAAATTTGATTTGCACACAGCCTGTAAAATACCAGTACTGTTTACCACAATAACAGAGTATCAGATCATCAACAAGCAAAGTGACCCTGAACAGTTTACAGTGTTTTTAATTAAATTTTCATTTTTATTTATTTTCTTAATTTTTTTATAAGTTACTTCATAATGCTCATGTACTGACAACGTTTTATATATATATATATATATATATATATATATATATATATATATATATATAATAGTGTGTGAAAATGATAACAGCTAGTTTGTGATAAGGTTGCACACAGTCGACACAAAAGAATGATATTGGCTGATAGTTATGTTGGATAATAGCCATGTAATTAGAACATGAAATTCTGTTTAAGACCCTCGTTAAACTTACTTTGGAAGAACAATGCAATAATATTATAAATCACTAAAAATTGCTTTTATTAAGAAATGTTTTTTCTTAAAAGACAAAATGTTCGTTTCTCAATGTCATTCTGCTCTGATATTTTTTTCTTTTTTTTTTGAAAAGTTCATTTCTGAGGTAGTTGGTACCAGGCGAGGGTCTCCTTTGTCATCCTAAATAGATGTCTCAGCGCTCCGCTCTGCCTTTTCTACAGATCAGAAGAAAAACAGTAATGAAAAGTGAACAAATGAAATCAAATAAAACAGGGTCACACATCACTATAAGGGCACCAAATGGTCACTGGCATGGAAGTAATCTTTTTTTCTTGTGTTTCTGCAGAAAAATGGGAAAAAGCCATCAGCTCTAGACTCACAAAAAGAGGGGAAAAAAGCAAGTTGTTATTTTGCCCGAAGCGCAGCTAACTGCATCAACAAAAAAAATGTACGGTCTGCGCAGAGCGCTGTGTGACAGAGGAAAGCCAGTCATTTTAATAAAAAAGGACAGTTCTTTTGTGAAAAAGTGCTGAGCCGTTTGCATTCTGGGCAGGCAGAAAAATGTTTAAATAACCTGATTTTTATTCTATCTGATATGCGGTTATGTGCGTGTGAGGGTGTGCTGGTACTTTAAAAGCATGGAAATCAGGGTCTCCTCCAAGTGATCTCCAGGGAGTTCGGCACAGTTTGAAGTACAAATGCTGAATTTATTTAACCTCTTGACAAATATGCATATATCTTCCATTCTTTGAGCCTCATTTCCATAAAAATTCATCTTAAAGACATCAGGAAGTTCTTTTAATTAAGTTAAATGTCAAATTAGAATGCTTTTTTGTTCTCCTTGACAAGTTTGTTAGCTTAAAATGGTAATATTTATTAAAATTCCTTATATGGTACTTACATTTCAGGAAAAGATTGGCGTGTTTGTCATGTTTGCTACATGCTCTATAATGTACATCTCTATTATCTGTGAGGATGTGTGAAAATAATTACTCACGATGGGTTCATGTTTTACAATAACGTGCACTGACAGCTGGCGATGACAGGCTTTGAACCAAATCACAGAAATTGCGTTACCAGAAATCATGCAAGACATGGAAACTTCTTAAATTGGCTGTTGTAATCGAATTGCAATGTTTAAAGATCCATGTCTCTGTGAAAAACGGCAAACACGTGGGCTGTTGAATCCTTTGTTTCCTCAATTAAATTGTTTAATGCATAATATCATTCACATTTTGCATTATCTAATAATGACAGTTATGAAGCTGGGATTATTGTATCACTTTTTGTTTTTTTGCTCATTTATTAAAAAACATTTTTAGCCTGAAGCTTTGAATTGCCAGTCATTACCCGTGCAATACAATCTATAACTTGAGTCAGACGTGATTAATCTAGAAACACATGAAGGTTGAAAAAATATAAATATTGTATTTTAGTTTAATATCTTTACTTAACTACAGGTACACTATGTAACTTTGGCCCTCTAGCAGTTTCTAAACAAAACTGCATACATTTTGAACGTTGTTTTGGTTGTGCTTCGGCTCTGTGTGACTGCGGATGAATATGTTCTCCGGAATAAAAGCCAGTCTTGATTCTCGTTTTATTACAAGCTCTGTCGAGTTCAGTTTGTGCAAGTAGAAGCTACTTTGTTCTGAGTTTTTTTTAAACAGGTGATTCCCTGGAGGTTTGAGATTTAGCTGCTCCATGTCAACCTTTCTTGCTCGTTGTGCACTAACCTATGCTACTCCCAAATGCTTCAAAGTAGCCGGAGCAACTTTTCTCGAGACGCATCTAAAATATAAACGCTTATCGGGCTTAAGATAGTAAACCAGGGTAAGACAAAAATGCTTTTTGGAAGGATCGGTGGTGCATTGACTCATTATTTACGTTTTGTTAATTTTTTGGAAAAAAAAAAAAAAAATGTAGTGCACCTTTATATGCATGTTTTTCCACTTTTTTGAGCATATTTAGTAACAAAAACTAAGTATTTATCTTTAATGTCATGGATTTTTATTTTCCTTGTATTTGAGTTTTCCCTCCAAATCTCTCACTACACTTTTCTTGATGTGTTCAGTTGTTATAGTACACAATGAAGCCTTGTTTTATTACTATTATGTCAAATTTTAATGTTCTTTAATTATAGTTAGGGTTAGCTGTTTAAAGGTATTTTTTTTATGTGAACTACGTCCTACCTTTAAAAAAAGTGAGCTTGGTCTTTCTGGAGCTTAAAGGATACTAAAGGTTATCAGCTTAAAGGCCCGTTCACACCAAGAACAATAACTATAAAGATAACGATAAAGATATAGTTCTAAAAATTGTTTCTAAATATAAAAGAATAACAACCATACCACAGCTATAACAATAATGGTATATCGTTGGGATCACTTTCAGAACATTTTTTTATTTTATTTTTATAGCTGTTGAGTGATAAAACATTGTCAGCCAATCAGAATCCATTCTGATTTAAGGGCTCGTGCATTTAAAATGGCAGATGACATTGCGGAGAAGTTAATCACCGAGGTTTGACAAGTCAAAATCCTTTTTCAAGTATACTTTAAAGAAAATGGATATATGTAAAACAATCGGTCATACCCTCAGAATAAATGGTGAGAAGTATTAAAGAAGATGATATCATTATGTCAGGCTAGAAAACAGTGTAACAAAATTACCTCAGGTATCCAGCATAGTTTCGACAACATTGTCTTACTTTCTTTGAATTTGAGACTAGGTGTTGTTTTTATTCCACTATATTGAATATGTCAGCTAAATTCACTGTTAGATTAGATCGATTACACTAGCTAGATTCACTCGAAACATAGCATACTGAGGACATCTACTGGTTAAAACTGTGTAAATGCAACAAGAGCAGCAAAAACACATTCAATGACATGTTGTACATACTTTTAAACTGCGCGCAACCTTAAAATAAATAGACCGTTATTGTTCGTTGGTGTGGACGCAAATATAATCATTGTTAGAGTTATCGTTCTTGGTGTGAATGGGCCTTAATTCAGTTCTTGACTTTTTAAATGTAAAACCAATGTGAACAGAAGTTTTTGATTTAGATAAGCTTTAGGATATAATGTCCATACATCAATGGTTTCTAACGGGTGGGTTGCAACCCAAAAATGGATCTGATATGTTGGTGCAGTAGAAACTAACTAAATAGTGTGCATGTTTGGTGTTCTATGTCTTACAATAGGCTAATATCATGGGCCATTGCTATTGAAGCATTTATTTTGTTTGTTTCAGGAGGGGAGTTTCTGGATCCAAAACTGTGCCCAGACAAACATTCATCAGCTCCCATTCTCCAAGGACAGAATGATGCACTCCAAAGCCAATTAGGTGCATTGAGCAGAATGTAAACCATGAGCAAATGTGTGTTTACTCCTCACCTTTGCTCCAGGAATGTAAATAGTCTCAGATACTGGCCCACACCAGCAGGCCCACAAGATGAATCGCACCGTGCATTCATCTTCAGCCTTTTTTAATGTTCAGCCGGATCTACTGAGCGCTTCTCTTCCCTTCCCATTGAAATATTGCTTTTTCCCGAGCCGTAGCTCTCCCCTCAGAATCGAACAAATGAAGAGTCAGCATTCGCAGGTTAATACAATATCAAAGTATGACAAATTGTTCAAAGGCAGGCCAGGCCGAAACGCATCTGCATAAAAGCTGACTGGCAGTAGACCGGCGGCTTTTTGATACTATATCTTCAGACTGACAATCCCAGTGGACTTTAATGCATTTTTTTGCATAGCATTATCACATTCTTTTGGCCATATTTTGCATTACTGCACATGCGCACAGATGAAATTTGGCCCAATTATTGTAAAGAGGGAAGAAAGTAACCTGGTGTGAACTTTGGTCTGTGGTTGTGTTATATTTCCTGCCCTGTAGCAAGAAAGTAAGGATGCGTAAGATGTTTTTCTCAGTAGCTTTGTAGGGAATAACGTCATCCTGTGACATAGAAGAAAAAAAAAAACCCTGTGGGTTAAAATGTTGATGTATTAAAGTAGATAGAGCATAGCTCTAAGAAAGGAAAATGGCTTTAGGGCTTTCCAAAACCTGCTTTACATGGTGTCATGTGGGGCGTCTTACCCTGTCTTATCTCTGGGGTTGACACGTGTGACTTTTAATCGATTTGTCACTTATGTGAGCAGATGTTTTATTCCCAGACCCCCATATTTTTAAATCACAGTATTTTAATATAGTATTATAATGTTAGGATATCACTAATCAATTTGTAATGATGGTTGAATTTTGTTTTTTGAAAGTGTTAACTTTTTATATCTATAGAAAATGTCAATTTCTATTTCTTTTTTATTATTGTGTGTATATAATATAAATATTATATATTTATATTTAAAAATACAAATCAGCATTGTATGTAAAACATAATATACATATTAATAAATAAGAATTAAGAAAAAATATTGTAATATATAATAATATAAATGTAAGAACTGCAACTTGTTTTTTTTTTTTTTTAATCCAGGTACAGGACTCAGATTTAAGACAAATAAGAATATATATATATGTATACACACACACACACACACACACACATGCTGTTATTGTCATAATCATATCACTTAATTTTTTGAACTTAATAAGAACTAAAAAAAAAAAAAAACCTTTTCTTTTAATTCTGCACACTTCCAAAAGGGTTTTCTCAGCGATGTCATAGAAGAACTATTTTTGGTTCCCCAAAGAATCTTTCAGTGAATATTTCTTGAAAAAGAACCATTTTTTTCTCATTGCTGAGAAACTTTTAATAAGCTAAAGAACATATTTTGACTATAAAGAACCTTTTGCGATATGAAAAGATTCAATGGATGTTGAAGGTTCTTCACAGAAAGAATGATTCCAATTAAGAATCTTTATTTGTAAGAGTGTGCTGGAACCATCATAATCACATATCACATTATTGTTTTTTTAAATGTTTATTATTGTTTCATTTGCAGAATGTAAATGTATGACTATTGGCGTTATGATTAAATTTTTAACTAATTCTCTCTAATTGATTCCAGGAGACCCTACAGCACATACTGTGGCTGATAAGGCCAATTAGAGCTCATTTTTGCCAAGACCTCAGTGTCATCCACTGTTATTGAACGCTACAGCGGCAGGTGACAAGGTGAGTAATATCAGCCTGCTGTAAGCCACCAGGGAGGGGGTCTCACACAATGTCTTCCCCAGAGAGTCGCCCTGCTCCCCTAAGCCGCACCGCAGGCTCTGTTAAATGTCAGACATCTCCACAGTAGAAGCCTTAATATCAGACAGCGGGACCAGGACAAAAGATCAACTTGGAGCGCTATGAAAGGATAATAACTATTGTAGCTAAAAATGCTTGCTTTTCGGCTCTAATGAGACGGAGAGTACAGCTTTAAAGCTCACGGTTAAGGCCTAATTAATCATTCTTCGTGGCAGTCTCCCGCGGATATCCATTAGAGTTTTATTTCAGAAGCCACCATGCCTTCAATGGCACTCCAATTGTTTTGGAGGGTTTTATATTAACCTGAGTGTAGATTGATTGCTCGGGGTATGAATAGAATGCATGCGGAGATGGATAATGTTCTCCATTGTACGATACGGTGCACACAAAAGTCTTACACAAGTCATGCAGGGTTGTGCGTCTACTTTGAGTGCACTTTGACTATATCATGGCCGTGTTTGTTGTCTGACATTTTGAAGTCATATAATTCTACATCAGCTAGCTGAGTTTCCCCGCTAATACTCCGATATGAAACTAAGCGCCCTACTGTCAACTACTAGGTGAGAAACGCCACTGAACGGAGCTCACGCCCCCTGTCACATCCAGCGGCCACCACCGAGCACCCTTGATGAGTTCATTCTGGCATAAATTAAAAGCGCCGAACGTAAACAGTCTGTTAATTTCCCCTGCTGGCCTGTGGAGAAGATCTCCATCACAGCTGGATGTTCAGCCTCTAGCTGTGCCGAGGGTGGAAATGGCCAAGAGAGGCGACTGCCCCCGCTGTGTTCGCTACAGGAGGGATGCATACAGATTTAGTTTGCTTAATGAAGGCTAATTGTTTGCGAGGGGATGACAAACACTCGGCTGCACTGTGTTGTCTGATATGAGCGGGTTCCATGAGTTCAGCTGTCATTCTGTGCTTACCGCTCACAGCGATGGACTCTCCCTGCCTGCTCATCTCTGCGGCCCATCGCACATGGTTTGTAGTTCGTTTTTATGCTCTCTGACTTTTCTAATTAGAACAGAAGGATAAAACAAGACTTCTGATGCTGCAGTTATAGCCCTTAGTTTAAAGTGAGGCTCAAATCCTGAGTGTAAAAATAATATACAGTGTATATATGAGAGAGATAGATAGAGAGAGATTTTGGTTCATATTGATATGATAGTATCACACAGTTGAAATACTCTCAGGCCGTCTGGCACCAACAACCGCGCCACGTTCAAAGTCACTTAAATCACCTTTCTTCCCCATTCTGATGCTCAGTTTGAACTTAAGCAAATCGTCTTGACCATGTCTACATGCCTGATAATTGAGTTGCTGCCATGTGATTGGCTGATTAGATCGGTTTAGCTGATTAGATATTATAATATAATACATAATACAATATTTATATACGATATAAGCAACTTAATTTAATTTACAAGACTGATTTAATTTACACAACTGATGTGAAGGTCTTTGCCAAATGGTTGTGCTGGTGGTAAGCAATGTTAGCTAGTGTTAAGCAATTTTCCAAAAACATACTGTGCTGATTTTGTTAATTTGCAGTTTTTAGTTTAAACCTTGACCTTTCTCTGTCTCAGAATCCATTCCTCTATCACATTCTCTAAATGTGCACTCATCTCTTCAATGCTTACGTCAGTGAAAACTTTTGTACCAGGCAGATGGAGAAATGTGGTTCAGGTACAGTACATTTTGGCTTAACACCCCAGACCTCATTAATGCAAATCCACTTCCTCTGTACAGGAAGGGAGTAGACTTGATCCATGGCATGGCTCAGCTGGGTCTGGATCAAACCGTGGGTTCAGGGGTTGGGTGGGCACATGTGCCAATCAAATGCAGAATATACTGTATGTAATTTGAGGATAGAGGGTTAGGGACAACCCTAGAGCAGTCTGTTTACTGAACGGGTTGAAGGGTAATGTTTAGCAGGCCTGAAGCTGTTTAATGAGTGACATTAGCCACCTTTGTTTGCTTAACATAATCAGACTGAGGCTTTGATTACATGAGACAATGATTATTATACAGTAGCTGTTTGTTTGATTGCTTGTTCCTGGTGTTCTAAATATCAAATGCACACAGAGACTACATAAAACAAAACTGCAGCTGAAGAAAATAAGAGAATTAAAAAAAAATATTTAGCTAAAAGTAGCTCTAGGAGATTCTCCTGTCATCTTTTTTTTTTTATTTGAAGAATAATGTAAACTTGCAAGTCATCTAATGTATGACAGTCCCCAAAACAATTTCTGTACTATTTGTTACCTCAAAAATAAAAATCCTTTTGTCAGTTACTCACCATTTACTCATTCACTAAAAATGTCTCCTCCGCCTTAGCTCTCAAATCTTAAAGCTCTTGCACAGTACATTCAAATATATGTGAAGATGTGTCACATCACCAATCATCAGATGCGCTGTGGTTCTTTTGAATATAACCCATGAATAATATGGACTTCTTTTATGATACTTGGGGCCAGATTTACTAAACTAGGCAAATCTAATATTGTTGTGCGGTAGCAATCTAGTAAAAGCGCAGATGGGTCTGGAAAGTTCTGTAGGAGATCTATTGACATTGTCCAAATTCATTGTCATGTCAGGTGTAACTGGTCCTACTCGAACCGCTTTGAGCGGGATTCGAACCGGTGTCTCCAGCATGGGAGGCAGGCGCGCTAACAAGCGCTAAAGACTGCAGCCTGTAGTGTCAGTAGCTAGCATGCCTCTTGAGGCCAGGGGAGTGATGTTTACATGCACAGCTCTTACTGGCCTCTGGTACACTCACCCCCCTAAACCTCACTCCCATCTGGGTCACGGTACCAATGTAACCGGGCCTACTCGACCCGCTCAGAGCGGGATTTGAAACCAGCGTCTCCGGCATGAGAGGCGGGCACGCTAACAAAGACTGTAGCTTCTAGCGTTAGTTGGTAGTGTACCTCTTGAGGCCAGGGGATTGAGGTTTACATGCACAGCTCTTACTGGCCTACGTTACACTCACCTCCCTAAACCTCACTCCCATCCGGGTCACGACACCAATGTAACCGGGCCTACTCGACCCGCTCCGAGCAAGATTCGAACCGGCGTGTCCGGCATGGGAGGCGGGCACTAACAAGGATGCTAAAGACCACAGCTTGTAGCGTCAGTCGCTAGCTTGCCTCTTGAGGCCGGGGGAGTGAGGTTTACATGCAGAGCTCTTACTGGCTTACGTTACACTCACCTCCCTAAACCTCACTCCCATCCGGGTCACGACACCAATGTAACCGGGCCTACTCGACCCGCTCAGAGCAGAATTTGAACCAGCGTCTCCAGCATGGTAGGCGGGCACACTAACAAGGATGCTAAAGACCGCAGCCTGTAGCGTCAGTTGCTAGCACACCTCTTGAGGCCGGGGGAGTGAGGTTTACATGCACAGCTCTTACCGGCCTATGTTACACTTACCCCCCTAAACCTCACTCCCATCCGGGTCACGGCACCAAATATAACTGGTCCTACTCTACCCCCTTCGAGCAGGACTTGAACCGGTGTCTCCGGCATGGCAGGTGGGTGTGCTTTTCTTTCTTTTTTTTTTTTTTTGTATGGAAAAGAGCAACCAGAACATTTAACATGAAATAAAAGTTTTAAACTAAATGACATGAGGACAGAATGTTTATTTTTCAGTGAAACTATTTATTTAATTCATCTTCCACATTTTTGTCTTCTTCCTGTTTCTTTATTTGCATTTCTTCCCGTTTTCTTTTTTCTTTTTATTTCAGAGTTTGTTTTGTTTATGAATATCGTCCTGTCAGAAAATTGCACAAAGTGTTGCTGTTCTCATTTCCAATTAAATTGTCATGGCCCAAATAGTTCAAAATGAGTTTCTTGGTTCAGGCTTCTCGAGTGAAGGCATGTCTGCATAGTCTGTTGGTTTTCAAGGCTTTTGTGCATTCAGCCTCACAGTGCATAGCTCACCTCTTTACACAAGCAGGGAGAGCCATGATATGCCACTGAACCTAATTTTCAGCTGTGCAGAAACACAGGCACATCGTTTGACTTTGAACCTAAATTTGATTGCGCCCATGCATCCTGAAAATTTGCAGCATTTCTCACTCTTTAGTGATGCATAAAGCAATTGAACTTCAGTGCGGACTGCTAATTTAATCGCATCATGTATGTTCTATTTGCAAACGGCCCCCAGAATGTGTGCCACTGTTAATAACAGTTGAGCGTATTGTGGATATTTACAGGTGTTTGATTGGCTGAGAGCTGAAGAGGGCCGGCAGAGTGTTGGAAATGGAAAATGAGATTCGTGACAGGTTGTTCACAGCTCTGTATTGTGAAACACAAACTTCAGTATAGAGTTTGACATGAACAACTAGATATTATAGACATCGTCACATTGAACTTTGCATCTCACCAAGGATATTTTCTTGGCATTGTTTCTTTAAGAGGTCGGTGCTGAGCTATAAATGCATTAGTATATGGCGTGCAGCAAAACAATACATTTGATTTCCACAGAGAAGTGGCTGGATGAGAAGAGAGGCTGCAAATGCTCAGCGCTCCATGAATTTGTGTCATGCTTTTTCTTGGGGGCTGTTGAGAAAAGAGCATGCACGTACACATTCATTATGTCTTAACACATGGGTAAGCTTCATCCCCCTCAAGAAAAGCTTTTCCTATCTCTATTGTATGGAATCGCCAAATGGAGATGGGCGTTTAGAGTCCAAAAAAAGAGCTGCCAAGGATGTGTGTGTGTGTTAGGTGTGGCATTCTCTGTGTTTATATGTGTGTAAGTGTTTGCATGAATTCAGCCCTTCGTTTGTGAACGATGCACTATACTGCAAGTTAAGATAGAGCCCATCTCCCCAAAACCATCATGTCAGTATAGATTAGAGAACTTCTGTTTTGCCACAAGGGAAAAAGTGTTCCCACCACGTGCAATTACAATGAGCAAACAGCCTTGAGTCACAAGAGAAAGCAGGGGAGAGCGCAGAACAGATGGTGCAGAGGAGTAGAATTGGGAACCAGAAAACTATTTCCATTCAGAATCAGTTCCATTAAAGAAAAAAACAAAACAAAACAAAAAACAGAAATTAATGATTTATATGTCTTTAGGTTGTGTTAATGGTTGTTAAACGTGCATTCTTCCATCGATGTGGACGTAAATCGGTGCAACTCCGCTACTAAATCTGCAGCGTGAAACATACAGTGAGCAGTGTAGTCCAATTCCTGAAAGAATGACTCTTTTGAGCTAGTTCTTTTTAGTGAATCAAAAACTTACTAAACCAGTGTAGTGAGCCACAAAGACGATTGGAGTATGCTTAACAAGAAAATACTATTTCAGTCTTTGTACTTTGTTACTTGCCATTCCTTTGTAATTAATTGTGAAATTTACTAGCAATTTCTGAGTGAGAATAGTTTCTATACAAGTTTCTTTCCTAGTGTAGTGTGATTCTTGAATTATGAATTATCCTACTTTATGAGCCAGTTTTTTTTTTAGTGATTCAAAATCATACAGCGCCACCAGTACAGTCAGACTCCTGAACAAATGATTAGTACGAGTCAAGGTTTTTAGTGCATCGAAAACATACAGTCAGACTTCAGATATCTTTAGTGAATAAAAAACATTCAGCACGACCTTTGATTGCCAAATGAATTACTTTTATGAGACGGATCTTTTAAGTGAATCAAGAACATACCGATCAACCTGTGTAGTCAGTGGACTAAATTGAGAATCACTGATTTGACTTTTTTAATATCACAATTAAAATTAGTAGTAAGTGGTATGGATGAATGGATTAATTATTAATATTAAATTTCTGATTTGTCATGTTTGTTCTGAAAATGTCTCATTCATTTGACTGCTGTAGATTGTTGTAGAAATATCTTTTTTTTTTTTTATTATTTCTAACTGCACTAAAAATACTAAAAGAATTAACAGAATCCGTAAGGAACTGGAATTTGAATCAGAATCATTAAAATCCTTACGACTACCATTCCTCCAGAGGAGAAAGATGGGGGAGAAAGACAAAGAAAAGAGAAAGAATGAAAAAGCAAGAGAAAGAGATCTCATCAGTGCTTAACTGGATCCACACCATGTAGAGTAAACATTATTATCTTAATAACGTTTTCAATTAGCTTTAACCCTCATAACCAGATGGTAATGGAACACGAAAGCCAAAATTAATTAGAAAAAATAATTTGTAATTACAAGATGATGTAAAAGCTCTTTCAGGTTCAGGCATGAGTGATGATAGTTGAGATCTGGCCTAATTTTTCCATCTTATTCCCACCTTCGAGAGGCAATCTGTGCATATGAGTATGGGAATAATACTCCCAGTGTCAGTGATTTATTTGGTGTCTAGTTGTGTGTTGTTTCTCAAGTGGTGGGAAACGAAATCGCTTTTCCATTTCCGCTCACTAATGGGCACATATCGCCTCATGGCTCGTGTGTTGTGATGTAGTTATGGAACATTACTTTTGTCATTTAGTAAAATGTGATTTTGTGTGGTTTTTATGTCACATTATGATGCTTTGTAGTGAGTGTCAAGAGAGAGAGATTGGGCGTTGTTGATGTTGTATGCTCGGTTTACTATTACAATATCATCTCACTAACCCTTAAGAGAAAATACAGAGCTCAATTAACAACAACTATGTGTTCATATACACTACCGGTCAAACAATTGGAATAATTAGGATCTTGTTTATGTTTTTGAAAGTCTCTTATGCTCACAAAGGCTGCATTTATTTGATGAAAAATAAAGTTAAAATATTGTAGCATAAGAGACTCGTTTTTTCAATACAATAAATCGTAATTATTCCAAACTGTTGACCGGTAGTATATATAATGCATGTAGCTCTGTTCCAAAAATCTCCCAAAACATTCCTGCTCATTAAGTTTTGATTCTAATCCTCCGCTATGGTCTGTTCACTCAGATTGCTTTCACTGTTAGACACCTGTGCTGAAACTCTACAGAGATTTATGAACAATCTCTGGCCCAGTGTGAGTGTGAAATGAGGGACAGTGATGGCAGACAAGCCCCATCTCACTTCATGTAATTAAGGTCGTTGGAGATCTCAGCTGCCCCCTCCAGCGAAAGCAACCAAAGACGGGACAGTCACAGCTGGCTGGCCAGCCTAAGAGAGGTCTAGAGGGTCAGTTGATGCCCCATCCAGCACCAGATGAGCCGTCCACACAGCCCCTGATGGAGTCTGTCAAAAGGAGGAATGGTTATTTTAGTACAATGTCAGTTTTTGGACAAACTATCACAGAGATTTCTGCTCTGGTAAAGTGCTGCTGCCACCAACCCACTGAAATGAAAAAAGTGCTCTTTACACCACACCGTTTTCAATTCACCAAAAGCGAAGGTATGGAGAACTCAAATCTTACTCCATCGACGTGACGACAAGTGTGTGTGTGTGTGACGCGTCCAAAGATGAATCACATATAGCTTTGATCAGATCCCAGCAAATTAGACAGCTATAGACCACAGTTATAAGAATGAAAGACTTTCAAGTGCTTCACACAACTTTTTTCCAGCACTTCAAAGCTCAAAAGTCTGAATATTATCCAATTGAAATGTTATTTTTAATGTGATGACTAAAAACGTTTTTTGTTCATCCTTCAAAGATTGTTCACATTTGTAAAACTACAAGTTTCACGATGTAGGAAAACTAACACTTGGTGAAATACACTTATTTTAAAATAAAAAAAGACATGGAATTACCACTATAACCAGTAGATGGAGACAGAGGAGCACTTATTAACTCGTTAGCCATTTCCACTCCCCAACATAGTTTTTTTTCCACACGTTTTGCTTTTGAATTTATTTTTAAAGATTATTAGATCACTATTACAACATCAAAAAATCTATTTTTCAAATTTTTGTCTATTTTTGTCTCATATATTTTTTCGAAAGGTCACAAAGTCTCATGAAAAACAAAAACTTTTCCTCAAATTGCAAATGAAATTACACAGTGAGTAAAGAGCTCTTTCTTTGTAATCACTGAAGCTGTCAGTTCAGTGCAAACTCCTGTTTTAATCAATGAATCTTAATATTTTCCTTATTAACTTTACAATGAATCTTTTATTTATGTTGTGTCTGCTTTGTTTGTTATAATGAGAGGATTTGTGCGTGTGTAAAACTTGCACTAAACATAAACTCATTCAGTGTTTTGAGCGATATTGAGCGGATTCTCTCCACCAGTAACATAAACACCTCTGTGATTGGCTACAATCCTCAACGCTGCAAAACACATTGTAAATAGACATTTGCGGTGATTTTGAACTCATGTGACATGAATATAACAACCAGATCACATAAATTTACTTGCTTTTCTCTTTTATTAAATAATTACAAATAATATGTTACACATAGTAATATAACTCAGTTAATCCTGCAATAAAAATATTACTTTGCATTGACCTGACAAGGCAGCCGAGATATGCCAGCTGCCATACCCAATTGATGCCCCTACCGTTTTTAACTAAAAACTGAAAGCTTTTGGCCATTCATTTGCACGCAACAGTGTTTTGGGGGCCTGAAAAAGCAAACTTTTGAAAACGGGTTTCAAAGTGCAAGTTTTTGAAAACGATACCGTTATCATCTCCGTGTAAACCATGAAAACAAGAATTTGTGAAAACAGTGACATCATGCACATGGGTATTACATGTTCAGTCTATGGGCACATAGTGATTAGTTACAAAGTTACATCGCCACCTACTGGCGTGGCATGCATAATGCAGCATTTTTTGTCGTTTAGTCACGGATCCGTGCGAACGGGGATCGTTTTGACAACATTGTTCAACATCTGTGAACTTTATTAATGGAGAAACATAATTGGGAACAGATTCCTTTAAAAATATAGTAGTATTTGTCAATGAAGTGTTTGCTGCCATAATATACAACTGGAAATTACATTCCTGAAGTTGTCAAAGCGTTGACATCTTTTATGGTACATTCATCAAGAACCTTGGATGACATCAAAAATATTCCAGTCACATGATGCTGCTCTTGATCAAGATGTTCCTGAACTCTCCACTGAAGAACTAGCCTTTATGTTGCTGACATTAAGGTCAACCATGAATCTGTACGCAGCTTTGGTAAAAAGAGTTTCAAACTGAGCAAATGAACGTAGGTTCTGCAAATGTACTACATCCTTGTGCATGCTTTAATTTTTTTATTACTAGAGAATCATAAATATTTTACAGACTGTAATTGGCCTAAAGCTGTGGGACGATACTAGAACTCATCAGTCTCATTATAACACCATCTGATCAGCTCTGCTGTACACTGGATAATAGTTTTGTACTGATTAAAGTATTATATTTTGGGAGTTTTGAATTTGATGACAAAGTCCCAACCCTTTGCCTTTGTTTACCTGCCCCATGTCTTTCTGTTTTTTCATTTTCAATCAGACATTGTGCAGATGAAAGCTGTCCCACAGGGCCAAAACAACCTCCGTCAAAGGCCTGACCAAATATTAGGGAGGCCTTTTATTAGCTTCGCACTTTACCAAATGGATAGAGGAGGTGTTGGATTCAAATCTCCCGAGCCCCATGAAACTATATTGACATTATATGAGCACAGTTGGTGCTGAGGCTCTGAATGATTTGTTAGGGTAAGTGTGTTACTGAGTAACCCCCTCCTCACCCATTCCCGACTTCACTTTGGTCGCCTCTCTCTGCTTTGGTAATGAAGCCAGGATGTTCCTTCAACATATTCTGCTTTAATATGCCAGTTTTCTAACAGAATGGCTTAGGAGCCTTAGACAGCTTTATGTGTATTGTTACTGTTGATTGCAGCATTAGTGGATGGCTGGTGCATGAAATTGGAAATGCATTGGCAATCTTACATGCTGGCACTGCTCGTATTTACTTTTTTGAATTCTTTATTGCATCCCTGTCTGTGGTTATATCAAAATCTATGCTTTCTGGAAATCCAAACAAGAAGAAACCTTTTAAAAATGACTTTGATTCAGTACTTGTATTTTAGAGTGTTCTATAACTTGGGTTAGTACAGTACAATCATCAGGCATAATGTGCTTTCATGTGTTTGTCAGTATTTATTATTAAATCTTGTTTTCTATTAAAAAGCCATGTTGCTTTTATCTGAGAAGCATAAAAGTAGAAACTATTTAGACCTGCTTTAAGGGAATTAATATTGAATATACAGTAAATTATTGAATATAAAGTGCATTTTACCACCTATCATCTGTATTTGTTATTATTTATTTTATGCACAATAATACACAATATATATACCTTTACCCTATTATTTATCAGATTACAAGCAATATTATTAATTAAATTCAACAAATAGAACCATTTAAAATGAGTAAAATGTAAGTAAAATTTAAACTAAAATATCTGAATAACAGACAGACGTCAAAGAAGAATTAAGAACTCTTTATTTTTTTATTTCCAACATTGAAGACGCCTGTTGATAACAAGCAGAATCACTAAAGGAAAGAGAAACACAAGAATTAACAGAGGTTTAGATGTTGATGTTGATTTTATTGAAAATATTTGGTCACCATTGTGGTCATCAGTGTTTTATTTAGTTGGACAGTTTGACTCTTGGCTTTTTATGTCAGTTTGTGGTTTTTGTAATGATGTTTGCTAATTTTACACATTTTAAATGATTGACTTTTAAGGAAATAATTTGATTAATTCTAACTCAATACTTATATGTTGAATTTAATTAATAATATTGCTTGTAATTGTTCAATTTTGAGTAGATAGACCATATTACTTTTTACAGTGTATTCACTTGTATCATTTAAAACATTTGATTTTAGTTTTTAGTGATTTTTCAGTTTAAAATTTAAATTTTCAGATGTTATCAGATGTAATATGAAAATAATTGTTGGCTTATTGGTATTGGCCAGATTTTTAATATCGAAGCATCCCTAATGAAAATTATTATAGTAATAGTATTAGCCAATTTAATTTAATTTAAGAGTTTGATTGCTCAGCCTTTGACATCAATAATAAATGATATGGACAGTATTATTTTCTCTTTCCTTTTAAAAGTTGTTAAACCTTTTCATTTTGCTATCCAAATTTGCATGATTATAATTTGCTGGATTGTTTTTTTTTTTTCCTGGCAGAACTGTATCCGATTTTTGGGTTGAGATCGGTTGAGAATCCCTGCACATAAAAGATGTTACCGTGACCATCACATCCAGTCTGTGTAAAATGTGTTTAACAGAAGAGTTCCAATAAGAACAATAGCCAAAAAGTGCTGTAAATAAAGTAAAAACAAAAGACATGAGCATACTGTCATCTGTGAGGGACACAGATGGCGGCTGACTTCAGGTCATGTGGTGAAAGCACTTTGTTCTTTCCTCTGGCCAGCCCCGCTACGATCACCCACATCAACTCACAGTTCCGGGCCCTGGTTAATGTTATTGACCGTTGGTCCGTGAAGCCAGTTGTCCTCCACGGACCCCAAAGGGACCACCATGACAGCACCAATGGCCTCAAGCTCTCGTCATCCTCATTTTTGACCAGAGACACAAGTTATTACCGCCACAATAAATGGGACGGGACGCCATTCCGGCTAAGTGTGTGTGAACAGCATCACTATGTGTTCACCTGCTGATCAGAGCTGTTCAGTCCCGCTTAAACCGTGACCTTTTCAGCGAGACACCCTGCCTCGCATTTTGAGTGGCATTCAAGGACATCGTTGTCCTGTTTCTGTCTGTTTCATTCCCGAGGCGAAGACACCTATTACAGCCTTGTTCTCATGCTAGGTTAATCTCAGCAAACAGTTGTGTTGTCTAATTTATCAGCCCATCAAACAGGCGCCAATATTGTCTCAGGGTGAGAGATAGGGTATTAGTGAGCGTGTGTATGTGTCTATGTATGTGCAGTGTAGATGTAATGGCTTTTTGGAGTCTTGAGGAGTGAGTGAGCTAAAACAATAAAAAGATATTTTTTTGGTTGCGGTTCGGTTTCACACTGAGTAACATTTTTGACACATGTTTTGCACAATGCATTATGGGAAATTAATCTTCCATATATTCTGTATTTTCTAAATATTAAAAATGAGTGCCATTAAATGACTTAATGATTTAAAACCAAACCATTTTTATGCATAATGCTGAAATTTGATTTTGACACACACTGACTGCATATAAACTTTGCTTTATATTTATCATAGAATCTGTACTTGCGTAATAAAACTTAAAAGTTCATGCTGTTTTTATGATGGCAAATGCTATAATTTTCCAAGCTGCTTGGTTCTGGCTGGAAGAAACAGACTAAACATTACTAAACATCAATCTCTTGCTTCCTACCCGTTATTTATGAATGCGTTCATACAAAATAACCAGCTATTTTTGCACAAAACACCCTGGGAAATATATTTTATTTGTGTGGCATATTGATGTTTTGGATAAGTGGCACTGCCTACACACCCCGTTATGAGCTAAATTGCTGAAATGTGCTTTGTACAACGATTTGTTGTTGTTTTTTTCCCTGAAAATGAACAAGTACAGAATGTAAGAAACTCTGGTCATGTCCTTATCCAATTCACTTTTTATCTGCACTGTACTGTCCTATAAATAAATAAATAAGTAAATGTATTTATTTACGTTTAACTTGATGTACTGAAATATTAAAACTGAAATAAAAATAAAACTATATAGATGTATTTATTTAAAAAAAACTAAGAAACCTGTCAAAAACACAACAAAATGACTAAAACTTTAAGAAAAATTCAAATGGAAATAAAAAATTTAAAAATAAAAACTCAAACTTTTCAAATTTTTAAGAACTTTAATAGTATACTAAAATACACACACACACACACATACATTATATATATATATATATATATAAAATGGATTATATGTATATATATATATATATAATGTATAATGTATAGGCACAGGCTGATGGGTCTTAATGCAAGAAGATGATAATTACAGCATTAACTACTTGGCACAAGCTGATCTATCACATCTGCAGCCAATGAGCTTGATGCTCACACATTTAAATGGCTGGTTACATTCACTAAAGCAGTTTGCACCGCACTTCAGAGTTCCTCTAAACCCCTCCACCTTTCCCAGCTCCACCTCTATATATCTGCTATGGGTTATATATGCAGCAGCGTATTGGCGTATGTATTGGCAGCAGCAGCATAGCAGATCTATTCCACCAAGACCAAATACTTAATACTTATAGACTTAATAGGCTAATTATTTTCAAACTTAAACAATTTTTATATTTTAATCTGGACTACAACATGCCCTATAATGACTGAAAATGTTCTGATTATGTTCAGTAACACCAAAGTATAGTCTTTGGTAACATGTTAATTCATTATTATCAAACTGGCAATGAAAAATACTAATAAAGCATTTATTAATCTTAGTTAATGTTAATTTCTTAGTTTAATAACATTACTAAAATAAAGTTGTAACTACTTATTTTTTAATGGACCTGAGCTAAAACTAACAATGATCAGTTAACAAAAATAATAACTTTTATAACAAATGTAGCTATTGCTCATTCTTAATCTTAGTTAATGCAATAACTTACGTTAAATAATGAGACCTTATTGTAAAGTGTCACCTGTTGGTCTTTATAATTCTTTTGCACTTTAATCTGTTTGACGCATTTTACTTTATAGTTTTTTTTTTTTGTGTGTATTGCGTTATTGTATTTAAATGTTCTTTTTGTTCTAAGAAAGAGTTCTTAAAACTATTATACTATGTATACTATAACACTTTTTTGCAATTTATTTCAATATTGTGGTAATACCGTATGCCATGATAAAAGCTTCAGCAATTATTGCAACATGAAAATTTGATGACATGCCTATCTGGGACATTATATTTCGGTCCATTTGACGCCGCCAGGGTGCACCTCAGACTGTCCAGGAGCTCAGTGATGTCCTGGTCCAGATCTGGGAGGAAATACCCCAGGACACCATCCGTCGTCTCATTAGGAGCATGCCCCGACGTTGTCAGGCATGCATAGAAGCACATGGGGGCCATACAAACTCTACTGAGTACCATTTTGAGTTGCTGCAATGAAATTTCAGCAAAATGGACTAGCCTGCTGCATAATTTTTTCAGTTTGATTTTCGGGTTGTCTTTGAATTCAGTCCTCTGTAGGTTGATATTTTTCATTTCCATCAAACGATGTGGCATCCTTTCATTCCTAACACATTACCCAGTCCATATCAGTATCATTGAGATCTGATGTGTTTTCGTGTTCCTTTAATTTTTTTGAGCAGTGCATGTATGTATATATATATATATATATATATATATGCTGTATAATTTAATGTTATTAAACTGTATATATATATATATAGAGAGAGAGAGAGAGAGAGAGGCTACTTTATACTTTAATGTCAGTTTTAATGCAAAACATCTTTCACCATATGAAATTAAACATTGTTTTTTTTTTCATGGTTGTGCTAATCACTGATAATAAACCATTTGGGGGTGGAAACAGTTGCCAGCACCATCCAAGAGACAGCTGGTGGGTCATTAGGGTTTTTTTTTCTGGAAGGGTGACATAATCAAATTCACCATCTCATGAGAATCACACTCGCTCTGTCACGGACAGACCTGTCTCTCTTGGCACCAAGACTGGCGCACTGGCGTTCTCTTGAGACTGTGATGCCCGGCACATTGTGATTGTTTCCACACCCTTGATGATTAAGTATGAAGTATTACAGGCTTTTTTCACTCACAAAAAGTTCTTGTCAAAAACTTCTCTCTCTTTCTTTTTTTCTTTCTTTCTTTCTGTTTTTCTAATTCTCACTCTTTGTTTCAAAGGAAAAGTTGGTGCATCTCCACCAACTGTCATCTAAAGTCAGTATTCATAGATCGGCACTGTCCCACAGTTTTGCTGACAGTCCGTTCGCTTCCACCTAGGTCAACCCTCAGAAGAGTCTTACACCTGTCAATATCCTCAACACCCGTGCTGAGAAAAAGAAAGAGAGAGAGAGGTGTTTGGAATATCTAAGCAGCTTTAGCACTGGCCCACGTTCAAATCCGTCCTGCACGACGCTTGGAGAACCGCTTATTACTGTGAAGAGGAGGAACTTATAAAAACACATGCAGCTGTTATGTGATGGCACTGCTGACATGCGGGCGTGGGCAGTGGCTGGCGCGTGGCGTCTGACAGACGGACAGATGGGCTGCGAGGTGCCTTTCCTGTCTCAGTCTAACGACATTGATAAGGATGGATGTGACCATTTTAAGGGGCCGATTTGTCAGTGCTGCCCTAACCCGAAAGATGTTCCTTGTTCACCGCCAGCCGTGGAGAAAATGTTTGTTAATTGTAAGCAGATGTCACACTTTACTTTCTGTAGATGTAATTATCAGTGGTGCGGTATGAATATGTATGAAGTATGACATGGTCACTTACTCATCTAGACTACATGCACATATGGAGGGATGGCTTTCATCATGTTAGTATCAAGAGTTCATTCTGCACGATTCACGAATATAAAACAGGCTGTTGAAAAAAGAAGTCAATGTTTCGTGGTTTTTAAGCGGCTGCGGAGTTATGTTTGTAGTCCAAATTAAATATGTTCAGACAAAATACTGTGTACTGCAAAATTATGTTTTTAGTTTTTAGCCGAAAATGATGTAGTGCAATGTAATCCAGTTCATGAAATGACTCTGAATCTATGACTCCATTCATTGCAAAATAAATCATATTTAATCAAATTGTGAATGTTTGCTGTCCTAATTGAAGGTAATGAGGGAGACTGTGTAAAATAATCCAAGAGTAGGCCTAGCGAGTAGTGAACACACACACACACACCCAGAGAAGTGTGCAGCCATTTTGCTGCGGCACCCAGGGAGCGATTGGGGGTTAGGTGCCTTGCTCAAGGGCACCTTAGTCATTTCCTGCCGGTATTGAGAATCGAACCCGCAACCTTCGGGTTACCAGTCTGGCTCTCTTAACAATTAGGCCATGACTGCCCTTTTTATGTAGCAACAATATTAGTCAGGGACATTTAAAATAGGTTTTTCACTAAATGTTTATTAATTCCAGCTACAGCAAAAAAAGATGTCTAAGTAAACAAACATCTTTTTCTTTGCTCATGTAATCAACATCGTCACCATTTGCTGTGCACTTTTACAACTAAACGCATCGCATATTCTTATCTCTGACATAGAAGTATAATCAGTCTTCACCTGTTTGAATTAGTCTGACAGATCCTACAAATGAACTCACTGATTCAGTCAGAGCGGTAACTAAATCAATATCTGGCTTACTGAACTGTGAGCTATTATAATTTTCAATGATGTCTCAAAATTAAGCAAGTTAGTGTAGTTAGTGTACTTAAAGGGTTAGTTCGCCAAAAATGAAAATTTTGTCATTAATTACTCACCCTCATGTCGTTTCACACCCGTAAGACCTTCGTTCATCTTCGGAACACAAATTAAGATATTTTTGATAAAATCCGATGGCTCAGTGAGGCCTCCATTGACAGCAAGATAATTAACACTTTCAAATGCCCAAAAATGTACTAAAGACATATTTAAAACAGTTCATGTAAGTACAGTGGTTCAACCTTAATGTTATGAAGCAACGAGAATACTTTTGTGCGCCAAAAAAAACCCTAAAATAAGGACTTTATTCAACAATATCTAGTGATGGGCGATTTCAAAACACTGCTTCATGAAGCTTCGAAGCTTTGTGAATCTTTTGTTTCGAATCAGTGGTTCGAAGCGTGTATCAAACTGCCAAAGTCACGTGATTTCAGTAAACAAGGCTTTGTTAGGTCATAAGTGTTTCGAAATTCCAATGGTTCACCTCTGGTGAAATCAAACCATTGGAAAAATCATGTTCCGGGGATTAAAAAACAGTTTTGGGGGGTCGCTTCAACCTGCGGACTAAAAAACAACCCACAGCAACAGTGTAAAAGTTGTTAAATTTCAGTCACTTTCTCTGCAAGTTACATCGTTACGCCAGTAGTTGACGATTGTGTTTTGATTTTGTTTGGAACTGTTTTTGTTGTTGTAGCAAAAATAGACATGTCAATGGAAATATGCTGTGTTTAAAATGTAGGTTACTTTATATTAATGTCTGTATTGAACTGTTGTATAAAAGCAATATCCCATCAGTTTCCCTCTATAGTATCTCTCCATTCAAACTGGGTGATGTGTCTGGCTGGAGATCCATTCTTTCGTTCCACTGTCTCTGGATTAAATGACACATGAATTGAGGGCCAGTAGCCCACAAGCTGTCTCTCCGGCTACTAGCAGCTAATGTGAGTGTGTAGTTAGTATTGCCCAGGCGATGGCACAAACCCCAAACACCTGCTTAATCTCTGCTCCAGGTTACATAACCACACACCAGGCTCCTACTAATAACTCCTGCAGCTACATTAAGAAGCCAATTCTAGACCTGTGTGACGTGTTTAAACCCCCCTGCAGTCTTAAATGCCTCTGGCTCGTCTGTTTTGATAATGTTTGGCTACAGAGTGATAACGCAAAAGCTAATGTAATGGTGGTGCTGGGGTCTGCCCTCAAACTCTGGAACATAGACTGTAAGATGTGTCTCCACTTCCTTACACTATAGAAAAATGAAGCCAAAATATCCCAGAAACAGTTGTTGCCGATTACATCATTTGTAGCCTGAGTCTTCGCAGTAGTGATCCTGAGGTGGAGCTGCGGTATCAAGGTCTCGTTCATACTCCTGCTCCCGCAGACTCAATCGCAAGCACAGTTGTCAAACATGATGTTAACCCATTTTTATAGCGTCAAATAACTTACTAAAACCAAACTTATTGGAAAAACAATCACTTGAACATACGTCAACATGATAGGAACTCCCTAAAATGACAGAAACCATCTTCAAAATGTAAGTGAATATTTTAGTTTGGCTTGCGTCCCATTCGATTACATGGAGAGGGTGGGGTTTTTAACCTATACTGCAGCCAGCCACCTAGGGGTGATCGAAATGTTTTGGCTTCACTTTTTAAGGACATGTATTGAACACTTGCTCTTATCTTTATCTTTACCTCCCTATAGTAGGCGAAAAACTGTATGGGGGTGACACAAGTAGTATGTCCGAACAAAAGATACACATATGACCTACTACTTCCGGCAACATTTGTGAATGGCAGTAAAGCAACGCAACTGACACTTGTAGTCACATGATAATGACAACATTACGAATGTAGTACATCCAGATTACATTCATACTACACACATTCACACTTTATATAACATACTTTTTTAGCACTCGCAAAGTATACCTACTCAAGAGCATGCGATTTCGGATGCAGCCCTTGTCTGCATATTAAACCTGGTATGTTAACTATGAAAAGATGCTGTTTGTGTACATTTTGTTCTCCTTATATGGTGTTGAGAGCATACTGAACTTATGCCTTTATGTAAATAAAGACATTCTACTGTAGCTTGTACCTTTGTTTTTCGATTTTTTTTTATGGGTTTTTTTTTATTTATTTATAGTTGATCCAATTATGATAATGGAGGTTTTCAAAGGTGACAAATAGACAACCAATGTCATTAATCAAAACTAATGAGTCTTAGAAAAGTTTACTACCTAATTTGGATTCATGTCTACTATTATTCAGTATAACATTTGTAACATTTTGTTTCTGAGGTAGAGGTTTGATGGACTTAATGCAAATAACCTTGAATTTGGATTTGGCTTTATTTGAGAACCAACTCTGTACAAAATCAGTGCATTTTCTGGCAGTTTGTGTACAATATGTCCAACAAGATTAAATGAACTCTCCATCTCTATGGCAGCTCCACGAACGATTCTCAGTTGAATTAATCCTTTTTGGTTGCATTCTCATATCTATCGTTCTGTGCAGAATTTGCCACCCTGCAATGCCAAATGTAAATTAGACCATTGGACTTTTGAGCTGTTGGACTGCTAGAGAGTTGGAAGCTTTGCATGATTTGTATTTGCCCAAAGCAGCTTGGCGTAGAAGTGTGCAAGCTTGATAAGACCCAAGAGCATTGCAGGCCTATTAAAACTATCTTTTTAATCTCTCCAGAACAGGATGCCAGAGGCACAGAGGTGCAAAGGTCCGTTCGTGTCTGGATTCCAACAGAAAACTTTTTAATATATTTTTACCTGGGAATATAGGATGACCAGAACATAACAGTGGAATTTCAGCTTTTAATGATGTTATTTTTACACGGCCAATTCTGATATGGAGTTTTCATGATCATGCAGTTGCTTTTGCATTTGTCAGCAAATGTGTAATGTTCATCATTGTGAATTTAAAGTGCAGAGATGTTTTGTGACACAAGTTCAAGCTTGCTTTAAAAGGGGGTTGATTATAATTTCAATTTTTTACCTTTAGTTAGAGTATAATGTTGCTGTTTGAGCATAAACAAAGTCTGCAAAGTTACGACGCTCAAAATTCAATGGAAAGGGAGATATTTTCTTTTAAAGAATTCTCTGTTTAAGGACTACAACAAATGGCTGGTAGGGACTACAACAAGCTTCTTCCCAGGTTAGTGACATCACAAACCCCAAAATTTACATAAACCCTGCCCCCGAGAACACGCATCAAAGGGGGCGAGGCCATGTTGGGCTGCTTTAGAGAAGAGGAAGAGTTGTTGTAGAGTGTTGTTACCATGCCGTCATTTTACGCCGGACTGCTTCACAAACGAGGGTCAATTCAATGCTGGATTTGCACAAAAGATTAACTTGACGGCACATGCTAGTCGATGAGTTGAATCAACTCCACAGCAACTACATAAATTTATCCACTAACCATTCAGAATCGTCCAAATTCGTTCTATAAGTTGTAACTTCTTCCTGAGTCTCTCCATCAGTGTCCGACTCTGGTTTGAACAATGTAAGTCTCAACACCGTTACTGACAATCGTCATTTTGGCTGCGGGAGATTCTCCAGCTTTGTTGTTTTTGAACAACCGAAGCATGAGCTGTTAAAGCTCCACCCTCTTCTGAAAAGCGGGCCGGGAGCAGTAGCTCATTTGCATTTAAAGGGACACATACAAAAATGGTGTGTTTTTGCACACCCTAAATAGGGGCAAATTTGACAAGCTATAATAGATGATCTGTGGGGTTTTTTGAGCTGAAACTGGGGACACCAGAGACTTATATTACATCTTGTAAAAGGGGCATTACAAGCGATTCCTTGGGCACACCATCAACAGCCGTTATTCCTGTAACACAAGGTCATGTATACTGGTACAACATATGTTTTGAGTGCTTTGGATAAAAGCATCTGGCAAATGAATAAATCTAAACAGGAAAGGCAAGTAAGTGAATACCTATGCAGAGCTTTATTTTGCATTACTCACAAACCTTTTATGGTTTGTTTTTGAATATTTATGTGGAAAAATATCAAGACAAAATGCTTCCTATCAATTCCCTGGAGAGAGGTTCTGTTGGCTTTTTCTGCTATGTTGGAAATGCCAATATACGCCTGGCTTTTATCACTGCACACATTCAGGCGTAATAGTTCAATCTCGCGGCGCTCATTCTTGGGTCCAGCCGCCTCGGCTCTAATTTCGTTTTCGCAGGAGACTGAAATCCTCCTCTTGTCTGGCATTAGCAATTAATGGCCGATTTTAAAGGTCAAAGAGATGTTTTTCAAATACAACCCATGTTTTTGTTCAGCTCCCTCATTGGAAATGTCGTCACTTTCATATGCCATCAAAAAGTGACTTGCGTAGAGGACAAGAGGGGTCCGTGGAGGCACAACGTATCAAAAGACTTGAGATCATGTATGCTTTAATTTTCATCAAGCAAAGACGTTAATTAGAATTCATTAAGCCACTCGATTTCAGTATTGTCTTAAGCCTTGTAATTTCTTGTTTTTTTCTGTTGTCCCTTATCAAAAAAAAAGATAGAAATCTAAATTGCTTTGCGAATGAGGTAATCACACAGTTTATTGCCAGTGGTGCAGTATTCCATGAGGCCACGTGTTAATGCGCCGCACGCATCGTCTTTACGCCGCTAGTGGAATTTAATGAATGTAATCGGGATGTATTTCAAAGCACGTGCTTTAATAAACCTGTCAGTTTGATTTGTTGTCAGAAGATCAACTGACAAATTGAAACATCTTGGCACGTCTTCCGATATGAAGAAGGAATTCTCACCGGTCTACATGAAGATCAGCTGATGTGATGTTTAGATGACTGTTGCCTAATGGGAATATTTTTTAATGAAGTTCCTGCACCCGATGGGCCAACTCAAAAAACGATGTAGATGCTGATGCTCTAAGAGCACATTAGGTTTTTGCCATATTGGGTAAATGGGTTCCGCCCAATCCACAGAAAGAGTCTAATAGCACAATGTGGACCTCTAATTCCCATAATCCACTTCACCCCTGCAGCAGTGGCCACACAGCATCAATCACATTGTGTACTCAGGCTCGCCAGTATCAGGTTTATAAAACATGGGGATATTGAAAATATTACAGTAATTTAGTTTAGTAAATGTAGCCTTTGTGCATTGGGGTGAGATTTGGACTGGCACTATAGTATCATATTTTCTTGTTTTCACACATGCATCTTTCTCTTTTACTTTTTATTCATGAGTTTGACACAGACAGGCAAACAGAAACATGGAAAAGAAAATGAAACTTTGGTGCGATGGTTCTGTTGTTCTGAATTGATTTGATGCAGCATCTCTCGTGAACCTTCACCTTAAAATCAGAGCCAGCTGAACTAACAGTCAAGACCTTGGCAGAATCTGACAAACATGGAAAGAAAAAGTGCAAATCGCAAAGTCTGCAAGAGTCTTGAGTTTGAGAGGTTGAATATTGTATGCCAAACAAATGTAATGTCTGCGCCTCTGACAATGCAGTGTGTCCGCTGTAAGAAAAAGATTAATAATAGCCTTTATGTAATTACCTCAAAAGCCTGTTGGGACATAATTCGCTCAAAGCAAGAGAGAACACATGATGGATCATGACTGTGTGTGTGTAGTTCAGGTTTCCTTTGTCTGAATCATTACAAAGACTATTGTCAAGATGTCGGTTCATAAAACAAGATAAATGTGTATTGTAAACCAATGCATATCAATTTTAAAAAGTTATATTATTCTAATGACCCATTACACACACACATATAGAATGTTGTTTTTAGCACAGTGTTTAATGGAATGTGCTACAATAGGTGAGATGTAATGGGTATTTGTTATCATTTTGAGTGGTATATGGTTTTTGAAATTCTGTGAGTGTGTTCTAAGTTTTAATGTGCTATTTGATATGTAAATTAGTTAATTTGAGTATTTAATTAACACATTTGCATATCACCTATGCACATTCTCGGTTGCTCTCTTAAAGGCACAATACATGTACGATTTTTAGATTAAAATATCCAAAAACCACTAGTACAATGTTATATATTTTGTTGACTTGTGTACTTACATTATCCCAAATGTTTCCAACAATGTTTAAATACAGAGAAATCAGTTATTTTAACCAGTGTAATGTCCCGTGTCATTGTGTTGCCTGCCAATGATGTCATATCCACGTTAACCTCGATTTCTGGTTTTACTTCTGTAGAAACCATGGAAACACCAAAGATGCTTTAATATATTATGTGTTTTATTAGACAGGTGAGAAACTGTTTAAATACCTTTATTGACAGAAAACTAATCATGTTATATAGCTCAGAATGGTAGGTCTTATTGTGTGAATGTCTTGTTTTCTTGATTTACCATGAGTAACATGTTTGTACCCCAAAATCAGACAGCACTATTTGGTCAAGTGGCTAACATAGTATAATTTAAGTATAGTTTTGTTCATAGTAACAGTAATTCAGAATTTTCTCCAACATACGTTTTAAAATGAATTGCATGCCATTTTAGCAACATAAGTCATCCAGCTTTTATTAAAGTCCCCCTGTAGTCAATCATTTTATCCCTTAAAACTCATCTTTGATCACCAAAATGACATTTTGATGATATTTAGTTTTTCCTGTGAAAAAAATTTCTTCATGCCTTAAAATAGCTTGAATGTAACTCTACACCCTTGCCTCATTTAATATACGCGGATCAATGAATATGCAAATTAGCCCCACCTCCACTCGCTCAAGCCAGCTCAGAGATCCACTCGGTCAACTTACGAACACTTTGAACAATTCAGAACATCAGTGGAGAAAGGCATACAGTTTATCAAAACATCGTAATATACATCACACACCCGCCATATTGCTAAATCTACACGGTTTTTCATATCAACAGAAAAATATACCAGGATAACCTGGCTTCTTTTGAGACTCCACTGCTAGTTCGCTGTTAATGATATGCTAAAGCCTGCTGGCACGTTGATGTGATTGGTTACAAGGTAGTTTGTGACGTCACAAACACCAGTGATTTCAAACTCATGTCTTTTTTCACTGTAGTTTTAAAGAGAAAATACTCAGCAATGGTGTTGACTGATTAATTTGCACATGGTTTGTCTTAAAGCATATTAAAAACACCACATAGACATATAAACAACATTAAAAACATGATTTTCACCACAGGGAGTCTTTAATATGATATTTTAATATCAGTCTAGCTTACTGCAGTGTGCAACAAATGTCTCATACCAATCACGCTATAACATAACTTTCAACACACTCAAATGTATTTTTAGTATGATTGTTTTGACGAAGTAAAACAGCGCTGCGTTACCTCTTAATTTTAATTTGTCAAATAAAGTGACCTGCATGAGTAGTAATTCAGCACATTAGAATGAAATAAAATAATGTGAATTTAAGTTATCAAACATAACTGTAACAAAGTTCAAGTTTGGAGAAGGAGGCGGCATACGTTAAAAGTAACTTTAATCATAAAATATGCATAAACAACAAAACGAAAGGAGTGGCAGCGGCTGACTGTGGCATATAAGCATAAAAAAAACAGCAACGTAAAATGTCCCAGGCTCTCGGCCGCACCCTGCTTCATACCACAGTAACATTAATAAAACTTTAATACATTAGCTCATCCATGAACAGAGTCCCGTTGGATTGCTTTCCATTAGCTGTGGAGGTGAAGACGACAATATATTTTTAATAAAATTATAACAAATAAAATTAAATTTTATACAGTAAATATTTGAATTATATTTTAACACATTTGATTTAGTATTTAAATACTAATTTTAATATAACAAAATAAATAAGTCAAATAATTTAAATAAAAACAAGATGCCTTGAGGCCTTTTATTGTTTGTTGATAAATTCTTAAACATATCCATGAAGCTTTACAGTTATCAGGTTTTTTTTTTTTTTTTTTTACTACAACATCTTTTGAATATGTACCTATAAATGTTTGCTTTCTATTTACGTCTGTTTTTTTGTGCGTCTGAGTCTTGTGTGTCCCTGTAGGTCCATTTTTCTACTCACTCCAGTGCCCTGCAAATATCCCAACCCTGTCTGCAAACCCCTCCACTCCCCTATCCTCAGCAGAGGCTCTCTCACGCGTGTCCACACAATCGCAGGGCTGTAATTGGTATGGTTTACACTTCCTTAAGAGCAAATCGAAGCCTGGCTAGACAGACAGCATTGCGGCAGCCAGAGCTGAGGGGAAAAACATAGGGGTCTGCAGAGGCCAGGCTTTTCTTTTAGAAATTCAAAGCAAGCGCTCTGTCTTTTTTGGGGGGTCCTCTTGTGGGGAGATTGGTGTGTTTGAACAGCCTCCAGAATCATTTCCCATAAAGCCTGTGTTGGGCTAAATTAATGTGAGGAACATGGCTTTATTGGGAGATCCCCAGTCGAGAGCTGTGAGTAAGCAGACGCTCTTCTCTCGACCTGATGCTTTTTCCCGAACCTGCTGAGTATCTGACTCCCACACTGTCTGTCACATTCTGTTTTTAAAAGAAGAATCTGAAGCCAAACATGTCATGCTGACAGACACAATGCTCCCTTTGAAAATGTTTTAGTTTACCACCAACATGGTGTAAAACTCAGGGGACTGCTGCTGTGGATGTTGCACACTATTGTAAATTCACAAATAAAGTGTAAGCGTTTGATTTGATTATGTATCCGATAACAAATTTATGATGTTGTGATTATTTCAGAGATCAATTGTCAATTGTACAAGCTTGACTGCATTGAATATTTTACTGTGTGTAGATCAATACGATGAACATCTTAAGACCAATATATTGGCTGAACCAATTATTAAACCAATTATTTAGCTATTTTGAGATTTGCTGATAACCATTGCAGTTTGGCCGATTTACGAAAGTGTGTCAGTTTTAAAATCTGCTTACAGATTTATCAGTGACATATTTTATGCTATACAATATATGTGACCCTGGACCACAAAACCAGTCTTAAGGGTAAATTTTTTGAAAACTGAGATTTATACATCATCTGAAACCTAAATAAATATTGATGTATGGTTTGTTAGGATAGGGCAATATTTGGCCGAGATAAAACTATTTGAAAATCTGGAATCTGAGGGTGCAAAAAAATCAAAATATTGAGAAAATCGCCTTAAAAGTTGTCCAAATAAAGTCCTTAGTAATGGATATCCACTCACAAAATTAAATTTTTGATATATTTATGGTAGGAAATTTACAAAATATCTTCATGGAACATGATCCTTACTTAATATCCTAATGATATTTGGCATAAAAGAAAAATCGATAATTTTGATCTATACAATGTATTGTTGGCTATTGCTACAAATATACCCGTGTGACTTATGACTTGTTTTGTGGTCCAGGGTCACATATGGAAATATTTTGTGCAAATATTGTAGAAAAAAAGTATTTAGAATATAAATTTTATATTTATACAGTTGTCGAATTTGATTGTGCAGTCCAACAGCACTGGAACTGTCACCAGCATGTGACTGTCTTTATGACTGAGTCATTTAAACGATTCATTCAAAACACTGATTCATTCTGGAATGAAACAAGTGACTCGCTGCATCCAAAACCCCATACTGTATAGGTATTTGGTTTAAAACTTATTTGTGACCGTTAAAAAAATATGTTCTAAATGAATGTGTGTAGTATAAATGAGATTTAGATGTACTACATCTGCTATGTTGTCACTGTCATGTGACCTACAGCTTCAGTTGTGTCGCTTTACTGCCATTCAAAAATCCTCTCCTGTGGCCTTGTGGGATAGTAAAGCATCCAGTGGATGCACACTTCATAATCTCACCGGTACTTTTCACCTACTGTTTTATGAATACTATGAATTCAGCCATACTACTCGGCTCACATAATGTATAAAAGTATATAATAACGAAGTAGGCATTTGTGAGCGAGCCAATGAATATTTCACTCAACCGATTCATTCCGAACATTGATTTATTCATTATCGAAAAAGTGTCATTCATTCATTCATCCGATAAATTTGATAAGGCTGATTCATTCATGAACGCCACTAAAGTTTGTTGCTCGGATAGGCGCTAAAACTACTGTGGCTTTGTTCGGAACTATTTTCGTTGGCAGAACAAAAGTAGACACAGTAACCCACAATATTGTGTCTGAAATGTAAGTTACGCGATATTAACGTTTTGTTTATTGAACTGTTGTTTAAAAGCAGTATCATACTAGTATTTTAGTGTATTATTTAAACTCCCATCAGTCGACCACTAGAAGATATCCAAACAAAACATATATTTGAATCATTTTCATGGTCAGATGTGCTTAATGTAGGTCTTTGGTGCAAAGCAAAATACTTGAACCTCTCTGTTGCTGCCAGCCCTGCTGCTGTGCAACTGTGTTCTCTGCCGCTCTCCATGATTAATGAAATCCATAAGCCCCTTCTGCCCTTTCTAATAGATTTATGGACTGCATGGTACAATAACTTAGTGTTTCATTGTACATTTGTTTTCCTTACATTGATATTTGTCATGAGAGAGCCCCAGGGCTGCCCTTTAGGTGCCGAGTGGCCTGATTTGATTGGCAATCAGTCTATCACACTCACCACTGGAAGACGGCTGAAGCTGAGTGACTTTGTAATATAGTAGTCACACTTTGTTATAATTTATCATGCTAATGGAATTAAATTATGCATATTTTAAAATTGTTACATTTTAATTTCGTCCTTCTGAAGTCTACTTACAATGTTGAACAAGATTTATTTTTGCAAATTTTAAAATCCGTTTGACCCTTAAAATTGTTTTATTGCTACTGTAATTTTAAGACTAATATATGTAAATTACATCTGGAATCATAGATTATCCTCTGCGTACTGGTGTAGTTTACACTGTTGTTATTCAGGATATTTTATGAGTTTATAATTTACATCCTATTGTGTCAAAAGGCTCATTTTGGAATATGGTATAATTTTAAAATTTGCACCTGTTCTTATTTGTATTTCATGCTCATTAGAGCCATTAGACAACAGGAGGACTGCTAAGACACAATTACTAAAAGTTATTAATGCAACAGCTGAAAGGATTGTTTCAACCAGCAAGGGAACTTGGAGAAAGTTTCCAAAATTGTTTACAGAGATGGCTATAACAGTTTCTCTTGATGCTGGGAAGTATAATAGCTGCTCTGTGCCGAGGGCTATTAAAGGAATTTTTGAACAAACCTATCAAAACAGCAGCCTCAAGTAAAGAGCAGCTGGGATTATATGCTCAATGAAACATTTCTGAAGCATTTTATAGAACAGAAGTCCAAAGAGAGACGAATTCAAAGCAATTTAATCAAGCAGCTCGGAGTGAAGTACAAAAATGTTCAGTGATTCCAGATAGGATTTGACAGAGCATCTCTTGAGAGTGCAAGTCTGCAGAAGTTAACTTCTCTGAGGTCAAGAAAGAAATTTTTGTAGATTATGCTTCATTATTTTTGAAAAAAGTGTGTATACTGTGATACAGTACAGGGTATTAGCATTTTACGTAACAAATTTATCAAATTTGCATAATGCCAGCCAATAGTCTTCATTGGCTGTCCCTGAACAACGTCTACTTTGACCCACCCTCAAACACTGTAGTTGCAGCTAAGGCCTGGAAGAGTTTTGTTCGTGTTGTTGAAATGTCGAGAAGAAGCCATTTTCAGTGCTGCAAATTTGGAATTGAATTTTTTTTTTTTTTTTTTTTACCTTGGATGCATGTAAACCCATTGTAGGAGACCTCCAAAACAAAATTAGGAACCTTTAAAATAGCATAATAGGGGCACTTTAAAGGGATAGTTCACTCATCTTTTTCTCAGTCAACACTGTAAACCCGAATAAGTTGGCAAAACTCAAAAAAATTGAGGCAATCAGTTACATTAAAAATTTGAAGTTAAGAAATTTAAAGTTTATGGCCCCGTTTACACTAGTGTGTTTTTGTTTTAAAATGGCGTTTTAAAATGAAAACAATCCTCATCTACACTGGCGTTTCCACAGCGTTTCAGAAACGATCTCCGTCTACACTACACGGCCGAAAACGCATGTCACATGACTGTTCATGCACACTGGGCATGCGCGTACAAGTGTAAACAGTTGCCTTTTGTGCATGTGGGCAGCTATAGTATTAAAAAAATGTTGAGTTTAACTGCACAGTGGCTGCTAAAAATGACAACACAGCCAGCAAAGATTGCAGTTCAGTCTCCATGTTATTGTTTACACGGTCGTCAAGAATACGCAGAGCGAACGTGGGCAGCCACGCCATCGTTTTCAAAAGTCTCCGTTTTGGTCCGTTTATACTGAAACACAACTCCGGCATTTTCAAACTAAAACGGGGTCTGTAGCATTTTCGAAAGTCTCCATTTTCGAGGTTTGAAAATGGCGCCGTAGTGTAAACGACAGGCTTAACCGTAGCAAAACAACATCAACAGAGACTCTTCTAAATTAACATAACAAAACATTAATCACTATTAAATCTCCCACTTAACATTAATCTTGCTCAAAAAAACATTATATAACACTTAATTTTAGCATTTATTTTCCCTTATCGAGTGCCATGGGCAAAGAATGCTGAGAAACAGAAATCCCAGCCCAGTTTCAGTTAAATTTAAGTTTGTCTAAATTAAAAGAATAAGGTTCATAAAACTCAAAACAATAAAACAGTTCAGTTTACTTAAAATATATCTGTGCTGTGAACTACTCATAAAAGTTAATTTGACAGAACTAATTTGTTTGAGTTTGTCCTACTCAAACCAGTTAATTGTTTTGAGCGTTAGGGTTTACAGTGAAAAGTTGCTCCACATCTGTCTATATAATGAAAGTCAGTGTGGTCCAAAACAACATTGAACCCTTTTCCTTTAAGGTTATTTTGTACAGTACGTCACGAGAAATATGCTGTACACATAGTGCATCAATTCCATTTTGAAGCACTAAGCGAAACAGTGATTTCTTGAGATGCAGCCGGCTGGCCTTGCTCTCGGGCTGTTGAATCTGCGGGAACTCTTCATCAGAGAGAGTGAGTGTGGTCAGGTCTCAGGCAGACACCGTGAAATGGACCCGGCTGTGGTTCACGGCTCCGGGCCCGGCACATTTGCTAAGGGCCATTAACGTCGTGCCTAACCGGGACCCAGCGGTCTGCCATTCACCCTGTCTGCAAACCCCAAGTGTGCTGAATCTGTGGAGAAATTGTGCATGGACCTTTTCTAGTAGAATTCATACAGAACTGCTGACATTGAGGACTGATGATGTCTATTAGTCGTATTTTTGAAAGGTTCAAGAGGTTGTCAGAAGTCAAGTCATAAATACTGTAATTTTAATGGTGCTTGCTACTGCAAGGATGAAGGACTTAAACAAACCTCTTATGCTAACGTTGATGAGTAACTTATCCCATAACGTTTATGCTGTGAACATGAATCATTCAAACATCAATATATCAATCAAATATCAATCATGTTTGTTTTTTGTTTTTTGCTTTTTTCAACAAAAATTCCCATAGACATGCATTGAATGAGGGACCTGATATCAAGAGATCATGATATCATAGAGACATGCAGTGGGCTTTTTTTACTTAACTTGACTTGACTTGACTTGACTTGACTTGACTTGACTTGACTTGACTAGATTAGATTAGATTAGATTAGAATAGACTTGACTAGACTAGACTAGACTAGACTTGACTTGACTTAGTAAGCAGCCACTTTGCAACATCCTAGCAACCACACAGGAATATGAATTTGCATGGGCAAGCACTACTTTTAATTTCTAAAAAATAAATAAAATAAAAAATAAAATTGACTAACTCTTATTGATATTTTAAAGTACTCAAAACTCCTGGCTGTAAATATTGCATTATATCAACATGCATGTGTGTGTGGCCCTACATATATAGTGAATATACATGAATTTGTGTTGTATTTTTGAATGGTAGTACATGTACATATGTGTATGTATATTTACAATATTTACAACCAGATATATTTTACAAAAGAAAATGATGTTTGCATATAAATGAATGTCTACTGTAGGTGGGTCAATCACAGGTAAACTTTCTCCCTGCTACGATAGTAAGCCCCAAACATTAGTAAATGCTTTAGTAAACCTGAGAGGGCATATGTTCCCTTTGATACCCTCCTCCATTTCCTGTTATTCTGTTGTTGAGCAGCCATAGAGTACAACAGAGGAATATTTCTAAGGAAATAAGAAGCTAAAGCAGCCCTGCTCTGGGAGATTTACTGACTTCTGATTTTTTTTGTCCATGTTTGTTTTGTGAACTGTTGATAGAGGTCGATAACTGTTGCTTATTTTCCCTCAAATGCTTGAATCAATACCATTGTGCATCTCTCTGCCCTATGCACAATCTGAGACTGCTGACCAACTCTTTTACTCTATCTCTCTATGCTGAAGAGACACAAAGACACCGGCATTCAAAGCAGCCTAGTTCCATCTCTATTTCACGGAACACTGCATGTGTGGAACAGATGCACATCTGATTAGTCAGTCTCCTATGACAATTTTCAGACTGAATGAATTACATCTGAGGAAGTTGGCCAAGTTTGACTACTCTGAGAAAAGAGAAAGTTCTACTGAATTGTAAACCATTTGTCAGCATACCATCTTTCATATACCATTGATTTTGCAATCTGCCATCTAACAGTCTTGATCGATAAACAAGTACGTGGGGGTTGAATGCGACAAAGTCCCAGGTTACACATATTGTCCCTTTCGGTTTAATCTGTTTCCACATTAACCCTTTAAATCTGAAAGCTGACCTCTATACACAACAATATAGGTGTTCAGTGTCAGACAAATGCATTACTGTCAGTTGGACTCAGCGAGCTGGAACGGAGCAGTAATGTAGGTTGTGATTAAGGTTATGACTGCTGGCATATAGTTGGACAGCTAACCTTTGCTGTCATCTAACACTCATCAAAAAATCCTTGAATACATCAATAAATACATTTCATGTTAAATTATTGATACAATCTTCACCCAATTATTATAGTAATTTGGGATCAGTAAGATGTTTTAATGTTTTTGAAAGAAGTCTCTTATGCTCACCAAGGCTGCATTTATTAGATCCAAAAACTGTAATACTCTGAAATATTATTACCAATTAAAATAACTGTTTTCTATTTGAATATATTTTTAAATGTCATTTATTTCTGTGATGACAAAGATGAATTTTTAGCATCATTACTCCAGTCTTCAGTGTCACATGATCCTTCAGAAATCATTCTAATATTCTGATCTGCTGCTCAGGAAACATTTATTATTATTTATTATTATCAATGTTAAAAACTATTCATTTTTTCATGAATAGAAAGTTCAAAAGAACAGCACGTATTTGAAATAGAATCTTTTGTAACATTATAAATGTCTTTACTGTCACTTTTGAATAAAAGTAATAATTAAAAAAAAAAAAAAACAACATACTGATCCCAAAGATTTGTGTAGATTAAATTCTACACAACTTCTTATATATATATATATATATATATATATATATATATAATATGCAAAAAAAAAAAAAAAAATGTACAAACAGTTTTGCTAATTATAAATACTTTTTTTTTTTTTTTTTAAATGTTATATACACTACTGGTCAAAAGATTGGAAAAATTAAAACATTTTTTGTTTTAAAGGAAGTCTCACCAAGGCTGCATGTATTTGATCAAAAATACAGTAAAAACAGTTATATTGTGCCATATTAATAACATTTAAAACAACTATTTTTTATTTTGATATATATTTTTAAATTTAATTTATTCTAGTGATGCCAAAGCTGAATTTTCAGCATCATTACTCCAGTCTTCAGTGTCACATCATCCTTCAGAAATCATTTAGCAAAACTGCAAAAAACAAAATTTTCATATCAAGTAAAACAATTAAAGCAATAATATATGCAAATAGCCACTATAATCATACTTGAGAGAAAGTTAAGTAAGGCTGAATGTGGCAGATTTCAGTGGTTGCCTTTTCCTGCTTGATTGTCACAATAAAGGCATCGATTTCACAAGCCACTCCAGTCAGATCAATTGCGTAGGCCGTTTTCAATGTGTGTTTACTCTACAGACTGCCAGATTAGATTATGTGCGCTCAGGTAGGGGGCCCTGAGTGCGAAAAAAACCTCCAGAAATCAATCCCTCATTGGCACGGTGTTCCGAGAGCGCTGATCTTGAGCATATGTCCTCTAATTACTCTGATGGGAGCTTGCTAATGGGCACAGAGCCGGCCTCACGCTCACTGCGAATGCTCGTTAATGTCACTGTCACAACGTAGATCCCCGGGCCCCGAGATCAAGGCCGGGGAGCGTGGACGGCCCCTAACCGCCCCAGCTTCCTCCACCAGTACATGAAACCATCTCCCTCCCTGTCTAATTGCTCTCTAAATTATTAACCTCAATGAAAGGAGGACAGTGTCCCATTTGACCCTGCTTATATAGCTGAAGGTTTGGGAGCTGGTGCTTCATATGAAATGTGTGAATGCATGCATATTTAACCATCTGTGGAAGATTTGCCATTTGCACAGGTTATTACCGACTTTGACCTCTTGTATGAATTTCTGCATATTTTTCTATTTTAACGCCCATAAGCCTGAGAGATGTCTCAGGTTTATTTTGTTGAATTTGTAGCCGTAAAAAAGAAAAAAATGCACTATGTTCTGACAAATTTAATTAGCTTGTGAAGTAGGGTGAATTAATCGCAGCTGTGGGTGTGTGGTTGTATTGTGAGTGTGACGTCTCCGCAGGTAAGGAAAATGCCTGTTCGCAGCACTGCCGAAGACTGTGAGTAATTATGTTTATTTTTTAATACCCCTGTTTTGGCGTAATTGCCAGTCCCAGCATGCCCACACACCTGCAAAAACAAATGTGATTTATTCATCAATTCAATGGTAGAGGTTTACACATTACAAAGCATAAACAATTCCCTCATGGTATTGTAAATAATTCAATAGGTTATATGTTAATAATAGATAAATTCTACTGTCTGTGTAAATGTCATGCACTGCGTTTTAAGATGGCGTGTTTAACCAGCATGTATTTCATCACCTCAGTTGCCAGATCACCTATGTGGAAAGTTGTTTTCCATTAAATAGTCTCTTGTTAGGAGAGTAAAGGCAAGCAGACCATCTGTTTTAAGGTTATTCTGAATTTTGTTAGCTTTTGATGGTTGTTGGCGAAGCTACTGTAGATTATGAGAAGGTTGTAGCATGAAAAGCTAATGTAGTTAAACTACAGTCAAGCTATAAAGCTACTAACAAAAAGTATACCACTAAAGCTACTTAAGTGATTTAAGAGGGCTATACACTGTAAATTACTTTTTCGAAGTTGTAAATAATTTTTTTTGGAGTATGTTTTACAAGAAAATACTATTTTACTTCGAAATGTCACATTTAATTTACTAGCAATTTGTGAATAGAAAATTGTAAAAGTAAATCCTACAATTTTATTTTCAGTTTATCTTTTTAAATCTGTAATCAGATTTATTTTTACAGTCAGAGCAATATTTATTTAATGAGGAACTCAATGAGAATGACATCATTGAATTAACAGATTTACACTAAACAACTATTTAAAAAAAAAAACAACAATGTAAACTGGGACAAGAACATTGTTAGGAACTTAGGTTCTTGGTTTGAAGATCTAAATGCAGCTTTATTGGGACAATCCAGGATCGTTATCCATATGACAGGCAAAAGGTCAAACACACGGGCAAACAATCCAAATGAGCAGATCCAGAAACAAGCAGAGAATCACAAAACCAAAACACAGGAAACCAGGATAACGCTCAGAAATGCAATGTAACAACATACAAGACTTCGCAAGGAATGACTGAATAAACAGGGCTTATATAGGCAGAGTTAACCGGCTAATGACACACAGGTGGATGTAATCACACGATAATGAGTCCAGGCAAAGGTTTATGGGAAATGTAGTTCATGATGGAATGGCAAAGGACTAGGCAGGAGTGCCCTGTGGTGGCTATCATAGACAGGCGTGACAAATCTATAGGACCCTATCATACACATGGTGCAATGCGGCGCTATGCGCGACGCAAGTGTTTTTTGCTAGTTTCAGCCCGACGCAGTTATCATTTTCACGTCCTGCGCCACGTTGCTTAAATAGCAAATGCATTTGCGCCCATTTGTGCTGGTCTGAAAATGAGGTGTGTTCAGGTGCATTGTTGGCGCGTTGCTATTTTGAGGCAGCTGCAATAGACTGCACCATTGACCAACTGAAACCTGGTCTAAAGTCAATGGCGCAATATTATTTTTTTTGTTATTTAAAGAACGCGTTAGTAATACGCGCCTATAGGTGGGTGCACAACGTGCGTACACTCGAGACTCGAGATGAGACTGATTGTTTTTTATTGCACATTATGCCCAAAACACACCCATTACTTTTTTAGACCATGCACCAGGCGCGCTGATCATTTTTTCCCGTCGTTAAACTAGCAAAAGTGGATTTGGACACTCCCTAAGCGCACTTGCGCTGTGCACTTTAGACCAATGCTCTTAAATTGTTAAAATAGGGTCCATATTGGCGAACAGCAGTGTTTAACTAAAAATGCAATTTAATTCATAGTACTACTTTTAGTTACTTCCTTAGTATCTCAGTAAAATTTCTTGTGACCTTGTTGTGTCTGAAGGACAATCAAGCAGCTTTTGACTTTGACCGCAGTGCCTTGACCTTGTGGCTAGGGGGAGAAGATCACTAAAAGTGTGGGAATTCACTACAGCAGTCTGGAGATCATCCCACTAGGATGACACTTTACAAATGTGTCTCTCCTTCCATGATAAATGTCCTAGATCAGGTTGATGACACTCAGACACACAGGGAGAAAGCTATTTATGGAGTATGCTAATGGATATAGGAAATCACAACCCTACTTACACAGATATAGGTCTTTCCTCTCCCATTCCAAACATTTTGTAGCTCATCAGAAAGTGTTCCTATAAATCCTATTGAATTGCTCAATGGCGTGTCCCAAAAACATCCCTTTGGGTGTGTAATTTATGTGGCTTGGATCATTGGCTCCTGTCAGAACTGTGTTGATTGTCTGGTGTCTGTTGGACTGTGATTATTTAATCTGGTTCAGTGATGCAGAGGAAGCATCAGGATGTATGTTTATTTCTCTTTGGAAATTATCAAAGTGACAGCTTCACACTACCACAAATTTTATGACACACACCGATGATTAAAAAAGGACATAAATGCCCACCTAAATATTGTACTTGTGGGTTGAGTCCACTGGTCCCTTACAAATATCAGTTAGCTTGTTTGGAGAGATTTTCTCATTTAATTCTCTGTCCCTCTCTTTCTCTTTCTCACTCACTCGCTCTCTTGAGCTCAGCCGAGTCAATCACAACATCATTTCAAGTGGATAGTTCATTAAGCAATGCAAATTGGAAAATGAAGTGAGCTCTTTGAAAATGCCACCACAAGCACCTCTCCTGTCATCAGTGACAATCAGAATGTAAAGTTAATGCTAAAATAGTCTTTACTCGAAATGTATTTAGTCTATAACTGTTTGTGTATTTTAACATTTACTATCAAAATTCAAATCTAAAGTCTACTTATAGTGCTGCAAACTGTCAGTCAGTTTTGATAAATTTTTGTATACATAAGTATGATATATACTGCAGGGATCAGGGATTTTGAAAGAAATTATTAATTTTTAATGCAGCAAGAACACATTCAATTGAACAAATGACAGTAAAGACATCCAACCCTGTAAAAATCCAAACCTGTAAAAAGCAAATTTTCTCAACCACTTGCATGAATTTAGGGGTGGGGCTATCTGTTTTTCTGACCAATGGTGGAAAGGGGGCGTGTCCAGTGAAACCTGTTTGAAACCATCCTATCATACTTTTTCATTTGCATTTGGTGATGCTAGTGGCACAGATATTACATGCTTAACCTTTTAAAGAAGGATAAAAAGACAAAGCCAGACGAATCAACATCTAATAGGCTCATTTCTCCACAGCTTGCTCCATTTTGATTGATATGCATTTCAGCTCAGATTGTGTTTGAGAATAGTGGGTGGTTGACAGCAGTCTCTCTACACAGTTCTCCAGATTGATAGATTACCATGTCAGTATAGTTTCTGTTCACATTTTGTCATTATGACAGCAGAATATACATTTGTATTCAAAATGTATGCAGTTTTGATTCTGATGCTGTTTCTCTCATTATTTCTCTCACGCTTAGACTGTTGTTATACTGTTCTTCAAACTCAAGTTTTGTTCCACTCCCATCCCTCCGGCCTCGCATGAACCACAGTACATTTGTATCATCGACGCGAGTATCAATGTGAGTAGAGAGCTTACTTAGACACTTTAGTAACTCAGGAGAAGACACCACGTCTATCTGCTGCTGAAGTATTGCAATAGAAGCATCAATAACTGTCTAACAGAGCCAACATGTGTATATATAGTTGGAAAAACACTTTTAAAACTTTACTTTTAGACCATACTGTACAGTATGTCAAGGTACTCCAAGAAAGAGGATACTATCTCGCATCCGCAGTCTTCACGCTGGGATCTGTAATTCCCTGAGTTTCCTCTCTCTCTCTCATGAAGTCGCCTGAGGCCTCCTGCCTCATGTACAGTACATTCTCCAACTGACAGCTTGCAGATCCCATCTCTGTAATTCAGGATGGGATTCATTGCTCTTTGGAGCCACATAAAATCTGTATTACAACCATAAAGAATTTTATTACTTTCTTTCAGTGTGTTTTCATCCACCATTTAATTCAAATAGGTGTACAGTACTGCTGTACATAAGTCAGATAAAACGCTCTCTTTTAGAAAAATCTATCTATCTATCTATCGTTCTATCGTTCTATCTATCATCTATCTATCTATCATCTATCTATCGTTCTATCTATCGTTCTATCTATCTATCGTTCTATCGTTCTATCTATCTATCGTTCTATCTATCTATCTATCTATCTATCGTTCTATCTATCGTTCTATTGTTCTATCTATCTATCGTTCTATCTATCTATCATCTATCTATCTATCGTTCTATCTATCGTTCTATCGTTCTATCTATCTATCGTTCTATCTATCTATCTATCATCTATCTATCTATCGTTCTATCTATCGTTCTATCTATCTATCTATCGTTCTATCTATCTATCTATCTATCTATCGTTCTATCTATCTATATCGTTCTATCTATCTATATCGTTCTATCTATCTATCGTTCTATCGTTCTGTCTATCATTCTATCGTTCTATCTATCTATATCGTTCTATCTATCTATCGTTCTATCATTCTATCATCATCTATCTATCTATCTATCGTTCTATCTATCGTTCTATCTATCGGTCTATCTATCTGTCTATCTATCATTCTATCGTTCTATCTATCGTTCTGTCTATCGCTCTGTCTATCATTCTATCATTCTATTTTTTAATCTATCATTTTATCTATTCTATCGTTCTGTTTATTGTTCTATCTATCGTTCTATCATTCTATCTATCGTTTTTTCTATCGTTCTATCTATCATTCTGTTTATTGTTCTATCTATCGTTCTATCTTTTGTTCTATCATTCTATTTTTCAGTCTATCGTTTTATCTATTCAGTTCTATCATTTTTTTTATCTATCTATCCATCTATCTATCGTTCTATCATTCTATCTATCATTCTATCATTCTATTTTTTAATCTATCATTTTATCTATTCTGTCTATCTATCTATCTAAAGTTCTATTGTTCTATAGTTCTGTTGTTCTATCATTCGTTCTGTCTGTCTATCTATCAATCATCTATCTATCCTTCTGTCCATCCATCCATCCATCTCATGCCATTGTCATATAATTTACATTTATTCATTTTGCAGATGCTTTTATCCAAAGCGACTTACAAGTGAGGAATACAACAAGCGATTCATCGGGAAGAGGCAAATACAAGTTTCAGACGTTGCTTAGAGTAGCATAAGCTAGAATAGGGAGGGAGTAAAGGAAGTGAAACCATAGTTGTTGTTTTTTTATGATGATGGGGTTAAGTGTTCTTGAAAGAGATGAGTTTTCAGCTGTCTTTTAAATATTGCCAGGGATTTTGGCAATATTCAAAAGATCTATTGATGTTTTCAAACATTCCTTAATTTTCCTTGGTTTTCACGAGTCATGATCAGCCTTAAGCATATAGTTCATAACTGCTTAACATTAACTTATTTTACACATGACTGGATATGATCTTGTCATCTTCTAAACGACTAACTGCTCAGTCCTGATGAGTCCGACGTACAACCGCAGGCACTTTCTAAATGCCACAGCTATAACAATGCCTCTAATTATATTGTGTCTGTTGCCGTCACTGTCTTGTCTTGCTGTTCTAGAAGCAGATGAGACATGGTACCCTCACCTCCATCAGCCTAATGTCCTCCTGTCATGTTCAATGAGTCAGCGTCTGAGTGTTCCATAACACCGCTCCGCTTCATCAGAGCTTCAAGTAAGTATGATTTTCAGTACCAAGAGTTTCAAAATAGTATGATGCTTTTAAAGATCATGTCAATGAAGCAAATGTTCACCTCTCTCATCGCTTTCAAACTCTCACTTCACTTATTTATAACATGTATTCGGCTAGTCAGAGGTGCCTTTATTATCTTTCAGATTGTTTTCAGATGATATTGGCCAATTAAAACGTAATATATATATAAAAGTCTTAAAAGTCTGATTAAAAAAATGAGTCAATATAAAGATATTTTTGTAGATAATAAACTACTCTTTAAAAGTTGGGGTCTGTAAGAGTTTTCTGAAAGAAATTTATACTTTCATTCTGAAAGGACACATTAAATTGGTCAAAAGTTACAGTGAAGACATTTATAATGTTACAAAAGTTTTCTATTTTAAATAAATGCTTTTCTTTTATATAATATTGATCAGCACAACCATTTTCAACATAATAAGAAATAATAATAAATATTTCTTGAGCAACAAATCAGCATATTAGAATGATTTCTAAAGGATCATGTGACACTGAAGACTGGAGTAATGATGCTTCACAGGAATAAATTACACTTTAAAATGTATATTAAAATAGAAATTTGTTATTTGAAAAAGTTTAATTATATTTCACAACATTAGTGTTTTACTGCATTTTTGATCAATTTAAAAGCAGACATAAGAAACTTTCAAACGTTCGAACCGTGACTATTCAACCATCAGTTTCTATTTTATCTCTCATTCAGAGAAAGTCAAGCTTTTTTCGTTGCTCTTTGCATGTGATTAGTGGATTGTCAAGCATAATTTATTAAGCATAATACTTGATTTTGCTCTGGCTTGTCAGGTTGATTGTTTTTAAATGCCTTTGTATGCTAACAATATCACACGCTTGTCTGCGGTGACCGTACAACGCAGTATTTTTAGCATTGAGTGGCAGAGATCAGCATTCAGGACACGGTCGAACAAAAGCATTGATAGAAGCGAGCTCATAAATCTGGCAAGGGTCACAGGCTACATTTAAGCTTTCCACTGTATTATTTTAATGTATTAAGTACTGGTTGCAATGACATGCACAGTGAATGTCCTTTTTTTGTGCTGTAATGCTATAATATCTTCTAGGAATTTTTTTTTTTTTTTTTTTAAATAAAGTTAGAGTGGCAAACCGCAAAGTACAGTACAGCTGCCATTCCAACTTTTTTTTATATAAACCTTGATGGAGGAAAAGCATTGAGCCGAAGACATTTTATCGGACTCAGGAGCAGGAGAGGTCAGCGTGTGCAGTTATTCACTTTTTGACTTTTAGTACTTGGGTTCTCTCTCTCTCTTTCTCTCTTTTCGTCTCTTTGGTAACAGTTCCTCTGTGGCAGTAAAGAAATTGAAAACCGTGACTCGCTGATAAGGAGCACAATTGGGGGCCAGTCTGAAGGCTGTCAGATGCAATGTACTGTCTGAAAAGACAAGAGAAAACGATGGAAGGGCATGTCATGTTCTTCCAGAGTTTTTCAAACTTATCTGCTAGATTACTGTCCCCAAGTGGCTCCTTAAAATGTAATTGTCCTATCTTGGGCTCTTTGTTCCTTAATAGCTTTATCCGAGCAGATTGCTTAGTTAGCAGATTTTTTTTGTTGTTGTTGTTGTAAATTTTATTTCTTAAAGTGTTGCTATACTTGCTTAATTTACACATCTCTGAGTTGATCAGATTCACTGGCTAAATCCCAAAGCCATTTTGGAGATTTTGGTTCCCCCTGGCCGACTTGGTAATATTTCAAATTCAAACTGATTCTTTTTTTTATCTGTCTGCTATAATGACACTTTACTGATCATGTTGCTGTGTATTGCGGGATTGTCTTATTTGTAAAGAATATGTGCAATGCTGCATTATATTTCATGGAAAAATCAGTTGTCTTATATGACGGCATAATTTTGCTGCCTAGAAATGTCACTAAAGTTTGGAACAGTGTATCACGGTGCATTTTTTCTCTCTGTACACCTGTGTGAGTGAGTGTTCATATGGTTCATGTTCATGAAATGCTCTTGATCTCTAGCAGGCTGTGGTCAGGTGACTGTGACTGACAGCCAGGGGCATCTGTTGCTGTCCCACAGGGGTTTTGTGTAAGAGAACTGAAGGTGTGTCACACAGACAGTGGAGTGTGTGTTGTATGCCGAATAATGAGCATCCAGAGCTCCTCAAGAGACAGGTGGTCCTACATCTGTGGAATTACAGTACCTGCCCACTTCCAAAGCCAATAAAACAAGGGGAATGTTCCTCAGGTCTGCCGTCTTTCTTTGACTGCAGTGTCATGTGATTGCATAAGACTGACTTAATGCACTGAACCATGCTGTTGCCGTCTGAATTTCTTCTTTTTGTTTGCAGCTTTGCCTGACAACATGAAGGACTGTTATTGCCCTTCTCCTTTGAGTTACTCTTGAATGTTAAAGGGTTGGTTCACCCAAAAATTCTGTCATTAATTACTCACCCTCATGTCGTTCCAAACCCGTAAGACTTTCATTCATCTTCAGAACTCAAATGAAGATCTTTTTAATGAAATCTGAGTGCTTTCCTCCACTGACAGTCTATGCAACTACCACTTTCAAGCCTCAGAAAGGTAGTAAAAACATCACAAGTAATCCATGTGACTCCAGTCATTTAACTTCAATTTTATTAAAAACAATGCAAGTGTTTTGTTTGCGCAAAAACATAATTTACCACTTTATTTACAAAATATATCTCCAACAAAACACACACACACTCACACACAAACATATTTATTAGGGCTGGGATAATACATCGATTCTCGATTCGTGATACAAAGAATCTGGAGCGATTCCGATAATTTTCGATGTATCGCGATACTCTCTCGAATCGATTTTGAGCTTAGTTTTTTAACAGCAGATGGCACTACGTGCTTTACAAACACTCGTACTTTGCTTGCTTCCAATAATCTCGCATCATAAAAGCATTCTGAGCCGAGGTGCAAGGATGTTTAACCACTTTCATGACTCAGCTGAACGCATGAGCGCTCTCCAGCAGTCTTCTTCATGAGCATTTGAGTGTGCGGTTAAAAACTAGCCTAGAGCTGTTAAGACTAAGCTCAGAATCGTTTCGAGAGAAAATATCAGGATCGATTCAGATTAATTGTATCGCGAATTGAATCCATGTATTGTCCCAGCCCTAAAATATATATATATATATATATATATATATATATATATATATTTAATTATAAAACGGTTAGTTCCTGTCCTTGATTCTGATTAGTTAATAGCTGTGTTTTATTCACGATAAAACATGGCTATGACCGCTTCACCCAACGGTTCTGTGTATCACTACACAACACCCTTAGCAACCACTCTTAGCAACGTAAACTGTTTGTTCTCAATTGATATTGCTCATTGAAGCTTGCTGTATTATGTAGAAGAGTATTGTGAGAAAGAGATCGAGTGAGCGAGTTTACTGCCTGCATTCAGATTTAGCATTTTCCTTCAGGTCAGTCCTATGTTCATAATAAAAAATCTGTTTTAATGTCTGATGTATTATCTTGTCCTTTTAACAGTTAAGGGGTTTTCCATGACTGACAGCGCTAGTCAAAGCATTTGTCAGTTGCGTCTTGTTCTGTGTTCACAACAATTCAGTCTTTTCAAAGTAAAAGTCTTCGCTACTGACTGACAAACTCACAAAGACAGTCTTTGTCGCCATCTAATGGCGTAATAATATAACTTCTGTTGCTGTTTAAGGTCAGGGACTATTTTTTCCGGTGGAAGGAAGGCTTTTAGTGAAACTTTACTTCATGAAAGTTGCATTGATACATATTTTTGGCTTTAATATTTGTATTGTGTGGTAACCGTTTTACAAAAGCAGTACTCGAGGCTAGTTCTGTATCGTGAATAAGTCATGGCTAAAGGGGTTGCTTCGTGTCATGCCTAACAACGCCCTTCAGCCGTGACTTATTCACGATACAGCACAGCCTCTCGTACCTTATTGCTTTCATATATGTCTGTGTGTACAGAGAGAGAGACAGAGTGTAACAATTTGTAAAATTTAGATTTAATTATAGAACTAATTAATTTAGCAATTAATTAAAAATTGATACAATTGATTTTCTATTGATACACATGTAGATGATGCTACAATAGCAATACCAAGGTCATGGGTTTGATTTCATAGTGAATGTATGATAAAATGTATGTAGTAGTTATTTTTATCAAATGAAATGCATAAATGTTATGGATGTGTCTCAAGCCCCCTTTTTTATCAGTTTTATCATCTGCCAGGTAAAAACAGTAAATCAAATCACATAAAAAAAAGTAACATCAAACTTCTTCTCTACAAAATGTGTGATTAATGCATAATGCAAGTATTGAAGTTTAAATCCTTTGTTCATATCCTTGACACTAAGCATGAGCAGTAATAATGATGTATTAGCACGTATGCTGTTTATGCTGCAATTGGCTTTTTGTTTTCTTTATTTTAGTATGCTGTACAGCTCATTGCTGTGAATGGACTTGAGTGGTTAATCAAATAAATGGATGGCTATTTATCTTGGCAGGGACAGCCACCCTTCACTCCAGTGTCTAGTGTATTTAAATGCCAAAACTTTTTCTCAGTCCAGACAGCATGTCCAGCAAATCCAATTTATTTCATATACAGTATAGATTTTCATAACACTACAGCTTAAGTGTTTCATGATCAACAATCCACGGCTTCTGCCAGCACAGTTGCAGGACTAAACTTTAGGAACTGACAGCTCTTCTACAGGACCTCCTGACCTCCTGCGATTTCAAAATCATTTGACATCCAATCTGGAATGTAAGCCGGCAGTTTTTCATTCCCAGAGTAAAGCTGTCACCTTTCTGTGTACAGCGCGCATGCACTCTGCCTGAATTATTGATGGTTGACCACAACCTAGTTCCCAAGATTCACTGTGCAAAAACATTTTCTTTTCAGGAAGAAATGGACATCAAAAATGATATTTACAAACATTATTATGAAATATAGAATGCTGTTACTTTCATTGTTTCCTGCTGTCTGTGAAAGAAATGTTTCTCTCTTCAGTGGGTGTCTTATGTCATATTAGCCTATTAGTTTTTGCAGTTCATTTATTTATGATGATTGTTGCTAAACATCATCTCAGTCTTCTTTGTATTTCAGAAGAAGCACTTGATTTGATCCAGTTAAAGGTGAAAACGCTGATGGTAAGGATATCTTTTGGTTAATTTCACAGAGGTTGGAATATGTCCAGCTTTATGTAGTTTGGTTGAGGAAAATAAACAATGCTGCATTTTTAATTAAATGGTATTATTACACCAAATGAGGGCGAGGTCATCTCCATATCATTGTCCATGCAGAACAGATTAAAGTCTAAATCTGTTTCTGTTCAATGGTATAGAACATTGAGGGACAATAGACTGACTCTAGTAATTTATTCAAAGATGACAATAGAGGCATATTGCTCAAATGGTCATCAGAGTGGAAAAATGGCCTTTAGATTCTATCAGCGTAGGTTATATTCAGCTCTTTGAAATCAAAGGCTTCCACATCCATGATCAGATTTTAATTTGTGTGATATGGCTGTGTGCAGACAGAGGAAATCATGGATCTCATTCACAAAATGCAAAATGAGACATTATAATATTTCATGATTGTATGTCAGTCTGTGGTATATTAGCTAAGCATTGTGTGATTGTGATTTAGGTATTTACTTCTTGTGTTAGTGTTTCTTGGGACAGTGCTTCTCTCACAAAGTTTAAGGTCAATATGAATATTATATATATACTTCTCTGTCTGGCAATCCGATGGATGAGTCTGGGTTTGGCGGTTGCCAGGAAAACGGTACTTGCCCTACTGCATTGTGCCAATTGTAATGTTTAGTGGAGGGGGGATTATGGTGTGGGGTTGTTTTTCAGGGGTTGGGCTTGGCCCCTTAGTTCCAGTGAAAGGAACTCTTAATGCTTCAGCATACCAAGACATTTTGGACAATTTCATGCTCCCAACTTTGTGGGAACAGTTTGGGGATGGCCCCTTCCTGTTCCAACATGACTGCGCACCAGTACACAAAGACATGGGTCCATAAAGACATGGATGAGCGAGTTTGGTGTGGAGGAACTTGACTGGCCTGCACAGAGTCCTGACCTCAACCCGATAGAACACCTTTGGGATGAGTTAGAGCGGAGACTGCGAGCCAGACCTTCTTGCCAACATCAGTGCCTGACCTCACAAATGCGCTTCTAGAAGAATAGTCAAAAATTCCCATAAACACACTCCTAAACCTTGTGGAAAGCCTTCCCAGAAGAGTTGAGGCTGTTATAGCTGCAAAGGGTGAGCCAACTCCATATTAAACCCTACGGATTAAGAATGGGATGTCATTAAAGTTCATGTGCACGAAAAGGCACGCAACTTTTGGCAATATAGTGTGTATATATATATATATATATATATATATACACACTATATATATATATATATATATATATTATGTTAGACATCAGTCTTTGTGGGAAGTGAGAAACACTACCTAAAACATTTCTACAAATTAAAAAAAATCATAACATTTCTATAAAAATGTATGCATATGCAAAAAATATGGATATTTTTATTGCTTAAGAAACTAATTTTAATATAGAAGTATTTTAAAGTAATAGAAATAGAAATATTTTGATGTGTGAACATGCAAAGATATTGTGAAATATGTAGCAATTATTAAATGGTTAGCAGCATTAGTTAAAGTAAAAAAATAATAATTGAGGTCACAGGGGTTAAGCAGACAGAAAACTGTGTTATTGAACATAGTTCCAGTGGCCTTTTGCTTACATTTTTCCTTTTCTTTCTCACCCCTGCAAGGTTCTTCTGCTCTTTCCTGTGCTCAGACATTAAATGCCACCTGCTCATGTGTGTCTCTGGGCAGTGCTGAAGTAGCAGGATGCCACCTGGCATTAGCAGTGTGTGTGTGTGTGTGTGTGTGTGTGTGAGTGTGTAAGCCTCCCCTGCAGTGTGTCCTCTGAGTTTGAACAGAACTAGGGCTTAACTCAAACTTTTCCACCCTGAAGAGGGAAGACAGCTGGGCAGAGCAGCTCGCTGTAAACATGACCGCTAGCAAGACATTTTCACTCATAGTTTCCATCAGTTGAGCTTTTCGGTAATAGCTTCTACTTCTAGGTCTACTTTTTTGAGTGTCAGGGTTATTTTAGTATGTCTAGCCTGGTCACAAGTAGCATGACTTGCATATGAATGAAGAATAAATTTTATGTATACTGGTTGCATTAGAGTGTGTTTTGCATTTAATAAATGTTACATTATACATGTGAAAATTTGTGTTATTATTGTTTATATTATATATTATATACATATACTGTATGTATGTATATATTTATAATGTACATGTAAATATATGTACTAAATGTAAATCTAATATATTTATATATACATACATACACACAGACTATATTTAATGACATTGTATCACTTTCTCTTCACAGTAACTGTCTCTGGAACTAAAACAACAAAATGGCCATACTAAATATCTCCGGCGTCTGACATGAACTTTTCACCCTGTAGGTGAATGACCCCTGTGCTGCGGCAGGTCCCGTGATTAAAGGCTCTGACACAGCTGTGGATGGATGCGCAAAGGCTGACCGGGAGCCCCGCTCCGCACTTCTTATCTTTGACATCCTGTTGGTCAGTGAATGCCCGGGGGCAATTGATCCGTGAACCCTGCTCTCCCCAACAGGATAACCCTCTTGATTTGGCAGGGGGTCGGCCCACCTGTCAGGATCCTAAAGGTTAGTGTCAGCACTGCACAGACCAGGTAACAAGAGGTGGAGAGAATTGGTAGAGAAGAGACTGATGTATCCACCTTGGTCTGTTATTTGACAGGCTTAGGTGGGCTTTGTTTTGTTTTGTGAATTTGGGGTGTATATATAAAAAGCACTTTGGAAAAAATGTTGTCATAAATCATGAAAATAATTTTTTACAGTGTGTGGTGGAAATTACAGTAATGAAAATGACATCTTAAACAATTTTGGAATAAAATAATAGATTCCTTTGTCTTGCTAAGGCTAATTTCAAAGCTATCCTTTTGTGTGTTCTGAATACAGGCAATTTTATATATAAAATTTATTTTTTATTTTAATATATTTTATTCTTGACCTTCATTTCAAACAAAACAAAAAAAATTGACAAATCAACAGGACATATAAGTGCCTGTTGTTGAACACACACCGATAACCATAGACCAACCGAATCCTCAAACAAGTCCAGTTATTCTTTGGCTCCACGGTGCAATATGGCGTTCAACATAAGCAGCCATCTGCACAATTAACATAGCACATCCTCTCGCTCGCCACCTCCATGCTCCCCGTCATCCAGCACCGCCATGTCAAATCAATGTCAAATTTAAATGTTAATAGAATCTTAAATTATTCACTGTGTAGTTTAGCCCCTTTGACCTATTCCTCAGTGTGGAGTGAGTCTCAGTCCTCTTCTAGAATATATCAGAGGAAGGTGGTTTGTCCTTTTCCCCTGAGTGCATATCCACTTTTTTTCATCTGTTCCAGAATACTGGCAGTCTGATTGGAATGTGGGGCATAATTTTGTATTGATATATAGACAATTTCTTATTCAATTATAGGGGAGAGCTGATGAGTTTAAAAGCTAGTTAGCTGATAGCCAACAGCAATGGATTACACCTGCAGACTGTTCCAGCTTGAACTGTCCCGCGCTGTCGCAACCTTTAAGGTTCGTTTAATGCAGTTAAGCCTGGATTTTATATAATGATGTACATTATGACAGAATGTTCATTTTTGGGTTCTTGGGTTTGCATGCGTGTGATGCTGATGCAGGAGCTGGCCAATACCGAGCAGGTGTTCGGATGTAAACACGGAAGCGCTGAACTGCGTTCACTGCGTCAACTGCATACGAGGCTGACAGGGAAGAGAAGAAATTGTTGAATAAAGTTGTTATTTTTGTTTTGTTTTTGCGCACAAAAAATATTCTCGTCGCTTCATAACATTAAGGTTGAACCACTGTTGTCACATTGACTATTTTAACCATGTCTTTAATACCTTTCTGGACCTTGAATTACAGTAATTGTATATGGAATTGATGGAATTTTCCGGCTTTTTGTGTTTTTACTGTTATACAGTAGGGGGCGCTATTATGCATCTCCAGATCAAAACACAAGCAAAAAAGGAGCAGAAACAAGCGATAAAAGCATTGCTTATGCACATTGTAGACTTTGAAAAAACTTTTACAAAAGTTTCTCAACTTTTTGTTCAAAATATTGCTTTTTATGAAACTTACACACAATCAAGCGTTGATTAAAAAAAGAATACATGAAGCTAGAATAAAACATTTTTGTTGTTGTTGTTTAAAAGCAGAGGCTCTATCTTTTGATATATTGCATGTTCAGATATTCATACAACAAAATATTCTGGGGGCCCTGAAAGTTTTGTGAAAATTATCAAAAATGCTGGTGGTGGCTAGCAATTTATTTTTAAAAAAACACTGGTGGGAAAAGAGTTAAGATTCCTTGTTATTAAGCAGTATTAAATGTATCCTTGAGAAGGCAATCCCAGAATTGATCACAAGGTCAGTGGAAAAATCCAAGAAATGTTATATAAATACTTTTATGCCTTTAGTACTGAGAAGTATCAGTAAAAAAGCTTTAAAATTGATTATTTTTAGAGTACTGTGCCATTAGCTTAGCAACATGCTAAAGTCATACTCTGTTGGAAACAGTTGCATTCCAAATCACTCACTTATGGAACTGCATGACTGTTAGGATGTTGCCTTAGAAGGTAGCTGACTATGTAGGCAGTAGGCAGCTCACTAGGTCTTAGAACAGAGCTCCTGTGCAGTCTTCTTTTAAAATGAGGTCGGAGGGCGAGGTGCAGCCCATAGAATCAAATTAGCCGGTGGATGTGTTTCCGCCAGAGACTTTGGTTAACATGGAACAGCGCTTCAATACGCGTATCACCCTGACCTTTAGAAGAATTACGGCGAGGCTGCAAGAAGGCCATCTTCCATACTCAACTCTCTTCTTCAAGCGTCTTGCTGCTCTGCCAGACGTGGCCTTTCCAGCTAGTGGTTCAGGACTTGTTAAATGTAATAGAGCTCCTAATGCCCAGACCTCCATCTGGCCCAGGTCAGGTCCCTGACATTAATGGATTCCAGCACTCATTAAATTTATTTAAATCGTGCCTCTCTGGCCAGGCTGTGCGGTGGGGGGTGGGAACCTTATCCGTGGAAGAGGTCTTTAGACTGTTGCTCTGTCAAACCTCACACCGGGGTGGATTCCATCTGCAGATTTAAAGGGGGGACCAAGGAGAACTATGTCAAAATGTTTCCTCGCAAAGAACACCTTGAGCATTTATGAGTGTGGTGAGGTAGGCACTAAAAAGTCATTAAGATGGGAATAAATCTGAAAGTGTAAGCAGTTTCACAGCTGTTAGGGGGAAAAGGGGGAGAGTAAGAAATATCAGCAAAACAAGTTTAAAAAACACGCTGTCTAGCTCTCGCAGTAAATGTCACTGATTCTATTTACTGATCTGGTAATACTAATAAGGCAACACCTTACAAGATTGTGTTTCCGGCCCAACCAATTAGGTTTCAAAAGGTTTTAAAAGTGTCATAACCGTAATGACATGGGAGAGTTAGTTGTTTTATGCAAGAATAAACAGCATCCCTCGGAGCTAAATTCATGTCCCTTGTTTATTTCTGTCTTTTTACACTGACTGAGCAGGGAGCCACTGTAGTCATGTCATAATCACAAGTCGTGATTACAATGACAAAATGAAACCTAACTGGGCATGATGTGACACGTTTCTAATGATTTAGATTGTAATTTGTCTGTCCACATTGAACACAGAAGTGGTATGAGAGCTGACAGTCTATCAAAAAATACTTTATTTAATACAGTTACGTGGAGTGACATTTTAGACCGATTAGATCGGGCCACTCTGCAAGATGCCACCAAAGAAAAGCAAGTGACAACAAAATGTGATGTTGGTCATTGATTGTTGCAGTGGCAACCTGTTTGAACAAAAACTCAGATTTACAGTTCATACTGTGAATAATTAAGATATTTCTTTGTAAAGAAAGAAAATAACAAAATGTGTGTAATGTGTGCAAGTTTTATACATTTTTATGACATGCACATTCCAATAGACAGTGCATTTTGGTCTCCAATTAAGGTTTTTTAAGGCACAAATCCTGTGTTTTTGCTGTCAAAACTATTAAATATGTTATTTAAATTAAATTGGCACGAAAAGTAGCTTGTTTTAACTGTGTCTACCTTCAAATGGTGATTTTTGGCCTGTTCCATCAGAGGTCTTTATGTTCTGTATCAAACATCAGAATTAGAGGTTACACTTTATTTTACAGTGCTGTAGTTACATTGTAATTACTCAAATAAGTACTGAGTACTATTAATTAACTACATGTACTTACTATAGAGTTACAGTTAGGGTTAGTGTTTGGCTTAGGGTTAGTTACTTGTAATTATGCATAATTTACTGTTATTACTATAGTAAGGACATGTAGTAACGTGTAACTATGGCACTGTAAAATAAAGTGTTCTCCTTAAAACATTAGATTAATCTGCGTTGAGGAGCCGTGCCGATGCACAACCCATGTAAAGATGATAATTCCGCAAATAACTGCAATTGCAGGTTTCAAACAGAGATGGCGACAAAGAGGCAAAACTTACAGACTGCAGCTTTAAATTTAATAATTTTAAATAATAATTCCATTTAATTTTAATATGTGCCCAACATTTTGTTTTAATGGAAAGTAAGTTTATCGATAATAACTACAAAACAACATCTGGCGCTATAATGTCCAATAATAAGTGAAAGGTTTTATTTTGTCCATTTAGTTTTGATGTTTGCTTTAATGTTCTTTGCCTAAAAAAAAAAAAAAAAAAAAAAATGCAAAATAGAAAATTACAAACCCCTTAAAAATGAATAGAAAATAAAGCTGATTATTAGTTTGACCTGAGGTTAAAGATCAACACTTTTTTTCTGAATATTAATCACCTTCATTTACTGGCCAATTAATGTTTTTATTATTATTATTATTATTTCAGGCCCTAATTTGTACCACATTCAGTACATTTTGTTCTTTTACTTTGAACAATATGCCATGAAATGTCGATGAAGAGATAAGTGATTTTTACTGATATGTAAGACAGTAGCCTAAAGGTTGTGAAACACTGGTGAAGTAGAGGAGTAGTGTTTGTCAGGAAGCTTTGAAGAGGTGTATTTAAAGAATGGACTGATGTTCTGACACTGAAGGCATAACAACATGAGAAAGATGCAAAAGGAAAAGTGCTTTAGTTGTTTGAACATTGACCTTGCATTTTCTTTACCACACAAGCACACTTTACGATGTCAGTGCTAATGCAGCTTTATGTCTTTTACTCTGAGTGTCGTAGCTCTTCACAAGCCATGGCAGGTGATGAGAAGCGATGCTTCCTCCTCTCAAAAACATGCAACGTGAAGGGGTATCAAACAAACAGCCTCAAACAGATGCAGAGTTGGCACGGTGACAGCACAGAGCTTGTGCCCCGCACCCGCCCTCCAGCTGAGCATTTTAATAACGGCATCTCAGAGGAACACTGTCAAATATTAGTTTTCCCAAACACCCGACAGCCCCCTTCCCTCCGGCCCTGATCGGCATCTCCCTCTCATTACAGCGCAGGGATTGATTATTTTGTTTCATGAGCATCTAGATTGAGACTGGATGGATAGAGGGTTAATAAAACATGAGGAGCATTAGTATTCTCCTCACGCTTCCCTCTACAGCAGGTCCGATGTGGCGTCTTTTCTCTCCTGCCATTCTTCAGATGTTCCAGAGGCAAATGCTTCAGCGCTGAGCTGGGAATTGGGAGGGACAGGAACAAGATCTGTTTCCACATAAGACCTCTACAGCTCATCAACATATAAACTCACATCAGAGCAACAAAAGTGTCCACTTAGGAATCGTTGCTTGCTTTTGGTGCAAATAACTTCTTTTCTGGATATTGACATATTCATTAGCAAGTGCCAAGGGTCATGATCTTGCAATATGCATGTGCAATGAATCCTAAATGAGTACATTTTACTCTGTTGTCTTGAAAAATGTTTTTTGAAGGGATAGTTCACCCAAAATGTACATAAAAAAGATATTTTGAAAAACTATTTTTGGCCATACAATGGAAGTCAATCGGGCAATGTTGTTTTGGACCCCATTGACTTTCATTGTATGGACAAAAACATTTAAAGGGTTAGTTCACCCAAAAATGAAAATTCTGTCATTAATTACTCACCCTCATGTCGTTTCAGGACCGTAAGACCTTCGTTCATCTTCGGAACACAAATTAAGATTTTTTTGATAAAATCCGATGGCTCAGTGAGGCCTAACCCTTTAAAACATTCTTCCAAATTATCTTCCTTTGTGTTCCACAGAAGAAAGAAAGTCATACAGGTTAGGAATGACATGAGGGTGAATAAATGATTACACAGTTGTCATTTTGGGGTGAACTATCACTTTAAAAATTGACATTTTGGTCTGTGGCTTTGTGGTTTGTTCATTGTAATATCTATTATTAATATTTTGCATTTTGCTTTTGTTTTTTAAGTTGTACTGTGTTCTAGCTGGGACATTTTTTTCAGGGTGCAATTATAAGTGTCTAGAACCCCAGGTAATTTGTATATAAACCTCAAGAAATAAGACATTTCCTCCATTTATAAGTTTAATTTAAAAAAAAATTCCACATTGGACTTTGAAATATCTTTTAAAATGGGTAATTAAGAAGAGCTGCATTATACAACGCAAAAAAAACAACATAATGATGGAAAATAAGTCTTGTATTGTAAAATACACTGCAATTTATGCAATTATGCTGATGGGATCTCTGGGGTTTGATTCTCTTAGTACAATCCAACTGAGAACATTATCTTCAGTCATTGCAATAGTCAATAGCACACAATTAATTGCCCATATGAAAGGGTCTGTTTAATAATTCAAATTGCCGTTTGTGTCAGTTAAACAGAGGGCTATCTTGGCTCTATCTGAAGAGTTATTGTTCGTGGTGAGTGAATGGTTTGCCGCCTCTCGCTAAACATACACTGGCAAAGCTCTGGGGATCATATGAACATTTCTGGCTTTTTGTGATTGAGTCTTCATTGGAGTGAGGCCATTTGAATGAATTTTTTTTACCTCCTGTTGTGCTTGTTTACTGCTAGGTTCAGACTTCTCCGATGAAAATGCTTGCACCAAACATCTAGAATATTCAGCAGCATGATGAACAATCTGAAATGAGTTTCCTGAAACAGTTACTTCCTGCGGGCTTGGTGAAATGTGAGTATAGGCTGGCAGTGTTTGAAACTTAAGGCAGTCAATGACTACCAGGCAGTGTTTTGAATGAAGACACCCAAGGAAATTAGTTTCAGGCTTCCAAGACCATAATACCATAATGTTCAACAATCAACAGCGTGAAACGACGAGACCAGTGTAGTTCGATTACAGAACAAATCACTTTTCTCAGCCAGTTCTACCAGAAAGACTCGGGAGGCAAGATAATGTAACAACAATATTTATTAACGATCAGCAAGCAAAATATTGTAAGAAAGTTCTTTGGCGTAGGCCCCGTTGGTAGCTCACATCCTAAAGGGTTGCGGACTCTGCATTTCCTGCCTGAAGATGAAGGCAGGGGCGTAGCCGACCCCCTGGGAGGTATGGACAGGGACCATCCTGGTGGTGGTGGGGAGGATGGAGGTGAAGGTTGGCATCAGCATCTGCGAACTCAGACATGTGTCAGCGATCTTTTATACTCCAAGTGTAAGATAATGATTGGGTAGATCTAAACTAATAGGTGGCGTAACATTGAGTCTTCCTGGCAGAACTTTACGCTAGAGCTTTCATTTCTTATAGTGGATCAAAAACATACAGCACAACCAGTGTAGTCCGATTCATGAACGAATGACTCTGAAGCTGGTTCTTTATAGTGAATCAAAAACTTACCAATCAAAAGCAACCAGTGTAGTCTGATTCCTATGGACAGTGTTGGGGAAAGTTACTTTTAAAAGTAATGCATTACAATATTGCGTTACTCCCTAAAAAAGTAACTAATTGCGGTACTTAGTTACTTTTTATGAAAAGTAATGCATTACATTACTTTTGCGATACTTTTTCTCACCTGGGCTGGGCCTTTCACACCAAAAGTGAACTGAATAAGCCTCAGGCTGAAGGAAATGCATATTCACACCTGTACAGTAGAGGGCGCAGCTCAAACAAACCTTTCAGCTGTGCTGCCATTCTGGATTAAAAAAAGAATAGGATACAAGAGGAGGAACTTCAACACTCTTATTTCTAAATCTAATCTAAAGTAATGTTTGCTTATTAGTATGGTTGAATTAGATCATTGAAGGTCAGCAGTAAAGACACTGGTTAATAAAGTAAGATTAAATACAAAGTATATTTGTGTAATTTAATATAGTTAATTATTACAGGTTTACATAAAATTCTGAGATTGCATTTCACTGTTTTTATTCATTTTGAGGAATACTGAATGTTTCTGTGCAAGTGAGATGAGTAAATGCATGTTCAAATTTAGTCTAGAACTACAATACCCATACAACACTTCTGCACTTTATTTCTCTCAACATGAGGACAGGAGAGCTGTCAGTCAATAAATGTGAAAAAGTAACTTGCTTTACTTATTTGAAAAAGTAAGATATTTTATTGTGAATTGAAAAAGTAATGCGTTACTTTACTAGTTACTTGAAAAAGTAATCTGATTACATAACTCAAGTTACTTGTAATGCATTACCCCCCAACACTGCCTATGGAGCACCTAAAGGGACATGGTAATGGAAAAAAATATGAGATGGGAGGGAATAATGTAGTTTACTGCTTTTTCATTCTCTTACAAAAGTTTTGCATTCTCCCGAGAAACTTTACATTCCCTCACAAAATCTTGCATTTCCCACAAGAAACTTTGCGTTCTCTCACAAAAGTTTTGTGTTCCCCACGAGAAACTTTGCGTTCGCTTGCAAAAGTTTTGCATTCCCCACAAAAGCATTGACATATAATTTTTCTTCCAATCTTATTATTTTTTTCCACCATATCCCTTTAGGGGTTCCGCAGATTCCCAGTGAATGACTGTTTTGTATCGGTTCTTTTAGAGAATCAAACACATAAAGCGCAATCAGCGTAGTCTGATTCCCAATTGACTCTAATGAGTGTGCTCTTTTTAGAGAATCAAATACAACTTACATCTAACTGTGAGAATTCTAGCTCATTATAGTAGAAATCAGTACACAGCAAAATCCCCAGAGTTAAATCAACTCTGCTCAGATTACATATGGTCCCTCTCTATACAGTGTTAAAGTAACACTGAAGCAGAGTTAAAGTTAATGAGATTAATTAAGTTATGATTGGGCATTAGTGATGAACACCTGCTGTTAACAAGCAGAATCACCGAAGAGAAACTCAATAACTACAAATGACTTCCAGCCACAGCCTTAGATGAAATCAACTGAAGATAAAAGACTTTAAATCCCTCAAGATCTGATTAAACATATCCACAAACAGCATATTATCTCATTAACTTTAACTCTGCTTCAGTGTTATTTTAACTCTATGTAGGGAGGGACCATATGTTCTCTGACCAGAGTTGATTTAACTCTGGGGATTTTGCTGTGTAGGGGGTGTAACGATACCCTCATGTCACAATTCGATACTATACTGAACTCACAATACGATATTATTGCAATACTCCAAGACATATGGTAAAAGGATAACAAAAAATGTACTGTTGATTAAAATGCTAAATTTGGTATCACATTGGGGGTGGAAATGAATAGGCTTGGACTTGGTGCTGGCAACCCAATGCACAGGAAAATGGTGACACCAGAATAAAAATATTCATGATTCTAACGCTGAAACACAGATTTATTTTAGATCAATATGTTTGCACTCTATCACTGACTATATATATTTAAAATAATGTAGGCTACTTTTTACTGGTCGGGACCCACAAATAATCCCCCATTGCATTATTATATATTATATTCAACATTATATATAGTAGTTTAATGTAGTACTGACACTAAAACTGTGTAAACTTAAATTTTTCTCATAGTAATTTTCATTTTGGATGAACTACACACAACACATATTGTCACTATCCACGATACAATATTGTTGCATTTATGTATTGCGATATATTGTGATATAACATATTGTTACACCCCTAGAAATCAGTGTAGTTACTGACTGGTTCTTCATATGACAATGTGTGGTTAAAGATTTTGCAGATAATACTAAAATAATTGTAAATGGACCATTAAGGAACTGCAATCCTTTTTCAAGTTTCAGACACAGCCTTTGTGTTATTGGCCTATAAAGAGAAAAACAGCTCTCATTTGGCCTTGAGATCACAGTGCAGTCCAAACACCTACAGATCTCCCCAAATCATAGCGCTAGTTTAGCATCAGAATTGACAAGCGAATAAAACGCTAGTGTGTTTAAAAGGTCACTCAGAAACATTCTACATATGTCCTTCCATCATCCCCACCTCTACCTGAGCTCTGTTGCTTTGGCTTTTAGGTAGCTTCGTCTGACAGCCTTGGAGAGTGACAGATAAGAGGGAATAATTAATTTATCAGAGGAGACCAGACTCTAATCCCCGGTGTCCCGGTGATAAGGTTGTTTTTTTTACCGCTCTCTCCCCTTCCTTTAGATCTCTTCTGGTGATAGAGAGCTCTCCCTCAGCAGGTTCCCGTTAATAAGCCTGTCAGAGGGGCCAGGGAGAGCCCGTCCAGAGCAGGTTATCTCCTCGCCGCACACCCACGTCTCCCCCTGACAGCGACTGGCTGGCCGCTCAACGGCCCTTTGAAACCTCAGGAGCGCTGGGCCGCCTTCCGTAGGCCTTCGAGGCAGCCCTGTCATTTGAACTGGCTAATTCCGGCATCAGGGGGGTAGAAAAGGGGCAGATGACTCGACGGCTGACAGACCCGTCGGCACAGACCGGTATGGGACTCCACGGGGGTTGAATTTTTAAAAAATTCTTTTGTGAGGGATCTAAATGCAGAGGGATTTGTTTTCTCTTTTTCATGTTCCTCTTCTTTCACTTTCCAGCCATTGCTTTGGGTCTAAACGCAGGCATCTCTCCTGAGGTGGTTGTGCATGTTTCATATCGTGTGTGTGTGGATTCGTCTGCCCCTCGCAGTGTGAGAAGCTTTTGTGTGCCTGTTTTTTCCATCTGTGCAGGTCTGTCTGGTAGCGCGAGTCTGGATTTGTCTGCCCTGCACAGCACGAAATGTGTGTGTTTGTGTTTGTGTGAAGAGATGAGGTCAATAATGAAGGTTGATATCATGTGGGAATTTAAACAGACAGAGTCTTTAATAAATAATAACCTGTATGATTGAAGCTTAGCCAGGTTCTGTACACAGGTGGACATCTCCTTCATTTCTGGGAAATATATTAAAATCCTTTTCAAAAGACGTAATTGAAAACCCAGGGACAAGATTAGCAACTTGGCGGTTGTGGAATATGATCGTTTATGAATAACAATGCTCCAACTATTTTGTCTTCTCATGAATATTTAAAATGTCAAATATTAATCAGATCTGAGATGGAATTTAGCTTGCAGATAAGAGGTTAATGCTGCAGCAGACACTGTTGGGGGGGGGATATATAATTTAAGGTATACATTTGATGTGTTGATGTATTCCTTGGGAATTGAACCAATGATCTTGGTGTTGCTGCGCTATGCTTAATTTCTAATCTGTTAAACCCCGCCCCTTTCTTACAATCAACTGCAAGCAAAAACAGCTTAAACCAGTCTAATGGTGGTTTGCTGGTCTTAGCTGGTTTAGGTTATCAGCTGGCTGTCATTTTTGGCACTTTTTTTAGTATGGTCTGTTCTAAAACCTAGTTTCAAAGTGATTCTTCAGATTCTTCAGGCAGATGAAACATTATGTATGCCGCCACCTACAGGGCTGGATGCAATCAGCATGGGTAATCAGCTTTTACTTTATGTATTTATCAACAATAGGGTGACCAGATTTCTCATGATGGAATACGGGACAGGTGAGCAAGGGGTGGGCAATATGACCATGATATTTTTATATATATATATATATATAGCATTTTTTAGCAGTATGTATCGTTGTTATATAAAAAAGAAATTTACAAACAAATTACAAACAATATAACAAATATGCTAGGGATACAAATTAAATAAAGTTGTTTTTCAGATACAGTAGGTTTATTTACCATGTATACATTTATTTAACATCTTTTCTTGTTTTATTAACATTAATGACAGACAAATATTTAATTAGGCTACTGTCTTACACAAATGCATCGCTTCACTTCAGAAGGCCTTTATTAAACCACCGGAGCCGTGTGGAGTACGTTTATAATGGATGGATGCACTTTCTTGAGCTTCTGTTCACTGCCATTATAAAGCTCGGATGCATCAGTATATTTATTAATATAAATCTGACTGTGTTCATCAGAAAGAAGAAAGTCATATACACCTAGAATGGCTTGAGGGTGAGTAAAGCTTGGGGTACTTTTCATTTTAAAGTGAACTAATCCTTTAAGTTTGTAGTGTCGGTACTTTTACTCACTGCACTACTTTAAACTCCAATTGGTTTTCCAACTGGCTCCTGCTTTTATTACTTGGATGCAAACCTAAATGCCTGTTACTCAATCTGAGGAGAAAGCTAGTTCATTGGACAGTGAAGTCTGTTATCATATCGTGGCTAATCAAATTGACTTATCCTTTTGTTCCTCTGCTATTGATTTGTTTTGTCTGGTGCAGGACCCCCTCCCTCAAAACAGAAGAGGAAAGTGTCTGGTGGGTAAAGATCATTCCAAGGTCAGTAGTGAGTGATTCGGTCCATCCCAACCCTTGTGTCAGTCTTTTTGGCAAACGCCAGTGCTTCTGCCTCTTTCGATCTGGCAGCCGGCTGCCACCGAAAACCATGGCTGCTGATTCCTTGGCTTATCTCGTTGATATGTTTAATCTCCTCACAGGCTCGGCCAGAAGAGGAAGGAGACGCTCGTCATTGTCCAGGAAGTTGAACTCGTGACCTTTTCAATTTCGGCCTTCGCTTCAAAGCCCAGTCTGTCCAGGCGGCTGCACGTCCCGGCACAAAGGTGCCATTTGCTTTTCATTTCCCGCCCGATAAGAGCGGAGAGAAAACATTGTATATTGTAATGCTCTCTCAGCCCTTTGACATCAGTAAAATGGAAGCCCGTGAGAGAGATCGATACAAATTAAAGGCAAATACAAAACCGCCGGCGAAAGAAAAACACTAAAACGTTCAGAAAGCCGTTGGCTGCTGCTTGCCGCTCTCAGGCTGAACATTGTTTGTTTGAAGGTTGAACGAAATGGAGGGATTGAAAAGTAAAGAGAAGCAAAGTTAGAGAAAGCAGAATTGACCTTCAGTGTATCCCAAAACTGAATACATACTCACGTTCTTCATAAGACATGATCTTTATGCTGTCCAGCTCTCTACAAAGGTAAAACTGTTCATATGATTTCAGTCTTATTCTTTATCGTCATTAGATTAGTTATCTTTATTAGATTAATAAATGTGCATATATGCATATACTTTTGTGGGAGAAAATCTGATTTATTTTCTTCATTTTTTTACTGATACTGATCAACGCTTATTTTATCAATCTTAACAACTGAGTATGTTTCAATATGAGTTTAATACTGTAATACACATTATATTAATAAAAAAATTGAATAATTTATATACACTATTGTTTAAAACTTTTTCTTTTAGTGCTTTTGAAAGTCTTTTATGCTAACCAAGGCTGCATTTTTTATTCAAATACAGTAAAAACAGTAATATTGGGAAATATTTTTACAATTTAAAAAAGAAATGCTTTCTGTTTTAATATATTTTAAAATGTAATTTATTCCTGTGATCAAAGCTGAATTTTCAGCATCATTACTTCAGTCTTCAGTGTCACATGATCCTTCAGAAATCATTCTAATATGCTGATTTGCTGCTCAAGAAACATTTCTTATTATAATCAGCCATATAGCTTGACCATACTGGGCTCAAGTTTGTATATATGATTCCTTGGATTAATTTTCACAGCCAGAGTGGTCATCTAAAATGGATAGTTTGGGTTAGCATCATCAGCTGACATGTATATTGATATCTTTTGTTTGGGTAATTGTAGCAGGTCCTCAGAATAATGATGTCTGCAGAGCTTCTGTTGCTCGCTGGATGCCCTTCCACTTCCGTTCGATGGAAACTCACAAAGAGATTTATTGTCATCGTCTCTGGTATCTCAGCATACCTTAAATCATGGCAGGTGCCATCACATCAATCAGAACTCCCTGGTGTTCGGTGACTTAAGCATTTAATTATTTATTTCCCTACTTCTTGCCACACTGAGTGTTTTATTCACACATTTCACAGCAGAAAACCCTTCCTTTTATACTCAGCTCTTCACCCCACAAGAAGAGATTCAGCATGAGGACCACAGAGGAACTCCTGCTTCAGCGGACTTGCATCACCCTGCAGCTGCAATTGATCAAGGAGGTGCTGTTGTTTCACATCAACACTGTTAAGTTGCAGAGTGTGCTTGATGGGATAGGTGGAAGGGGGCTCAAATTATAGCACCTTATTTAAAGGGTTAGTTCTTACCAAACCCGTAAGACCTTCGTTTATCTTTGGAACACAAATTAAGATATTTTTGATGGTTTTTTGAGGGAAGAAAAAGCAACATAATTACCACATCCAAGGTCCAGAAAAGTAAAGACATCATTAAAATAGTCAACGTGACTAAAGTGGTTCAACCTTAATGTTATGAAGCAATAAGAATATGTTTTGTGCAGTGAACGCAAATGCATGCGTGTGATGCTGACGCAGGAGCCGGCGTTCGGATGTAAACACGGAAGCGCTGAACTGGGTTCACTGTGTCAACTGCGTAGGAGACTGACAGGGTAGAGAAGAAATTGTTGAATAAAGTCGTTATTTTTGTTTTGCTTTTGCACACAAAAAGTATTCTCATCGCTTTAATGTTGAACCACTGCAGTCACATGGACTATTTTAACAATGTCTTTAATACCTTTTTGGACTTTGAATGATGGTAATTATGTTGCTTACTCTGGGGGATAAAAAAAACCCTTGGATTTCATCAAAAATATCTTAATTTGTGTTCTGAAGATGAATGAAGGTCTTGCGGGTTTGGAACGACATGAGGGTGAGTAATTAATGACAGAAATGTCATTTTTGGGTGAACTAACCCTTTAATGGGATGAACATAGCAAGCCTGTTACTTTATACTTTACAACATTTTGAAGGGTTCATAATTTTTCAGGTCAAACAAGTCTCAAGACACACTCAAGCAAAAGTGCTAATTTTGTGTTGCACAGAAGAAAATGACATGAGGTTTGGAATGACATGAGGTTGAGTAAATAATAATGACTGCATTTTTATAATACATATATTTTTACACATTACGTTACTGTTATACTGTAGATTACTGTTTTTTTTTTTTTTTTGCTAAACTGCTTTTTTTTGTTGCCAATATTATTGAGGTTTATGTGTGAAGAATTGTATCTTTGTTTTACAATGGAATTGTCCACATTATTGTCCACAAAACTGTGTGTAAGGTTGCAAAAATGCAAGATTAAAATGTGTTAATAATTGAGGATTTTGGTAAAAAATCTAACTAAAACTACAACTGTAACAACTTAAAATCTGTAGTTGCCTTGATATGAATTTTATATTTTAAATTAAATTAACAAATGCAAAAAAAATGTATCTTACAGGGCTAGTTTACCCAAAAATGAAAATTCAGTCATATTTACTCTGACTCTCCCTCATGTCATTCCAAGCAACTCTGGACCCCATTGACTTTCAATGTATGGAGCAATAAAAAATTCAAAATGTCTTTATTTGTGTTCCACAGAAAAAAGAAAGTTAAATTTCTTTAAGTGTCTTGGAGACGTTGTCGCAGTTCTTCTGGATTTAGTCTGTCTCAGTTTTTCTTGCTTGTTTATGTAATCACAGACAGATTCGATGATGGTGAGATCAGATCTCCAGTATGGGGAGTATACCGGCTGTTGTCAGACTCTTTGTGCATACAAAAATCTCGCTGGATTAGTACAATTAATGGCAAAATGAATGTTTAAAAATGTAAACTGATATTTCCTGCTGACACACTATAGCTAAAGATATAAATAACTGGCTTTTTTTCTTTCTTTTTTCTTTTTTTTGGTGAAAATACTAACATTCCTAAGACTATTACACAGTACAGTATATATCAGCTATCCCAGCTAATCACATATTCCCAGCAATTTTAAATAGTTTGCATTCATTATTTTAAGATATTGGCATTGTGTAAAAAAAGCACCAAGAATGTAAATATAATGAAAGGAGAGAATCACTGTAAATGCTGTAAATCAAGACTGTGCAAGAGGGACTATGTTTTTACAGTTGTTGTTGTACCTGCCAGTGGCTATCCATCAAGATCAATGTGATTACCATCAATACAAATTAAAAACAAATAATACGTGTACATGGAAGTAATTCCAGTGATCAGCATCCATTATGCTTTGATTTCTGGTGCGGTGACCCGGATCCTGTTGGGTCAGTGAGACAGTGAGCGTGAATTCAAGCAGACTCATTGCCAACCTATTGGTCAGTCAATAACCTATTTAATTTAATGTCACAGGCAATGTGGGCCAGGAATGTTGACAAGGGCTTGAATGTACCTTAGAAGGAGAGGGCGTTGGGACGACAGCCCCCAGGTGCAGGTACCAGATAAACAGTAAGTGAAAATCCAGTCTCTCTGAGCATGAATACCTCTGGCTCCTTCGAAATTATTGAAAGTGTCTGGCCTCTTATAAAGTGTAGAGGACTTCAACTCCAAAAATTAATACCAGTGATTTGGAAAAGCCAATATTCCCACTTGCAATTGCTCTTTAGCTGGCCTGGCCTTGGCCTTTGCCTTTGCCTTTGCTTCAGCTCAATCAGGCTCTGCCCTTTACCGCATGCCTGCAAAACCGCTTTGCACTCACACAGAGAAAGACAACTAACGAAGGTGCTGATGTTCAAGTCCAGCGCCCAATAGCATGAACTGTTCATTAGTGGTTTTAAATTTCAAATCCTATGCTATGCGTTTGCTGTGGTGTTCTGAGTGGAATTTAGAATGTTGCTATCCAGTTGCTATGTGGTTTCTAAGTTCTGAGTGGATTTTAACATGATTCTATGCAGTTACTAGGGTGTTGCTATGTGGTTGTTAAGGTGTTCTCTGTGGAATTTAGCATGTTGCTATGCAGTTTCTATGGTGTTCTGGGAGGTTGGCAGGGTGTTGCTATGTGGTTCAAGTGTAGCATACTTTGGCATTAACTATTCAGTGTTTTGTTGTTGTTGTTGTTGTTGTTTGTTTGTTTTTTTGAAATCCTACAAAACCCAAATTTCAAATCCACAAACCCACAAACAAACACAGGACCTCCCATCAATAGCTTGCAGACTAGGACAGTGGCAGTAACATTTGAAGGTGAGTTCATGTGCGAGCCCGTTCGCTTTGATGCCCCTCCAACAGTCAATAAACCATTTAATCTTGGAGCTTTGGAGGGGTCGATCACACCGATGTCGTGCCCAGGAGTTGCAGCATGTGGGAGTGCTGTCCGGCCCTGATAAAGCATTCATTTCCCAGTCCCCTTTGTCTTCAATTTGGATGGAAGCAAAAGGCCCCCGGACCATTTCAATAATTCATCTGTGTGTTTAATGAGCTCCAGTAATCCGCAGTGGTGGGCAACGGCGAACTCTGTGCCTCGCAGTGCTCTAAAACGAACACGATTAGAGGATTACTCCCATGCATTTCTGTATTCATGCACTAATTTACAAACATGACAATATCGTTCCGCTGGTTTGGCTGCTATGGCAGCTTTGAAAGATTTGAGCCAGCAGTTTTTTATTTTTAATCTTGCCATTGCAGAATTTTTTTTTACCAGGGGTCTTTTCAGGCCCCCCAGTGGGGAGTCACCCTCCAATCCAACACATGCTTGAGTTGAACCTGCTAACCTGCATGCCTAAATCCTTCTAAAAGCAAATTGTTTTTTTTTTTTTTTTTTACCTGATTAAAAATATGAACAATGGGTATGTCTTAATCTTTTAATAAGCTTGTGCTTGTATTTTATAAGTTTAAAGAGCTCCTTGTGGAAACACTTGTGGGGTTGGGGGGTGTTGAGGGGTTGTGGTTAGTCTTGCAATATAAAATATGTTTATAATATAAAAAAATTATAATACATTTATTTATAACTATATACCATTTATTAAAACAGGCTTACACAAAAGAACAGGCTTTTTGTCGTGATCAGGAATAAATAATATATATATATATTTTCAGTCCAGGCAATGGCATAACAAAGAGAGATAATCTATTATTCTTCTTTTAAATGGCTTACCCTAAGTAATACTTGATTTATAGGGCAACCATGGCAAAACAAGGAAGGGGACTACATATAAGCTAAATTTGAGCTAATCAGAATCTCCATAGTTAAGCTATTTTTCTGTTTATCACTGTAAAGCTGCTTTGACCAGTCTGTATTGTATACAGCGCTATAGAAATAAAAGTCATGATTTGGTGTAAGGCACATGAAGACTAAGGCTGGGTATTGACACAAATTTTACAATTCGATTCACAAGCTTTAATACATGAATTAAATATTGAAGAACATTAGAAATTATAATGGATGTGTAATTTGGTGCATATTTAGCAAAATGCTCCTCTCTAGACAATTTCTGTCCTTTTAGGCAGTTTTTATCACACTGGTGTTAGTTCAAGTGTTCGTTCTTTGAAAAGTTTGGTTTTAGTTTGTTATTTGATGCTATAAAAACGGGGGTGTGACGTCATGATTGACAGCTGAGATTGACAGCTTCTCTGAGTGAAGTAGTCATTGAGGCGCCAACAGACTTTTTTCTGGATCTTCGCGAGGAGTTTGGAGCTTTAACTTTAATTTCTACATTTCCATAACTGTTTATTTCACAAACATAATGAGTTGTTCTGAGTTTGGGCGGGACCTTGATATCGTGGCTCCACTTCGCGCTCACTACTGCGCAGACTCGGGTTTCAAGTTCACTACGCGCAGACTCGACTCAAGATGTCAGCGCCATATAGACGCGCTGGCGGCTTCAGACAGAATTTGAAATCTGAGACTGTCATATCAAATCATATCAAAAGTAACAAAGCACAAATCTTATTGCCATTTATTGGATGGGAGGCAGGCTAATGTTCCATTTATTCATCAACTGAAAACAGACTAGACTAATCAATTCTTGGGATTTAAGAATCGATATCGGTTCGTAAAAATGAGAATCGATTCGATATTCGAAATTCGAAATGGATATTTTTTATCCAGCCATAATGAAGACCCACAAAAGCACTTCAAAATACATAAAAAAAAAAAAAAAAAAAAAAATATATATATATATATATATATATATATATATATATAAACGGAATAAAACAATCAAATGGCTTCCAAACTCACTGTGGGTCTCACTGTCATATTCATCAGTGGCACATGCATAATTATTTCATAATGTCTAAGAAAGCAGTGATAAAGCAGCAGTCGGTAACTTCAAAAGGACCTTAAATGACTTGTTTAATTTATTTCATTATTTTATCTTAAATTGCATGTGAAAATGTCACAATTCCAGCCTTATAGAGCAATGGTGCTAACCGTCCCTTTGCGCTACCTGCTCGTGATTTTGCGAATGAGTACTTACATACACATAAAAGAATGTCATGCATGATCATTTTGACTTATTTTTGACATTTTTGGTCACAACATAATTAGTTTTGATGCTATGAGTCAGTTTTAATGACTTTGTAATAATAATAAAATGTTAAAAATAGTAATAGATAAAGAATGAGAGAATGTTTCAATTTATGTAGTTAAGCAATACAAAAGCCCTGACATGCAGTGGATAAATATAGCAGAAAGATAGAGAGAGAAAAAATGACCCCTCAAAAAAGTCAGTAGCCTAAGAAACTTTCTCTTCCCGACTCCAAGTAGAGGTTTATTAGTCTAAATTTTTCGCTAAAGTTAGCTTCACCGGAGTGGCGCCAAGCAGGCAGTAATGTCATGCGCTTAGCGGTCTTAAGGGCGTATATTTTAAAGAGACATGACAACTAGCCTAAAAATAGAATGATTGTAAATAATTAATTCACGGAATATCCTAACTGTGTGAATTTAATCAGATTTGTCTTTGTTATCTTTACTAAAATACAGATATCTGGGAGGACCCCCCCAAGTCTGTTTTTTTACTTCTTATGGGGGGTTCTGGTTCCCCACAGCCCCCCATCAGTCTGAGCACTGGAAACATGTCAATGCAGCTGAAATAAAGCAGTGAGGTCTAGTAGTCCATCAAACATTTTCATCCTTCACCTTCCCCTGACTTTTCTCTCTCTTTTTCTCCACAAGGCCACATACTGGTGATTAATCAGATGAAATCGGTCTGGTACTCTCTCCCGTCAGAGGAAGACACTGCCAGACTCTTACAGTGCCTCCTGTGTGTATGAGAGAGGAAGAGGGAGAAATGGCAGGATGTGCCAGAGTGAAATAAGGAAAGAAAAGGTATGACTGATTCTGATTCACTCTTGACTTTAATATTACATTTTTTGAAAAATGTCAGCAATAAAAAATAGTAATAAAACCTTTCAGTCATCACATTTTCACTGTGATGGTCCATTAAACGGTGGGACGGTCTCCGTTGGGAGAAAACCGTTCTGGTTTTTGAATACATTTGCATTTCATTGATACCTCTGAGCCTAGGATAAAACCACAAAAAAGAACATGTTAAACTTTATATCAAGACATTCAGTTACTTTACAATATGTGCTGTTCAGTCTTAATTTTACTTCATAAAGAATTCATATATATTTAATGAAATTTCAAGGCTTTTCTATATAAAAAAGCTTTTTATGTGTCAGTTCTGAACCTTTTTTAAATGATTTAATTTGTATCTTATTTTTATATAGATTTTTTATAATGTGAGTGTTGTTTGTGCTTTTAAAAAGTCACTGACTCGATGCCAGGTTGTTCTAGGTGGTTGCCATGGTGTTGCTAAGGTGTTCTGAGTGAATTTTCTATGGGGTTGCTAGGGAGTTGTTGGTGGTTGCCATGTAGGGTGTTGCAATGTGGTTGCTAAATTGTTCTGGGTTTTAGCATGCTGTTATGCAGGGTATTCTATGTGGTTGTCAGGGCGTTGCTATGAGATTAGTAAGGTTTTCTGAGTGATTTCTTTCAGGGTGGTTGCCAGGGTGATGTTTTTTAGTATATGAGTGTTTTTAGTATATTTCAATGGTGTTCTGGGTAGTTGCTAAGGTGTTCTGGTTTTTAGAATGTTGTTATGATGGGTGTTCTATGTGGTTGCCAAGGCATTGCTATCAGATTAAGTTGTACTGAGTGATTTTAGCATGTTGCTAGGGTGTTTAGAGTAGTTGCCAGGGTGATATTATGTGGTTGCTAAGGTGTTCTGAGTGTTTTATAGTATGTTTCTATAGTGTTACTATAGAGATCTGTTTTTTTAGAATGTTGTTATGCTGGGTGTTCTATATGGTTGCCAGGGCGTTGCTATGAGATTAAGTTGTTTGGAGTGATTTTAGCATGTTGCTAAGCATTTGCTAGTGTGTTTTGAGTGTGGTTGCCAGGGTGATGTTATGTGGTTGCTAAGGTGTTCTGAGTGGTTTTTAGCATGTTTCTATAGCTGCGTCTCATTTCGGAGGCTGCGTCCTCCGGAGGTCGCATTTGAAGGCTGCATACGTCATCAAGGATGTCTTATTTAAAAAAAGTAATCGTAATAAAATTGACTTATTTCTCGTGAGGTGGTGTAAAATACTGTAATTTCTTTCTTACTTTGCAATCTAAGGGTTACTTTACTTAAATGAGACCACCTCGATGACGTATGCAGCCTTTAAATGCGACCTCCGGAGGATGCAGCCTCCGAAATGAGACGCAGCTTATGTGTTCTGCATTGTTGCTAAGGCTTTCCAAATGTTATTTTTTGAGTATGTTGCTATGCAGTTGCTAAGCTGTTCTAGGTAGTTTTTACCGACCCAAGTCAAAACAGCCCATTACCTCATGAAGTTGTGAAATTTCATTTTTAGTGCTGTCAAACCGATTAATCGCATCTAACATAAAAGTTTGCAAATATATAATATGTGTATGTATGTGATGAGATTAATCACGATTAATCGGTTTGAAAGCACTTTTAAGAGCATTTACTTCTACTTCTCTGATCTTCATTGTTTGTTTCTTTCAGGTCTAGATAAAGGAGAGCAGTGGTTTTGCACTTTCGCCTTTTGTAAATGAATCCGGTCTGAGATGTCTAGCTCGATGCACCTACGTGTCTGCTTGTTGTCTAATCTAAACACACTCATCCAAGCAAACATGCGTGTAAAGAGGATGTGTCGTTGAGCGCATCTGTCGGGCCTGATCATGAGACTGGAGCAGGTGACAGATGAGGTCCTCCACCCCCGGCACACACACACACACGCAGATACACACTATGGGGAGGTACGAAGTCCTGCACACACTTTCGTTGGCAATCATGCAAAGCGATTTGATGAGAGATAGCCTGTCGAGTTGATTGACAGGCCTGCTAACAAGAGGTGAAGGCAGCGATGAGGCGACATCGAGAGCAGAAGAGCAGAGGCGTAAGTCTCCACCCCTGACACACGCATATAAACCACTAATCAGTGGTCATGATTAGCTGTCGTCTCGTAGCTCAAATCGTTAGTGTGAATGACTCGAGTCTCTGCAGCTCTGTCAGTGACCGTTTATAAGTGTACAGCCACTCTGCTTCATTATTATGACTCATATGCTTTGGTATGTGTAGCAGCTAATGTTTTCTGTTTTCTACAGTGGCGAAGTTTGACTCTGGCTGAGTACGAAAAGTGAAAATTGCTGCCTTCTTAAGACATATATGAAGGTAGGAAGACATTGAGACACATCCAAACCCATTGTATGCATAACATCCATGTTCTGAAATTAAACGATAAATCCCTGATGGCAAATAAAGTTGATTTTATATATATTTACACCTAGAAATTCTAATATTTTATTATAATATCAAAAACTCTATGTATTCATCCTGGGCATGCAGTTAGTTTTATGATTGTAACATGAATGAAGCACTTTGTTGCTTTTTAAATGCTCTTTTTTGTCTGTATTATTGGCTTAAATGTAGTGGTGAATTATACCTTCAAATATATTTATTCTTACAGGACCTCATTTGAATTCCTTTTTTATCTCCTTTAATTATATTCAGCCATCTCTGTAGCATCATTAAGTCTTTAACCCCGCTTGTAAATGACCCATGTAGCGTCTACAGGGTCACTGTTAATCAGTGTTTATGGGTCCTTGTTAAACGTGCAGGTTCATCTTAACTAATTAAGCTGTCTTTTCTGAGCTCAGTTCTACTGTGCACTTTTATTGTTCATGTGATTAAGGAATTAAAGGTGACAGAATGTCTTTGTTCAAGATAGGTGTCATGATAAAGGGAGAGACGTAACATGTAAAATCTAAAAAGACTTGTTATAGTTTGTAAGAAAGTATCTCAGTTGTTGCTTCTAGACAGCTTCTCAGATTTTTTTTCCTGACAAAAAGGCCTCAACAATCTCACAAGATCTCAAACTGTGCTCAGATTTGATGCTATTCAGAGTCGGGTTTAAATATAACAAATTCAATTAAAATTCAAATATTCATTTTTTTAAACAAGGCATAACTTCAGACTCCAAGAAAAATCTCTTAAGCTTCCTCTGGATAGGTCTAGTGAGAGTGAGTTGAAACAGAAAATGTCCTTTTAAATAAGAGAAAGACAAAAAGGAAGAAATTAAGTGGACAAATCTATAATGAATGTAAATTATAAGTGTGTAGATGTGGCATGTGAGCCAGAGAGAGAGAAAAAAGAGACCAGCAGCCTGTTTGTGTATGAGCAGGGAGCCATGTGTATGAACTAACGTCTTAATTGGTGTGAATGGCAACGTCCGCTACCTGACCAGAATCATTAATCAGAGCGGATGAGAGCTGGAGGGTGTCAGCCTCTCTCACACACACTTAAGCGAAATTCTACTGTTACAGCTGTGACTGTCATACTCTTGTACTCGGTAATACCAGCAAAGGCCAGAAGAGAGGAAACGGTAATTAAGAAACATAGTCACAGACAGCCCGGTCATATGGGTTCATAGCCATATCTATACACACTGTTACACAAATGACATTATATATATATATATATATATAAAAGTAATTAAAGGGTTAGTTCACCCAAAAATGAAATTTCCGTCATTAAGTATTCACCCTGTCGTTCCACACCTGTAAGACCTTCGTTCATCTTCAGAACACAAATTAAGATATTTTTGACGAAATCCAAGAGGTTTTTTCTCCTCCATAGAAAGCAACGTAATTACCACATTCAAGGTCCAGAATGGTAGTAAAAACACCTTTAAAATAGTCAACGTGACTACAGTGGTTCAACGTTATGAGCTTAATGTTATGAAGCGACAAGAATACTTTTTGTGCGCAAAAACAAAACAAAAATAATGACTTTATTCAACAAATTCGTCTCTCCCTTATCAATCTCCTACACTGTTTAGCAGCTGTGAGCAGCACAACGCATGCGTGTGAGGCTGACGCAGGAGCCGGCCAATACTGAACCGGCGTTCTGACGTAGAACCTGGAAGCGCTGAACAAAAAGTATTCTCATCGCCTCATAACATTAAGGTTAAACCACTGTATAGTCACGTTGACTATTTTAACAATGTCTTTACTACTTTTCTGGATGAGGTAATTTCGTTGCTTTCTAAGGGGTATAAAAAAACCTCTAGGATTTCATCAAAAATATCTTAATTTGTGTTCCGAAGATAAACGAAGGTCTTACCGGTTTTAGAACGACATGAGGGTCAGTAATTAATGACATAAATTTCATTTTTGGGTGAACTAACCCTTTAAAAGGTTAGGTGATGTGACAGTGATGAACGTGCCTCTGTCCCAACTTTTTTAGAGTGTGTTGCAGCCATCAAAATCAAAATTTGTTTATATTTACAAAATACAATTAAGTTGTTCAGTGAAAACATTGGAAGCTGCACTTTCATGACTGAAATAGCTGCCCGAGAGGCGTTTCAAAGATGGCTGCCGAGTAAAATAACTTGCCTGAAAGGGACTTTGTTTTAACTCAGCAAGTTACTAAGCGTTGCTGTATTCCGGTTCTAAAGTGATGTTTTCAAATTCATAACAGAGGCTTGGGCTCAACTGTTAAACTGTCAACTTGAGATTTGAATTCATGGCGGAAGGAAGTAGTTCCACACACAAGAGCGTTTTTTAAGACACCCTGTTGTTGTTTCTTGTTTATTTACATATGTCGTCAACCTGTTGTTTAAATTACCCACGACCGAATCACAGCCGTGCTGATATAGAGTCATATCGCACTCCTACTCCCATATATTGCTCATATATATATATATATATATATAGATAGATAGATAGATAGATAGATGCATACAGCAACACATATCCATCCATTAAGCAAAAAAAAAAAAAAAGTCAAAAGTGTTGTTGTGTATTGTAGTTCTGACTGAATAAGTTGTTTCTATGATTGTATATTTTTTGTGAACAAAACGCACAGACTTGAATGGATTCACTACCTGTCTGACCCGACTGAAAACAGAGGCCTGTTTAATAATGATTGGAGAGAGGATAATCTTGCATCAGCTGCTGTCTGGGCTTGGACACACTATCCAGCAGAATTCCACAAATTCAATTGGCAGAAGACCTTGAATGGTTTATAAAAGTGGGTCAATCTAATCTCAGTGTTTACTGGTACTCTGTGGAGTTGAGGGCACAAACATGCGGCACTCAGAAATCTAATCATGCAAATCTAAGGTAGACTGTAAACAGAGCACAGGTCACTGAAGGCAAACACCAGACGACATCTTTCTTAATTTGTGACCACACAGTTTTGTTTTTTCATCAGTTATGTCTTACAATGTGCATGTTTATTTTTAATGGCTGTTATATGTAAAAATAAATTATGTAAATATAAAATATACAACAGATATATAAATATATTTTTATTAAATGTATACATTTTTTAATTGTTTTTAAAACAATTTTATTTATAATTATATATTTTAGCAACGTTATTTTATTATTGTTATAATAAATATAATATATATGAGTTTTCAGAGCATTTGGGAGAAATATGTGACTCAAACCTTCTAAAACTGTCAGGATATAATGCTCTGCTTTTTTGACACCACACATTCTAGCTAATGAACCTCCTGAAATAAGCAGTGTTAGTTGGAAAACATGTTAATAGGGTTTTACACTTTCTCTCTCATCTCCTGACTATGGAATCACAATTATGGAAAAACAAAATGTGTTCTGTTTATGATAGTGTGTGATCATTCAGATAATGTCTAATAAGGCACTGTGAATGATATAAACAGAGCCTCATTTTCTGAGAAACAGCGTTATGGGATAAATTACAATACCCTATAGTGAGAATAGAAATAAGCATTTCTTTGCATCATTTTGTTAATATCAGTAAGTCTGGCCATAGAATCCTTGGCTGCATTCTAGTCTGCATTATTATCCTTTTCATCCTAAACAGCGTGTGAGATTAGGTTTAGTGCATCCTAAATCACAGCATGTTGACAATAGCATGCCAAAAGTGTCTGGATACCATAAATAAATCAAAAGACAGTATTAAGAAATTTGTGAAAATAAAGCCTTTTTAGGACCATTAAGTTTAATTATTTTTTTATCTTATTTATTTAATTACGGTAACACTATATATATATATATATATATATATATATATATATACAGTATAATGCGCCTCTTGTCTTGAGTGAGTGTGTCTGTTCTTTGTGGTTTACTGCTCATGTAGGTCTGTTTTTTACTCTCCCTTGCGTGTGTTTTCAGACTGAGGACCATCATTCCCACAATACAGTGCAAACCCTCAGCACTTACCAACACAAAGTGCTGGCCTCATTGGCCTGGATCATGACTTCCCCTGGTTGCTCTTTTTCTTCCACTTTTGTTGTGCTTTCATTCTCTTCATCCTCATCTTCCTCAGGTCATTACTCCTAATGGAGGAAGAGAGTGTCGCCCCGAGGCCTGAGCGGCATCTTTCCTTCTGTGTTTTACATCTCAGGCTCTTGCTGTTGTTCTATTAGTTGTTGGCCGTAGGGCAGAGGGGCAGAGAAGAGGTCACTCTGACTGTTGCCTTTTTTGCAGGCTATTCAGAGAACACTATTAAAGGTGACACAAAGGAGTTTGTGTCATCGGACTAGTTTGCAGCCTTCATTTCCTCCGTCTCTCAGTGCTCGCCCCACTTCCTGTGGCTCTCTGGGAAGAACTGAAGGGCATGTTCTTTAGCTGGGTGTACAGTGTGAAAATACCACCTGCAATTGGATGACTGGATAAATTTCTGTACTTCCTGTTCTGTCTGGTAGAGTTCAGTCTCAATAGTTCAGTTTAATGACTTGTTCAGTTCCAGCTGGCTTGATCTTGAATTATAGATAAAATAAACTCCAGAGGCTTTGACTAAATTCAATACACACTACCAGTCAAAAGTTTGGACACAGTAAGATTTTTAATGTTTTTAAAAGAAGTTTTGTCTGCTCACCAAGGCTGCATTTATTTAATTAAAAATACAGTAAAAACAGTAATATTGTGAAATATTATTACAATTTAAAATAACTGTTTTCTAGTTGAATATATTTTATAAAGTAATTTATTCCTGTGATCAAAGCTGAATTTTCAGCATCATTACTCCAGTCTTCAGTGTCACATGATCCTTCAGAAATCATTCTAATATGATGATCTGCTGCTCAAGAAACAAAACTTGTCCAGACAGCTATGGCATAAACCAATACTTTTGCTCAATGCATGTCTTATCTTTGAGGAGAACTAGCACTGAAATAGCTTCTAAGCTAATAGCCATGTAAACAAACAAACAAACAAAAAACTACAACAAAACCTCAGTTTTGTATTTCATTTTTTAGTCTTTCCAGTCGTTTTGGAAATATACAGTACAATAAAGAACATTTCAATGAGATACTAAAAACAAACACTAGCTTACAATACAGTCAGCTGTGATTAGCATAGATGCTAACTTTAATCCGGGCTGGTGAAAAAAACCGAATGACTTACCTCGCAGCCTTTGTTTGTCCTGGAAAACTGCTGATGAAGTGTTGCGTTGTGATTAATCTTCTCCTAATCTCTCACCGAGGGACTTTTGCATTAGAGGAAATGCTGTGTGAGACATTCTAAGAGACTGAACTTCAAGGAAAAGCATAAATCCACCAGGTGTTCATCACTGAATCACCACTGCACTTTGCGATTCTGTCGCTTACTGTGTATCCATCCATTCCACTATATTGACTTTCCATTAATCATGCTAATCTCTAGAGCTGATGTTATCAGCTGCAAGCTAAATGAAGCGTATTCAACAAAGTGTACATGGGTCAAAAGGTCATTGACAGCTGTGCCAATTATTTTCGGTACATTGTTTCCTTATTTATTAATGGCAGTTTTGCGTATTGGGGGGCTGAAGTACCCTTAAATGAAAGCAAGAGCACCTTCAGTTGATACTGTATAATATCATATTGGCAAAACAGATTTGGCAAAAGCTCAGTGCCTATTTGTCTTTGCGCTTTGGAGAACTCTGAATGTTTCTGTTTACAACATTGCAGCGGTAAGCAATGTAGCCAATCACAGACATATCTGTTAATCTCTAGGACGCAATGGCCAATCAGAGGTGAGTTTTTGTTCAGTGCTGAGTTCTGCACGCTCGCGAATCCTCGATAAAGTAAGAGATTGATTGTGCATTGTAGGCAGCTTCACTGATTATAACAGAACTATGTGAGATCGCGATTAACAGCTTTTTAGTGATTATAAATTAAGCGCTCTTTGCACGCTTTCGAGGCTATATAATCCATTGAATAAAAGTTTTGTGTCCCATGCTGCTAAGAGGGCCGACGGCCAATTACATGCTGCAAAGTTTTGGAAGTGACATATAAATACGGGACAAAAATATGGAATGTCAAAATAGATACACATTAAAGGTAGGGTAGGCAATTTCAGAGAGGCTAGCAATAGCAAGCTAGCTTTGAAATGCTTTCAAAACTAGCTTGCTATTGCTATTGCTAGGTTTGGGGATCCCACTCTCCCTTCAGAGCACTCCCAAAATCACACCTCCTCTAAAACGCATGAACGCACGCAGCTAGAGCAGAGTCTGCAAAGCGTCCCAAGAGACGGCGTTAAATTACCTCATGTCTCAAAACACATGACATTACAATATAATAAATAATAACATAAACTGTATGTCTACAACTCCACATAGCCTCATAAAACACGCTTACATGTGATGTATGTGTGAGCAGGGTATGCAAATACATACGTTAACAGGCAGGTAGGACGTGTGTATACATGCGATACACCACTGATGCTAACCCATAATGTCCAAATGAGTGCCACAGCTCAAAGTGCAATAAGCAGCAAGAATATGAATGAAAATAAATTGACATTTCTCCTCATAGAAAACTAGTTAGGTAAAACTGTTACTGAGCACATTCACAGACTGTACTGTGGAGGGAAGTGATGGAGTGACAGACACACTGTGACTGTACACACACACACACACAAACACACATGCAGTCACCAAACTCCCGCTCTCCTCAGCACTTACACAGTCAGCAGGCAGCTGATCGACAGCCATTAAAAACCTCTGCAAACATACCTGATATTCTTCACTCTCAGTGCTTCTTTGTCTCGTCTAGCTATCGCTAGCTTTTTATTTCTCTCTCCTTTCTACTCTCTGTAGCTTTCTTGTCCTTTTAAAACAATGTGAAATCAAAATTGTCCCCTTTTAATTTCTATATAAAGGTTCTTGGTCTTATTGAAAAAGAGGGAGTAATGTGCAAAGAGGGTGTTTCTTAAAGGCACAGAAACAACAAAAACAGTTAAATTGTGAAATATGATTACATTTTAAAATTGTTTTCTGTTATTTTAATATATATATTAATATATTTTAATAATTTTAATTTATTCCTGAATTTTCAGCATCATTACTCCAGTCTTCAGTGTCACATGATCCTTCAGAAATTATTCTAATATGCTGATTTGGTGCTCAAGAAACGTTTCTTATTATTATCAATGTTGAAAACAGCTGCTTAATATTTTTGTGGAAATTGTGATTTCTTTTTTTCAGGATTCCAAGTCATGAATAAAAAGAACAGCATTTATTTGAAATAGAAATCTTTACTAACATTATAAATGTCTTTACTGTCACTTTTGATCAATGTATCCTTGATGAATAAAAGTATTAATTTCTTTTAAAAAATTACTCTTACCAGCCCCAACATTTTTGGAGATTATGTTTGTTTATTTATTTATAATTATAACTATTATTAACGTTTTGGTGCAATAATCTTTGTTAGAAATGGATCCCAGAGATAAAAAATTAAAATAATACAAAAAATGTATAAAATGACCCCGTTAAATTTTGAGTACAGTTTCTTGTGATTACATTTAGGTAGCATTTTGCCTTCTTCCTTTCCCTCTTTATTCGCTTTCCTATCACATGTCCATCATCATAATAATCTGCCCTTTCAAATTAACACCTGGATTCATCAGAATATGTGAAGCAGATGTGACATAATTATACAGATCTCTGTCAGGCCAGCACTTCACTATTATGACAACACTTTCGTCTATCTTCTCTCTACTGCCTCATTAACCTTGCTGGCAGTAAACTTCCCCTCCGTCTTGTTTCATCTCAGCTTCTGTGGAGGACAGTTAGTGGGGAAAGGGCTTCATCACAACTGTATGTTTTCAAAGACAGAAGCCCCTGTCCTTCTGCCATGCTCTGCTGAGCTCTACTCATTGGTGTTTGACAGAATGACTCAGAGACTTGCTCGGAACAGTTTCCGTGTTAGATGTGTCCCTGCCTGTTTGACCTTGTCTTCCTGGGTCTGCATGCTGTGAAAGCGTTTAACTTCCACATCTCTGTATTTCTCTGGGGTTCAAATCATTTTTTTCAAGGTTAAAGACTGACAGTGTGTCACCAGTAGAAAGTCAGCAACAATAAAGAAAACAAAATGAAAAAAGTAATGTATTCAAAAATACCAACTTTTATTTCTGATAATTTAATTCTATGGTTGTTACTTAGATTTTATTGAGTGAAGACCTAATAAAAAGGTGTTTTTTAATGCTCCTTAAAGTCACCATGAAATGGAAATTGTGATCATCTTTTCTTCCTTATTGTGACGTATATAATAATATAATAAAATAATAAGGCGGAGAATTGTTTGTGCACACCTCATCAAAGAGATGTGGTTGCGAGGAAGAGGGGAAGTTAATGTTTTTGAATAAAGATTACAAGGGCACGTGAATTAAAAACAAAATTGATGTGCACGGATAAATAATTTATAAAAATAAAAAAAACTGCAATATTCTATAAAAAAAAAATTAGATCCATTTTGATGTAATTGTGACTTTAATAGTAGCTTTTGATCCATGACTTGAATCTTTTGAATCTGTTCACCAAAAAGATTTGTTCGAATTCGTCAGAAGTCGTCATAGTTGGGTAAATTTCTATAGTGGTGAATGGGAGACAACAGCATATATCATTTTTGTATTCCCATCTGCTCCAATAGCAAAAGAAAAAAAAAATCCACAATAGCATTTCCACAACTTTCCAAAAGAGGGGAAAATATTGAGAGGATGATTACAGCAGTCAGAAGAGAGAAAGATGTGAAATTCCCTTAGCAGTTGCATTAGAAACACACTCGCTGCAGCTTTATTTCATTTTTTGTAATTTACTGCCAAGGTAATATAACACAAAACAGCGTTATAAATGTAATTTTTAAATTTTTTGTCGATTTTTACCTCTATTATGATAGGACAATATAGAGTGGACAGGAAGTGAGAGAGGGGGACGGGATCGGGAAAGGTCCAAGAGTCACCCGAAGCGGAACGGCAATATATGTCGGTGTGCTGCCCACAAGGCTATCAGTACAGACAATATATGTATTTTTGAAAAACTTTACTAGATTTCCGATGTTGAGAATGGTGGAAACGCGTCATCACAGTCTGTGAAAAGGGTCCATTCTTGCAGTGACCCTTGCTGCAGGTTACACTGTTAGGCCAGTAGGTGGCGCCAGGTATATAAATTTGTAGACACTCACATATTTAAACAATATAAGCGTTTCCCCAAAGATGATAATGCTGTTTTTTCTCCATCCTAGTTTGCTAATAAACAAAAAGTCCCTCATTCAAACATCGTGACTCTTTTAGTGAAGGAGGTGTATTCATTCAGTAGGTCCAGCCGATGAAATGCACATTCACAAACCACACTCGCATGCTATTGGTTAAAGTGATGTGATGTGTAGCTAAGTATGGGTTCTCATCTCTGGAACATGGGCTCTGCATTTCACCCATCCAAGTGCACACACACAGCAGTGAGGATTGAACACACACCCAAAGTGGCCAGCCATTTTGCTGCGGCGCCCAGGGAGTGATTGGGGGTTAGGTGCCTTGCTCAAGGGAACCTCAGTTGTAGGTAATGAAAGTGGAAGAGAGTGCTGTTCATTCACTCCCCCCACCTACATTTCCTGCCAATACTGAGACTCGAACCCGCGACCTTCGGGTTACAAGTCCGACTCTCTAAACGTTAGGCCACAACTACCCCAAAAACAAAAGCATGGGTTAATAGCTTATCTTAAAACCTCTATTCAGTAAAGGTTTAAATGTATTATACTTGCATTGCATTAGCTGTTGAATGAGCAAACGGATGCAGAGTAACAATGATTTATTATCAGAAATAAAACTAATACTATTATTAACAATAATTAAATAAAACAAATTAAAAACAAAGCATTGAAATAGTAAATTAAAATGTCTATTTTTTTGTATATTAAATTTACTGAGTCAAAGCTTGAGAACCACTGTGTTAGATCATGTTTATTGTATTTAGACTTATTGTGTGAAGACTTTATACACTCATATATAGCTAGAATGACATGCTTTATATGAAATAGGAATTGCATCATAACTCATTTCTGATCGTATAATATAGAAACAGCAGGAAAACAATATTTTTGTAATTTACATAAAAAAAACAGCATGTAATGTCAGACATTCATCAGTGAATGTTGAAGTTTTAGAATATATCCCTTCCCGCAAGCTGTATTTGTCTTGGTGAAGGAGCGTGTAAGTGCATTTGAATGCTCATTTTTTTATAGATCGCTATCGATCAGTCCTGGGAAGAAGCGCGGCTCTCTGCAGATAGCAATCAAAGTGCGACATCTCAAGACTCCCATTTCCTCTCCCCATGTCAGTTGGGATTGATTTTATGGGTTTGAAGGTCTTTTTCTCCAAAGCACACTGGAAAAAACTTTACACTGTAAGACCAAAGACAGAGCCTGGAGCTTCAGGTAGGCCTATGTCTTTGCTTACGTTATACAGGATGTATCTAAAGATCCCCACCATTAAAGGTGAATTTTACAAAGCACTGCAGGTGTAGGGGAGAAGAATGTGACTGATACAATGATACAAGGAATAATAAACTGATTACAGTTGTTACATGTTGTCAATTGCTCACAAATATCTGCAAATAACCTCAGACTGTGGAAAATGACAGATTGCAGCATGCTCCAATCTGTTTTTAATTATGTTCAAGATGCATGGCAGGCTTGATTTTAGAGATTCAGTGGAGAATGAAGACTGACATGAAGGCAATTTTTTATGCTCTCTTCATTAAAAATGCTTTTTCTTCCCTTCCCTTGTCTCCTTTCATTTTCCTCCTCGCTGTCTTCCTGTAATCCCCCCTTCTTTTTAGTTTAGTCACATATTAGCTCTAAAAACTAGTGATCTGTCTACAGAGACAGCACTGTAAGGCATCACCTACACTCTAAAAAGAAATTTGGGAACTACAACTTAAATAAATGCATGGTTGCAAGATAAAAATTCTAAATTATTGATTTAATCAAACCTTTTAGGTTGCAAACATTATTTTGATGAGTTATGTTGACATAATAATGTAGATACGAATTGATCAGATTAATTGGTTCCAGGGTCACCACTCAATTGGACTTGGTCATGAATTGAGAAATGAAATTTTCCTTCATCTTTTGACTCATAAGAGGTCATTTTACTATAAAAATATCCTGTAAGTTTTAGAACTCAAAACATCCTCATTAGTCCAGCTTTTATTGAAACCAAGCTCCCAAAACGACTGGTTTCAGATTTTAGTATGACGTCAGAGTGCGACGAAAAACCGCCTCTGCTGAAGATCAACGCCTACTTCTGCATAATTGCCTCTTTAGCCCCACCCACCGATTTGCGCATGTCATGTAGTAGTAAATTACTCCAGCAACAAAACAATAGAGATTCCTCTGAGGATTACAAGATGTTTTTTAGTGCCAAGTTGTGGAAAAACAGTCTTTCCATTGTGATCCAAACATTAAGAAAGCGTGGATGAACTTTATTTTTCTATTGGCTGGCTCCTGCATCAGCATCACACGCATGCGTCGTGGTGCTCATGTGAACAGTGTCGACCAATAATGAGCTGGCGTTTGGAAGTAAACACGGAAGTGCTGAACTGCGTTCAGTGCGTCAACTGCATAAGAGACTGACAGGGTAGAGAAGAAATTGTTGAATAAAGTCATTATTTTTTTGACAGAAATTTCATTTTTGGGTGAACTAACCCTTTAAGAGTTGAGTGTCCCATGCAGAGTGGGTATGTATGTATGTGGCCATCGTGATTTTTCCAAGTAAGACATGTTCCTGGATCTACGTTTTGTAAAATTTAGTCCTAACCATATCCCTATGCCTAAACATAACACTACCCATAAGTTATCCCTAAAATCAGAGGGAAATGATAGGTGAATAATACTGATGTTGAACTCTAATTATAAGCCTAAACTTGTCACTTGTCACTCAAATCTGATTGGTTGATTGGAATGTATAGTTCCAGGATCAACAAAGATGTTGATCTAAGAACATGTTCTACATAGTGAAATCACATTCACCAACTAAACTGTAAGCACTAGACAAGTTTTGGAACGGGGCTCTTTTTAACATCACTATACAATGGCAGATGGTAGAAAAAACAAGTGTTTTTTTTTTTTTTTTTTCTTCATCCAACTAAACATTGAGGAAAAGAAGGGTGAAAAAAAACAAATATGATTTTGAACACCCCTCAAAATTGAAAATAAAAGCCAATTAATCTCTGAAATCTAACAAGCATTGTTCTTCATGCACTAGGCAATTTTCCTTATTAATACATGATCATACTAATTCCTGTGTAAAACCCCACAATCCCTCACCTGGAGGTAAACAAGAGTATACTGGAGGGAGGTATACTGGCCGTTAGGGTACGACGAGTGAATATTCCTCTGATAAAGCCTTTAAAATATTCAGTGTGAGAGTCCTCGTTTGCACTCTTTCTTGTTCTCCTGTCTGTTTCTCTGGGTCCTCGTAACTTTCTCCTCATCAGTAATGACTCCTGGTGTCACCGCTGCTGCTCTCAGCATGGGGCTAATGCAGAGATGGAGCTGTCGCTGGGAGAGACCAGCCACCACAAAATGACATACGTTGTTCAGACCACCCAAACCATATAACACCCCCGTTCAGTCTGCTGTATCCCACACCTACATACACCAGAAAGAAAATTACAGATCTAGAATGCTAATTGTTCTAATAAAAGTTAACTAAAAAGTTATTAAAACCAGACATTGACATTTTAATAAAAAATTCTATGAATTGCATAGGCTTAGCAATTAGCATAATATTTACATTATTAAAGGACTGAATAGGGAAAATCAAACAGTTTAGGGAAAAACAACAACAGAAGCATGATTTACATTTTTTTTGTCAAGAAATTAATTCAGTATGAACTTACTTTGAATGTACAGTGGGTAGCAAACAGCATGCAGAATTGCACTTTTTAAAAATGTTTTTAATAAGTTTAAAGGATTATTTCACCCAAAAATGAAAAATTTTGTCATTTATTACTCACTCTTGTGGTGTTCCACATGTGGAATGACATCCATAAGAACAAATTATGTTTTTTTGTTTGTGCAAAAAACATAATTTACCATTTTAATTACAGAATATTATCCAAGGCAAGTCGTGATGCTCTCATGAACACTCTCACATGTGCATTAAAGTTGACGCGCGAGTCTGAACACAACACGTGCGTCGTGAAGCTCTTGTGAACGCTCGTTGCAAACCAATATTTTTGTAAGGTGGTAAATAATGTTTTTTTTTTTTTTTAATTAAATTAAAAGCTGCAATATGTAATATTTTCCGCCCGCTAGAGGTCGCTAGAGGCCTATTCAAAACAAAGGCGTAGCTTGATGACGCCAAGTTTGAGTGCGGAATCTTGGGACATGTGGTCTTCACATCACAGCCGGTGGAAATAAAAGGGATAGGACTCAGGAAGAAATCATGTTCATGGATGTGATTATTAACGTTACTGTATTATGAAGCAGAGCAGGACCGAGTGTTGAGGGAGCTGGACGAGGCCGCTGGAGCGATTGCGCAACACACGCCTCACAAGCAGCTGAACTTTTATTATGACACAGTCGCCGGCGCCGCTTCCGTTTTTCCGGTCATGAGTATGAGGTAACGCAGTTCTGTTTTATCATATTAGAAACATCTGAGTGTGTTGAAAATTATGTTATAACGTTACTCTGTGCGTTCGCTCGGCGGCTGCTGTGAGACACTGTTGCACACTGCAGTAAGATAGATCGATTTTAGAATATATTTAATGCTGGATGGCCTGTGTGGATAAATGGCATGTAATTAATTTTAAAACGTATTGTATGATGGAGAAAATATAAATATATCAGAACAGTTGTTCCCTTGTCTATTAAAACATGTAAATATTAAAGCGTCTTTGGTGTTTCCATGGTTTCTACAAAATAAAACCGGAAAAGAGGGTAACGCGGGTATGACGCCATTGACAGGCGACTCCTCACACGTCCCGGAGCCTTGGTTAAAAGAGCAATTTTCTCACAATTTACAAATAGTTGCAAACATTTGGGATGTTGTAAGTACTCAAGTGAACAAAATATATAACACTGGCCTAGTGGTTTTTGGATATTTTAATGCAAAATTCTTACATATTGCACCTTTAAGCACTCATAAAATTGAGGTTAAACCACTGGAGTCACATGGAGTACTTTAATGATGTCATTCCTACCTTTCTCTATGGAGGGACAGAAAGCTCTCAGACTTTGTCAAAAATCTTAATTTGTGTTCTGAAGTTGAATGAAGATCTTATGGATGTGGAACGGCACGAAGGTGAGTAATAAATGACAGAATTTTCGTTTTTGGGTGAACTAACCCTTTTGGATGGATGGATATTCACAGTTTTAGAGTGAGCATGAGCTACCTTTATCTCCATTTCCAATCCAAACTCTAAGGGAAAAGTCAAGCAGCTTAACATCAGGTTCTCTATCATTAAACACAAGCTTCAATTACAATCAAATTTGGCACGCTTTCCATTCTCCCCTCTGAGCAATGTAAAATAATCCCTACGACTTCATAACAAATTCATAGTATCATGTTCTGACCTCATGCTCAGCAATCAGACAGCAGAAGTCTTTACACTCTCTGGAAACATGATCTTGTGACCTTTATCTGAGCTCATATTCTACTGCCATTGCTTCACTGCTGCTGACCTCATGCAGGTGCTGCAATGAAATGGCTTTATGACTTTAAATGTTTTGTGGTGTGAGTGCACAGCACTCAAGGTAAGCCTTTATGATATACAGTAAGTAGAGCTGCACTGAGCATTACATATGCAGGTATTTGCTGAAAAATTGGAAATCAACAACAATGAATGATGTGCACTTTGGACACTTCAATCCAGAAAATAGGAAATAGAAAAAAAATTATATCCTTTGCAAATTTGTATGCAATAGATTTTATTCACTTAAGTACATCTGGAAATATAGTTCAGTTGATTGGTGTATGTTGTTGAAGCTTATTCATGTCAGCGTAACTGTTTCGTAACTGTCTTCTCTAGTGTGAATTAAAATGAACTTACAAGACAGTATTTGTGCATTTTTGTTGTACATTTTCTGATTAGCTAGGTACAGAGAAATTTATAGTTATAAGAGTCATTCTAAATGAGGCTGATTAGCACCTGCGTCATGTTGATGCTCGAAATTCATTAGAAATTCAGATTTCCGTGATTAGTCTAGCACCTCTGCATTAATTCCCTAAATAATCCCATTCTATATTAATCCTCATCTCATCACTTACACATCTCCCCATCTATCTCCACCTAGCATTTAATTTAAATTTCTGCAGGCTTGGAAAAAGTTGATCCATTAGCTTTACAAATTACATGCATTCATCACGTTTATTCATGGCAAAAGTTAGCAAAAAATTAACCATGGATCGCTGAACTATCCTTGAGATTGACGAGATAATATATGTGTACTTCGGAGATCGTGTCTAAGCACCTAAATGTGTCTTCAGGAGCATGAAAACAATATTAGCAACAAAAAGTAATGTTAAAAGTTCCATAAAATTGCTGTGTTGACGTATTTCGTATTGAAACAAAAAGCTGAAGTGGCACATACAGTAGCCAATAGCCATTTACATAATTTGCTACTTTCTTTTGATAGTAATAATGATAATAAAAATAATTATACATTTTATTTATCAGTCACTTTACAGCATAATAGCAACTACCAGCAAATTAAACTAAATGCATAAACAACATAGAATATGCACAACAACAAAAATAATACAAGATTATGGTTTGGGGGGCGGGACATTGTTATTCTAGAGAGCATATGATTGACAGAATGAGCAAGAGCAATATAAGTCATCAATATTTTTGTTCCTTTTTGCCAGAAGTGACTAAATTGTTCAATACGAATATATGCTAAATGTTAGCTTTGCCAGCTTTTAAGAAAATTACTTCAACAGTAAGATGGACGAACACAAGTCGCAAAACTCGCAAAATTTTGAGTGTTATAATTTCAGGTGAATTTTAAACAGTTTAGACATGGCAAACAAAGAAAAAGATTTTTCTCTGTGCCCCATGCTGGGAAAGTGACATAGCATTAGCAACTCTTATATGTATAAATAAGCAGAAAATTTTTCATTGTACTGAACAATTTAATTGTGACTAAACTTGTCAGAATTACAAGCACATCCTCACTCTGACACTTGTACAAATGCAAATGCTCTTTTTCAATCAGTTGAAAGTGATTACCCACTACCTGCTCCTGACATCCCATAATTACCGAAAGACCCATTAAGAAGAGCCGGGCGCACATCCATAATGGCGCTTACGGGGGACTGTTCCCACTGTGAAGTGTTTTCCAAAGAGCATGCAGGAAAAGGGTCTTTGGTGGATTGCTGTCTTAATTGCTGGACTCATCAATCAGCTCTATTTTGGGTTTGCTATGGCTTTATTAGCATATTTACCTACCTGGGCATTCAGCATATGCTGGTTACAATGGCCCAAGCCATCACACATTCTATATTTGGAAGCTGAGACACTCACAACCTTATTGTTTGTGTAATTTTTTTAATTTTTTGACTTTAAAATATTTGATTCTATCTTAGCATAATTTGAATAGACAACAAGCCTTTCATGAGTTGATTAAGTGACTCTTTCTGCAGTTCATTTGTTAACGAAGTTAACAAGGTGTGTTCGTCTTGATTTCTGTCATTAAGTACTCACCCTTATGTCGTTTCACACCCGTAAGACCTTCGTTCATCTTTGGAACACAAATTAAGATATTTTTGATGAAATCCGGGATATTTTCTGAATCACCCATAGGCAGCAATGTCATTGCACCTTTCAAGGTCCAGAAAGGTAGTAAAGACATCGTTAAATAGTCAACGTGACTACAGTAGTTCAACCTTAATGTTATGAAGTGATGAGAATACTTTTCGTGCACAAAAACAAAACAAAAATAATGACTTTATTCAACAGCAGAATCACTGCCATAGGTGTACAATGACAACTGTGATATCACAAAAATGTATTTCACAAAGCTATACTGGAGACTATAAAAGATCTTTGTGCACGGGCAGTCCGCAGAGACGGTACCCTATACCTTCGACCACATGGTAACAACTCATATTTTTGGGTGAACTAACCCTTTAAGTCACTTTGGATAAAAGTATCTGCTAAATGTAAATGAGTCATTGAATTATTCATTCAACCGCATCGTTAAAAATTCAGATTCATTCAGGAATTAAACAAGTTACTGTCCTTATGAGTGAGTCATTTAATCATTCATTCAATCAATTTGTTAAAAAATGCTAATTCATTCAGAAACAAAAGTCAGCAGAGCAAAGTTCCATAAATGCTACCTACTGTCAGAGAGTGAATTTGCATTGTCATTCAGTCCAACTGCTGTTTTTGTTTTGTGCAGGTGTGTCTTATGTAGCATAATTTCACAAATCTAAAGTCAGACCATTCCGTTTTTGCTTTAAATCTACTTCACATCAAAAACAACTGCTCATGCTACATGTGTGTGACATATTTGTCTGTTAATCTTTAAAAACAGACAAAATTGTTTCTGGCTTTCTTTGTTCATCATCATATATAACTATATAAATTGACCTTACAGAAGTCTACTACAGTGTTAAAGGTGGGGTAAGCAATATTTCAAAAATGCTGTTGGACATTGTTGATATTTGAAATAAACCCAAACAAACACATCCTTCTCTTTATTGCTCCACCTCCAATCCTAACCATACTGCTCTGAATCGGTGTCAAACGCATATAGTTTATGGTCCGACTAACTTCCAAACAGCGTTTTTGAAATATCGCTTACCCCATCTTTAACCGTGACTGTGACTGATTATTTCACAGACAGCAGAGGCCTTCACTTGTTTTTCGGCCTCTCAAATTTTCATGCATATAAAACAATAGGAATGGCCTTGGCTCTTGAAGCACCTCCACAAGAGCCAAAGGTGCCATAACCAGCACAGAACCCAGCTGGGCCTTTTTCAACATGGCTGGCGAAAGATGGGGATCCTTTGTTTTGTTTATTTCCTCCTTGGCTGTGTGAAGACAGTTTGAACCCAGCTGTTTGAGAGTGAGTCACATATACATATTTATGGCCATCTGCTTGTGCAGAAAACAAAAGAAGACGCAAGGCATTTCCAGACATCATTGTGTCTTTGAGTGAAAGCTGGAATGTGCATTCTCCAGAATGCCACGATTAAACATCACATAAGCGTGTATCTTTCCAAATACGTAACTTTTAGCCTTGATCATTCATCAAAAGGGAGAAAAATACGTCCATCTGAAACGAAAGGGCTTATGGTTTCAGCTGACACCTATATGCTTTCTCGCCACATATGACGTGGACTCGATTTTCCACGTGCGTAAAGTGCCAAGAGGAAAGCGTTCGGTATGCAGCAGAACTGAAAAAGGAAGGCTTCTCAACTCAGCATGCTGACAGTGGCTAATTTATCTGTCACGTCAGAGGCATATGCTGCAATTAGAGTCATTTTCTCACACACATTGTTCTGTGCTCCTGTGGGTAGTTTGCATGCTTTGAGCGTCGCCTGCACCACGACAAAAGCGCACATTAGGGTGCATTATGGCATTATGGAGTTTTCATCCTGAGCACCTTGCATCTCCATCGTAGTGGGAGAAGATTGAGGTCACAAGTGAGACTGTCCCTTAAATTAAGGGCCATTAAAACTCCCCTGCAGCAAAAATGAAGCATTACTTGTCTTGACGAAACAAAGGCAGTGTCTTTGCTAATAGACTAATCATTGAGACGGTGATGAGTTATTAACTCTAGTCTTTGTTGGGCATCTCAACTAGAATTAATAGTCATCAAGAGTTTAATGTCATGTGATTGTCCATCAGGGAAGTGGTTGATTTCTGAAATTAGGAATGATAAATGTAATGTAATGTAAATGGAAGACAGTTGAAAGCCTGGAACAGTTCAGGCTGCTGGTGGTGGTTTAATGGTGTGGAGGATATTTTCTTGGAACTCTTTGGGCCCCTCACTGTAAAACTGAACAGTGAAATTAATTGAGTTCTTTTCACTCAAATAATAATGAAAGTTCATTGTACTTAACAGAAAAAAGTTGCGTGAACTCAAAATTTCATTGTAGTAAGCTAAACTTAAAGGATTAGTTCACCTTAAAATGAAAATTACCCCAAGCTTTCCTCACCCTCAAGCCATCCTATGTGTATATGACTTTCTTCTTTCTGATGAACACAATCAGAGTTATATTAATAAATATCCTGACGCATCTAAGATTTATAATGGCAGTGAACGGGTCCAATGAGTATAAAGCTCAAGAAAGTGCATCCACCCAAAGCAAAACGTACTCCACATGGCTCCGAGGGTGTTATAAAGCAAAGCGTTGCGTTTGTGTAAGAAAAATATCTATATTTAACAAGTTATAAAGTAAAATATTTAGTTTCCTTCAGAAAGCGTAACTGAAGCGTAAAGAGTAACTAAAGTCGTGTCAGTTAAGCTTTTTTTGTAAGTTGAATATGGAAGGCATAGGACATAGCGAAAGCATTTTGAACTTTGAGAGGCATTAAACTTTCTTTGTAATTTGAATACGGAAGGCGGTCTGACGGAAGCTAGATATTTTAATTTATAACTTGTTAAATATGGATGTTTTTCTTACACAAATGCATTGCTTCGCTTCAGATATAATTCTCATTAAATTTTCTAGGCTAAAAAGCCTAGATTTTGCCCTTTTCCTCCACTAATTTGCTCAGTCTAATAAATATATTTTTATATCTCATACACACATCATGTTTTTGCTCTGCTGACGTTTGGTGTTCATTAAATGGGATGCATCATTTTGCCTATTCTCTGGGTTTTGTTGTCTAGTCGGAGGTTTATTCCAGCCATCGCCTTACAATTTTAACTCTGAATGAAGCTGATTGGTTGGTATTTGTCTTCGTGAGAAGGACGTGGCCTTGTTTATTCAGTCGCATGGATGATACACAGCATATCCAATCAAAGACTTCAGTGTTTCCCCACAGAGTTGAATGGTTAATGGATGATTCGTTTTGAGAAACATTTTTCTCAAAATCATGGCTATACTGCTAAACCATTCAGCTGTGTCACCTTGACAACTTCCTAAAGTCCAGTAAATAGACAAGATACCCAATAGAGGCAAATAAAATGGCTTTGAAAGGGATAAACGCATAAACTGACAGTTTATATTAGTCTCAGCACAGTAAACCTCTTTCTTTTTCAGTGTTTTTGCTTTCTGTGGCTATTTTCAGAACTGACTATGTCATTGCTGTCTGACTCTCAGTGCAGAGTCTTTCTCTTTATCTCTGTCGTTATCTTCGATCTTCAACATTGAGTTTCAAATTCCTAAAACACTTTACAATGATATCTCTTAAAAAATAAATACATAAAATAAATATTTTAAATAAATCTTTAGTCATTAAATTCACCTCAAGGGGGCAGTATGTCAAACTCTATGTTTCAAAGTCTAGAGCGGACCAAGACTACACATTCCCCATCAACGCCCTTATGTGGGATGAAACTAAAAGTTTACTTTTGGTGTGTGTGAGCATGTGATAATGTTGCCCTGGCATGCTTAGCTGTTGAAACACACTGCCAGCTGAGTTTGGATGATATCCTTGTGGCAGTGCCACTCTTTTTTTTCTCTCACTTTTGCTCTGTGATAATGATAAGCGTGTTAGAGCAGGATAATACCCTTCACATCTCATATTCTTGGTCTTTGGTGATTGTCAGGGTCTGTAATTGAGAGAGAAACAGATTTCTGTGAGGTAGGGAGCATGTTCACATGTCATTCACGTTATTTCTCAAAGTAGTGAGTTGACAGGCTAAATTAATTATGTTAAAAGAATAGTGGTCACACTTTAGTTTAACTAACTATTAACTATGACTTTTGACTCAATAAACCCCTAATGCTTATTAATAGTTAGTAAGGTAGTTGTTAAGTTTAGGTATTGGGTAGGATTAAGGGATGTAATATGGTCATGCAGAATAAGGCATTATACATACTAATAAACAGCCAATATCCTAGTAATATGCATGCTAATAATCAACTAGTTAATAGTGAGAATTGGACCCTAAACTAAAGTGTTACCAGAATAGTTTATACACACACACACACACACACAAAAAATCTGTCATATTTTACAGAACTTCTTACATTCTTAGAACTTTGGTTCTCTCAAAGTTATGAACAAACATTGGTAACACTTTACAATAAGGTCTCATTTGTTAACATTAGTTAATGTATTAACTAACGTATACTAACAATGAACTATATATTTGTTACAGTATTTATTAATCTTTGTTAATGTTAGTTAATAAAAATACTGTTGTTCATTGTTTGTTCATGTTAGCTCACAGTGCATTAACTAATGTTAACAAACACAACTTTTGATTTAAATAATGTATTAGTAAATGTTGAAATTAACATTAACTAAGATTAATACAACCCAAATTCCGGAAGGAAATGTTGGGGCGTTTTTTAAAATTTGAATAAAATGAAAACTAAAAGACTTTCAAATCACATGAGCCAATATTTTATTCACAATAGAACATAGATAACATAACAAATGTTTAAACTGAGAAATTTTACAATTTTATGCACAAAATTAGCTCATTTCAAATTTGATGCCTGCTTCAGGTCTCAAAATAGTTGGGACGGGGGCACGTTTACCATGGTGTAGCATCTCCTCTTCTTTTCAAAACAGTTTGAAGACGTCTGGGCATCGAGGTTATGGGTTTCTGGAGTTTGGGTGTTGGAATTTGGTTCCATTCTTGCCTGATATAGGTTTCCAGCTACTAAAGAGTTTGTGGTTGTCTTTGACGTATTTCTCGTTTAATGTTGCTCTAAAACCTTTATATACCTTTCAGAATTCATAGTGACCATAGAAAACTTTTCCACTTTGAAACAGTCCATTTTAAATGAGCCTTGGCCCACAGGACACGACGGCACTTCTGGACCATCTTCACATATGGCTTCCTTTTTGCATGATAGAGCTTTAGTTGGCATCTGCAGATGGCACGACGGATTGTGTTTACCGACTGATTTCTGGAGGTATTCCTGGGCCTATTTAGTAATCTCATTGACACAATCATGCTGATAAGTGATGCAGTGTCATCTGAGGGCCCAAAGACCACAGGCATCCAATAAAGGTCTTCGGCCTTGTTCCTTACGCACAGAGATTTCACGATGGCAATCTTTCGTCTGGGACAGCCAAAAATCGTGCAGTGTATCCTAGGCTTTAGACATCCCTTTTATAGTTAATCATGTTACAGACCTGATATCAATTAACTTAATTAGTTGCTAGAAAAGTTGCTAAAAAACTGGACATTTTGAAAATTCAGAAAACTTTGAGAAATAATGTTCTCATAAATTAAGGGGAATGTTGTCAAAATGTTCTTAGAACATATTTTTTTGGGTTCATGCTTTCACAATGAAAGAGTATGGGAACCAGGGATAGCCAGTTAATATTCAGTTTCATTTAGCCACAAAATGTAGAAGTGTACTTCAATTTATTTTGTTATGTCTAGCATATTATGAACCATATGCAAACCTGTATGTATGTTATTTTTTAATTTGGAGAATTTCTGCCTGCTGTAAGCAGCACAATCAGCATGCATGTGACCTTGATTCATACCATTAATTCCAGAGGCAAATGTCTTCCTCCCACACCAGCTGTGCTGGGGAGTGTGACCTTGACTCGGTGAAGGTCGAGTCCCAGTCTTCCCTGTCAGCTCCATAGCATGAGCTTCTATGTATGCTAAAATGCACACAAATGTTCTTACAGGCAGAAAGACCGCAACATATGTGAATTATTAATTCTTAAGGTTTCAAGAGGTCTTCATTCCTGGTTTAAAGGGCCAGTTCTCCTTAAAATGAAAATTCTGCCATTATTTACTCACCGTAGTGCTTCTTCTGTGGAACATAAGACTGAAATTTAAGTTTTTCTCTTTCCTATCTCTCTCTATCTCGCTTTCTGATTGTCTCCGTCTCACCCGGAACATCTGTCAGCTTACCTTTGTCCTTCTTTTTGGAGTCTGTAAATGACAGTCTGTTCCTGACAGCCATACTCTCACCTTATTTCCCTTGTCTCCTTCCTGTTCCTTCTGGGTTTTTTTTTTTCATCCTCACTACATTTTCACTCTTTAGCTGATCTCTCTGTCTCTATCTGTCCCTGTGAAAAGCAGAGCACAGGCTTCATCAGGTTATTAAGTACATAGTGTGCTGGAGGAACTGATGGGACCTGTACCCTAACAATGAAAGCAGGTCAGAAGATGAGTCACCGGTGGAGGGGATTCAATTAGGACCCAGCAGTATGTCCACCATTCACTTTATAATAGAGCCGCTAACAAACTCCTCCTGCCCAGCCAGATAAAGACCAAGAGTGTTGCCTTTTGTTAGACCTCCATCGGCGTCTCCTTCTCATAGGCCCCCATATGCCCCAGTCACCTAAATTGAATACCCCCATTCTCCTCAGGGTTTTCAGTGCAAAACAGCAATTTCCGTTGGCTCGTCGCACTTCGTCCTTCCATCTCTCCCCTGCTTTCTTTCTGACGCACGCCCGCAAATTTCATTAAGGGCTTCTCTAGTACATTACCCAGCGAGCAAATCAAATTGCCGTTCTCCGGAGGCTGGAGCGGGGTTAAATGAGCCTTTCAGAAGACTTTGGCCAGAGTGGGCGCTTATTAGCTCTGCCAGGCGGCACACTTCTCCTTGGTGTGCCCTTTGGACCCCAGGACCCTCCACATGCCTACACTGTATCTTTTCTCTGCCTCGTACACATCCGCTGTACCACAGTATTCAGTTCAATCACTCTATGTGACAGAAAGAGAAAGGGAATGGAGAAAGAAAAATAGAGAAAGTGAAAGAAATTAATTTTTCTCCTTTATTTCTACTCTCTTTTCCTCTATTTTTTCTCTCTTAAAGTGTTTCTGAATTGCATACAGTTCACTTGTCATTTTGTTTGGGTGTGTCATTTTCAGATTTTTTAAAAATGGTTGTTTAAAAGGAATATCTATGTCAAAAATAAATGTTAAAAAAAATGTTAAAGGGTTAGTTCACCCAAAAATGAAAATTCTGTCATTTATTACTCACCCTCATGTCGTTTCACACCCGTAAGACCTTTGTTCATCTTCGGAACACAAATTAAGATATTTTTGATAAAATCCGATGAGGCCTGCATTGACAGCAAGATAATTAACACTTTCAGATGTCCAGAAAGCTACTAAAGACATATTTAAAACTGTCATGTGACTACAGTGGTTCAACCTTAATGTTATGAAGCGACAAGAATACTTTTTGTGCGGTAAAAAATCAAAATAATGACTTTACTCAACAATATCTAGTGATGGGCGATTTCAAAACACTGCTTCATGAAGCTTCGAAGCTTTACGAATCTTTTGTTTCGAATCAGTGGTTCGGAACATGTATCAAACTGCCAGAGTCATGTGATTTCAGAAAACGTTAAGTGTTTCGAAATTTCAATGGTTCACCACTGGGGGGCGTGACTTTGGCAGTTTGATGCATGTTATGAAAGTGTTCATTATCTTGCTGGCTGGCAATGGAGGCCTTACTGAGCCATCGGATTTTATCATAAATATCTTAAGTTGTTTCTGAAGATGAACGAAGGTCTTACGGGTGTGGAACGACATGAGGGTGAGTAATTAATGACAGAATTTCATATTTGGGTGAACTAACCCTTTAAGCTTAATTTTTAAGGAACCAATTAATATTTACCAATGAGAAGTATAAAAAATAATAAACATATAATTATTAAAAATATATAAAAATATTAAAATATATATTCAAACAGTAAAAAATAATACAATTTTTTTTCATATATTTAAACAGAGTTTTAAATGTATAACAGTAAGAAAATATATGCATGTATATTGTATACTGTATAAATGTTAATGTGTATATTATTCTGAATTGTGGTTCTCATCATCACAATGATTTTTATTAATGTCAGCATCAAAGCAGTACAACAGATAGATAGACAGACAGACAGACAGACTCACTCACTCACTCACTCGGTATATATTTATTTTATTGATGTAGCATAGAACTTTTTAGGCCAATGAAGAACCTGGCAAATTGAGAAAACTTTTAGTTGTCAAAAACACAGGTGGGCTTTTAACCCACCAAGCGTGCTGCCAGACAGCTTCAAGAAACCAAGACATGGAGGCTCAAGGGCAGTGGACCACACAGAATGCTTTAAGCATTCACCACCAAGCATGAGTTGAGTCTCATGAACCAAACCGAGAGTTTTTCTTTTCACTTGTTCAAGGGCGCAAGTGCATCTGAGATCTTACATGTCTAATATTTTCTGTCAGGTGGAGAGGAAAAGCGTGGTGAGAAAATCACGTTGGTTGTAAATCGGGGGTCACTGCAGACCATGTGTCCACACTTGCGGAATGTACTTCCTTCTTTAATTATTCCGGGAAAGAAAAAAGACTGAACACACCCAGCAAGAAAAACTACTAGTCAAATGTTTAAATGTTTTTTCTTATGTTTAAAGTCTCTTATGCTCACCAAGGCTGCATTTATTTGATTAAAATTACAGTAAAAACAGTAATATTGTGAAATAGTATTACAATTTAAAATATATGTTTTCTATTTGAATGTTTTAAAATGTAATGTATTCCTGTTATAGCAAAGCTGAATTTTCCAGTTTTCAGTGTCACATGATCCAAAAACTGTTTTCAACATTGATAATAATAAGAAGTGTTTCATGAACACCAAATCAGCATATTAGAATGATTACTGAAGTATCATGTGACATTAATGCAGCCTTGGTGAGCATAAGAGACTTCTTTCAACAGCATTAAAAATATTAATTCTTCCAAACTTTTGATCAGTAGTGTATATTTGGTGCATATGTGGTGATTTCCAGTCCAAAACTCACTGCTACAATGCTATAGTGGCTGTTGCCTAGGTAAAAATACGCCCCCCAGTTTCTATGACATATACTAGATACATCTTGTGTCCAGTGTTAATTTTAGATTCCTCTCATGGTGCATTTCTATTTCCTGTGTTAATAATTAGTGTTCTGAAATGGCCTGGTACTGTCCATTTGCAGTTATTTTGACAATATGTGAAGGTGAAAGGTGAAAATTAATGTTAAATGACAGTCTGGGCCCTTGGACAGTTTTTTGGATTGGATTGCACTCAGTTTGTATGTGTGTGTGTGTGTGTATATTAGAGTCCCTTGTGTCCTGTACAGGATCATGTTGTGAAACCCCAACCGCAGATTCGGGGTTCTGGCTGCTCACCCCCATTAGCGGGTCAGAGACCCCAGAGGAGGTAATACTATAATTGGTTTAATGGCAAAAAAGAGTGGGGTGGGTGGGGGGGAATAATTATGGGATTTAGTTTCACACCACATTAGCTTTAGAGGTGCTGGTGTCGCCAAAATGACAGTCACAGACCAGGACAAATAAATAAATGTGTCAAATCTGCAGGGTACAGATAGTCAGAAACATACTCTCACACACATTTGCTCTCCAAGACGGGAAGTGTACATCTGGAGAGCTGTTTTTAGTCTCAAAAAGCTTCTTAAACCTTGGCTGTGATAAACCACGTAAATAAGGACCTGGGTTAGACAGCGCATTGAGTTTAATACTCTTGAATTTGCTTTAATGCAAGCTGAATCAACAATCAACAAAGGACTTAAGCAGTGAGCAAACATGTGCAAAGCACTCCCGCTGGGAATTGACTCCTACATAAAATCATTCCAGCACAAAAATGAAGTTTTATTCCATGCTGAATTTACATAAAACCATGTCCTAATGTTTTAACTCGTGGTCTCTTTGATCAAACTGACACGTAAAACAAGCCATCAGGTGCTAAATACGCAGCCTCCAGAGAGCAAAACGCAATGAATGTCTTCCATTTATCCAGTTGCCTTCGAAAGTGGAAAATCTGACATTTCCAGGTGTTCACTGTTTATATACTCAACCGAAAAGACAGAGACATATAAGAGGAGCGCATCCGTACATACTGCCACGGTTTAGTCTTTTCCATCATTTAACGTGATGTGTGGCGACCATTTTGTTTAGTTTATCCCGGGCCTGAAATGTCAGCGAAATGTCAGCTGTTGAAAATGCATGAGTGATGGGATGGGGAGGTGTTTGTCTCCATATTTACATTAGATGGGTTCTCTCTTCCATGCTTTCCCTCGAGGCACTTGCCACAGGGTTTTTTTAGGGGGCGGATCGGGAAAGATCAGTGTCACCGTTTACAGAGCCGGTCAGTTGTAACTGAATTAGAACCCCCTCTACATCTAAACAGGATTGGTTGGTGTGTTTGAAAAGCGCAAACCCCACACTTTTAGAGTAATTGCCTATACAATCTTGTTAACCAGGCTGAGTGACTTTCCACTTAATGGAGGTGGGGTTGCAAGCGTAAGGCCTTGCTAATGGATATTCAGTAATGCTGAGCATTTTTCGTATTACTTATGAAAATAAACTGTGTCCAACACAGATTTTCGCATAGTGCAATCACAGCTGGGCATGAGGTGCTCATTGTGGTGCGTGCTCTATAAGAGTATTGTACTGTACATGAAGGCATTGTTCCTTATAAGTACTGAGAGAGAATTAAAAAAAAAAAAAAAAATGTTTGTGTAATTGGTGCTTGCCTTTGCAGTATTCACTGCTTTGGTACTAGGTTGTTCATTTGCAGTTGCTGCAGTGTTTTGAGTGGTTGCCAGGGTGTTGCTAGGGTGTTCTTCTTTGTTGCTTGCTGGCCCAAGTCAAAACAGCCCACCTCTGGGTTACTATGATATTTTAGTTCCTACCCTTTTGAAAATTAACCATGGTTTTATTATAGTAAAAGTGTAGTAACCATGTTTTTTTGGCGAAATGATTACCATTTGTATAACCACAGTTTTACTACAAATACCATGGTTAAACTATGGTTAGTGTAGCAAAACTATGGTTAATTTGTGGTTACTATGGTTTAACTATAATCGAGTTTTGTTTTGGTTTTATTTGTAGTAATAAAACCAAGGTTAATTTTTGTAAGGGTAGATTTTTTTAAATATCCTATACTATGTCTATAATTTTTATTAATTTTATTTCATTTTTACTTCTTAGTTATTTTATTAGCAAGTTAAACTAAATAAAACTAAGAAATGTTGCCTTGGCAACTAGTTGAAACTAGTTTTTTTTTAATTTGGCCTATTTTTATTTTATTTCAAGTAGCCTTTTTTTTTTTTTTTTTTTTTAATGGTTTTAGTAGTTTAGTCTGCCAGGCTAATATTAAGTGGCATGAATGAACCAATCATAAAAAAATTTTTTCACTGTTCATAACTTTTGTAATATTATAAAGGATATAGAATGGTGCAGGTATGACGTCACTTTGTAGGCCAACCCGGAAGTTAGCGGCGCACGGGTTCCCTCGATCGAAAGCCTATGCATTTTTTCCCATAGACTTTTGGAAAATCGCAAAAAATAAGCTCTGTGTTTAAGAAAGGGTTATGATACTTACACATTTTGTCCATCAAGATAATTTACACAGATGAACATAACTTTTATGAAGTTTGAAGCCTAAATGCAGTCGCCAGAAGTAAAAAGCTAAAGGTAGGCTATAAACGAACTACACCACGGTCGGCCCGACTTCAACGTCACCATCACTAAGCTTCCGACGACTCTTTCAGTTTTTATCTAAAAACATTTTCCCAGTTTGAGTTAGAATAGTTTATAAGAGTACAATTATGAGCATAATGAGGCTGTAAAAGTAGACTGAGCTTACCTTCTCAGCGTGATGATGTTTAATGTCCCCGACTGCCTGCGTAGTCCCATTTAGCCACTTGTTAGCAACCGCCTTTTTCAAGACACATAACAGCTTAAAAAAATCACAAGTGGGGTAATACTGATTCATTTTATGTCAAGGAATAAAATGTGAAACTGTCTTGAGCTTGCATTCACCACAGACCTTATTTTAGCCATTTAACCAAAACCCCATTCAAAAAACCCATTGACTTTGGGGCGATGGAACCGGAAGTGCTAAAATGCTAACTCACTTCCGCATTTTGGCCTACAAAGTTATGTCTTACCTGCACCACTCTGTTCTAGCGCATTATAGTCTAGATTGCAAGAACCCGAGCTCAAATCCCGCCCATACAAACGTTTTATGGTCAGCAAACATAAACAAAACATATAGGCTAATATGACAACAAAATTAAAAGTCAAGAAAGATAACAATATTTCTTTCTAAATATTCCACGCCACTTCAAGTTTATGAATTGGCAAGTGCTTCAGGTAAAACAGTTTAAGATAAAATTGCTGAATATGCTATACAGTACGTATATCCGCTATTTGTTTAGAAGCAGAATCGATATCCGTTTCATAAATGAATAACTCTTTTGAATCGGTTCTTTCCATGAGTTCACTTGAGTTGTTTGGAGCGTGTTCTTACTCCGTGATACAGTAACGCGTTACAGAGAACAAAATACGCTGGATTGTGTGGATATTTGCCTACCACTGCAACGAAACAAAACCAAACCTGCATCGTTTGACAGCGCTGATTTTAAGAAAGATCAACAGCTGCACGTGGTATCTCACGACTCGTAGGTACAGTAAAAGCGTTTTCCAAACAAAATGTTAAACAAACCACTAAAGTACTAAAACGTGTCATGATATTAACATACAATAGTTTTCTTTGAAGTTTGATTTAATAGGTTTATAGTTGAAATGACAATAAGAGTCTGTCTGGTTTGTTAAATTAGTAATAGTAATAGTGATGCTTGCTTTTGTCATAATGAATTGTGATCGGTATGAGTGTTTTGTGCATGTGTGTGTTGTTTATAAGTATATTCTTCTGTTTTTGTGCCTTTGTCATGGCAAAGTTTTTATGGTATTGAATTTAGCCTCTGTTTGTTCAGTTGTCATTTTGATTGTGCGTTTGGTCCAGTTGATGTCCATCTGCAGATAACTGCTGGCCATGCCAACCCAGCTGAGGAGCTCCATCAGAGGGTACAATTTCCATCTGATTGGGCCTCTCACCACTCAGATGTATGCTGCAATTAACTGGCCAATTAAAGGCCGTTTTATCCTGTTTCCTGTTAATGGCTGTAAAGTGATAACTGCTAGAGATGCTTTGGAGAAGTATATCCTTCTCGACACCCAGCTGAGCCTGGATTTCCTCTAGTTTGCCCCTTTTGAGCCTGACAGCTCCATAAATGTTAAACAGGTCAGTAAAGTTAAACTTTTGTTTCATGTAGTTATGACATTGCGTGCTGTAAATTAAAGTGGTGCTTGTTACACTCTTATTTCATGTAGTTACAGGGTAAGTAATAAAAAAAACCGCAAACAATCTGATATCACTGACTCCGAAACCTTTATTTGAAAAACAACTTAATTAAAAACAGGTCTACAACACTTATTCACTTTTTTAAAATCAACTTTTCATTTCAAATTCTAAAGTCCTGACAGAAAATAACACGTTTTGTCCCTTTTTTTGTTGTTGTTGTTGTTTCTCTTGCTTGGCTTCCTCCTCCTCTTGTTTCTCAACTGATGAATCTTAAGAAGGAAACCCATTAAAAGAAAATACAGAACACCCAGAAATTTTCTCATGGTTTAGGCTATTCATCTTTTCGCTTTGCGTTCGACGAAGCATATTGTAATGAGCAACGTGATCTTTGAAGTCTTTCAATCAGGTTTTAGAAAACTGCTGTGCTTGTGCTCCTAGACTTAAGTGCTGCTTTCGACACTGTGGACCATGCCGTCCTTCTTGCTCGCTTGGAGCATTGTGCTGGCATAAAAGGAAGAGCTTTGGAATGGTTTAATTCATATCTCTCTCTAATCGAAGTTTTAAAGTTAAAATTGGTGACCATATATCTGAGGCAGCTCCTCTATCGTGTGGTGTTCCTCAGGGATCCATTTTAGCTCCTATTTTTTTTTCATTATATATGCTCCCATTGGGTTCTATTTTTAGAAAGCATGGTTTGTCATTCCATTGTTATGCAGATGATACTCAAATCTACCTGCCCTTAAAACAGAGTTCTAATGGTTTAGAAGCACTTATGACTTGCCTGTCTGATGTGAAAGTCTGGTTATCTTTAAATTTTCTTAATTTTAATGAGAGTAAAACTCATCTTGGTGAAAATCTTGGTGATTTATCCTCCTCTGTGAAGTCTTGGGTAAAAAACCTAGGTGTTATTTTAGATGATGGTTTAAAATTTGATAAACAGATAAATACAGTGGTGAAATCTTGCTTCTTTCAGCTTTGACTACTAGCAAAAGTAAAACCTATACTGTCTAGTAAAATTTTTGAAAAAGTCATTCATGCTTTTATTACATCTAGATTGGACTACTGTAACTCGCTGTATTTTGGGATTAGCCAGTCAGCTCTATCCCGCTTGCAGACCTTTTGATTTAGGCTTTTATTCACATACTTTTGACCAGTACAAAAAAACGGGACCATATTACGCCGGTTCTACGTTCTCTGCACTGGTTGCCGAATGTGCGTTACCGAATTAATTTTAAAATTTTCTTTTAGTGTTTAAATCTTTAAATGGTTTGGCCCCTCCACATCTTTCGGTTTTATTGACTTAACATCATCCAGTCTTGTCTCTCTCCGGTCATCCAACCAGAGATTGTGATGCATCCCAAAGTCGAAGCTGAAATGCAAGGGTGACCGTGCATTTTCAGTAGCTGCCCCCAGACTGTGGAATGCTTTGCCTTTTTGTATTAGATTGGCATCATCACTATCTGTTTTTAAATCCAAGTTAAAAACGTATTTTTTTGATTTGGCATATGATCAATGATGAAGTTTTTGCACTGATTGTTTTCTTTAGTAATTTTATTGTTTTGTCTATTATTCTAATTGTGTGTTATTCTATTGTGCAGCACACTGTTCAACCCAGGTTGTGATTAATGGTGCTATATAAATAAAATTGACATTGACATTGACATTGTGAAGGTTTCATGACGTTCTCGCGGGAGATTCATGTGAAACTTATCATCATTATCTGTCATCATTATCTCTTTCTCATCATCATTATCTGTTATTCTGTGTATTTTGTTGTGAGCATTAAAAAAAAAAAAAAAACTGACGGCATCCGACATCCGCATGACTTTTCGCGTGAGTTTCTCAGCACGCTTACGTCACGCTTCAAGTTACGTCAAGCATGAACTCTCAACCCTCTCATGCACGCGCAGGTGACGGTCGAAAGTTTAAAATTTTAAAATATTTGGTATTTTTCTTACAAATACGTATCGTTTCACTTCAGAAGACATTGATTCATCCATTGGGGTCGTATGGATTACTGTAGTTATTGCTGTATGTGCTGTTTGATGCTTCGACTTCTAGGAACACACGAGCTTGCATTATAAAGCATTCCCAGAGATTTTTTTTTTTTTTTTTAAAAAAACCTTTGTTTGTGTTCATCTTAAGATGGAAAGTCATATACATCTCAGATGGCATGAGGGTAAAAGATGAGTAAACGGTGAGCACATTTCCGGGTGTACTGTATTTTCTTTTAATACAGAATAGCAAATGACATGGGATTCCCTCTTAAGATTCATCAGTGGAAAGAAAGAAAAAGAAGAAGAGGAACAAGAGGAGGAGGAAGCCAAGCAAGAGAAACGAATAAGAAGTGTTGTAACTTTAAGTCTGTTTTGAAATAAGTTGTTTTTCAAATAAAGGTTTCCAAGTGATATCTGTTTGCGTTTTTTTTATTATTACTTACCCTGTAACTACATGAAACAAAAGTATATTTCCACATGTATTAAAAAAGATTGCAATAGTTCTTTCTACTTGCATTGAAACAACTTAATCAGTGCACTTTCTCGCTAAATTGCTCCCAAACGTAAGATTGTTGTCTATCATAATAGTATATGGACCCCTTAGTTCTAAAAATACTTACAGTATAAATAATTTATTTTCCTGGTTGTTACCCCTTTATTCCCAAGACTACATATTGTTCCCCTATACTTACACGTACTTACTTTATAGGTACACTATAATTATCGAAAGTTACGCTGTAAATTCGTTGTAATTACGCAGTACTTTCAGGGCTGTAATCTAAAGCGTTACCAATATTTATAATTAATTCAAGCATTCAGCGCTTCTAGGTTCTACGTCAGAACGGCGACTCATTATTGGCCGGCTCTTGAGTCGAATGCATCGTGCTGCTCACATGAACAGCGTCAGCCAATACTGAGCCCGTGTTCTTACATAGAACCTGGAAGCGCTGAACGTAAACAACGTATGAGAATGACACCGAAGCGAAGATATTGTTGAATAAAGTCGTTATTTTTGTTTTGTTTTTGCGCACAAAAAGTATTCTCGTCACTTCATTAAAATTACGTTTGAACCACTGCAGTCACGTCGACTGTTTTAACAATGTCTTTAGTACCTTTCTGGACCTTGAAAGTAGTAGTTAAATTGCTGTCTATGGAGGAGTCAGAGAGCTCTCGGTTTTCATCAAAAATATCTTTATTTGTGTTCCGAAGATGAACAAAGGTCTTACGGGTGTGGAATGACATGAGGGTGAGTAATTAATAACAGAACCCTTTAACCCTAACCCTTTAACGTTCACATTTATGTTCATCTATATTCATATAGATCCCATATTTTGTTCCTGTTATACAAGAATATTGAGGTTCAGAGGGGAAACACTGAGGTAGGCAGATATAACGGTGCAGTTATTTTGTGACACATGTTCACAGTCCTCCCACAAGTTAAGAGAAAATCAGACATAACAGTCCCACTCTGAGAAACCTCCAAATCCAAACTTTCTGTAGACTGTAGTGTTTGCTTTGGAAAAGACTTCACTTCAGAGTTTTAAATACATCTTACCTGACATATCCTGTGACCACAGCGACCTGAGAGGGCATGTTAGAAGTGTACAGAGGAGTGCTGACGTTGTAGGCGCTTAAAAGGCTTTGATGGGTGAGAGGAGCCATCAAAACCATCCAAGGCTTGTCTCTGGACATCACGAGGGGTTGGGGTAATATTTTAGTGGTATTTTATGACGTACAGGGCTTCAGCAAAGGCTGAGTGATCAAAAATGATAGTCAGTTCTTTTGGCTCTGGCTGTTTCCTTTTTTTTTATTTGCTTGCTTGTCTTTTCTTATTAAGTCTTTTTCTCAGTGCTTTGTCTATTCAATATTTGTCACCTCAGAAGTCTTTATTATGTTTTAAACATAGTCTTTCTGCATTTATGAACCCTTAAGACTACTATTTGTCAACCGAAATCAAGGAGACATACTGTGATCTTAGCACTAATGCTGTTTATCATTGAGGAAACAGCAGATCAAGAAACTTGGTTTTCCCAAAGGAGTCATATTACGACTTTACTCATGAAAACTTACAGATGATAAAAGTGTTAAATTGTATTTGCTCTCTTATGGTCAGAATAAGAGAGATTTGGGAGCTAGTCCTAAGGCGTGGCGTACATTTTTAATGTTGTTTTTATAGATAATGATAGTCCAGAAAGCCATCCTACAGGATACATTAGTGGTGCTTTGGAATGATTTTATTTTGAATAATGCATGATTAAAAATGAAACTTGGAATGGATCTAATTTAAATTTAAATGTGCTGCATGAAGACTTTTATAGAGAGTCCCAGAGGAGGACGAATGCCGTGGAAATGCACACATCAGTGGCATGTGGTTGCCCTCTATCTTTTTTTGATGTTTTTAAATCCCATATAAATTTGTATTTTAGTGTTATTTTATGTTTAAATGGTTCCCACATATGGAAGAGTATTTAACTTGTACTATCAACAAGAAAATAATATTATATAATTATTTAATTTTATTTTATACATTTTATATTTTTAAATGTTTTTTTTTTTTTTACATTGCTTTAGAAATGATAAATACAACAATACAGTAGCAAGAATATTTTGTATGTCTTTTATTTTTTATGTGCTGCAGTCCTATGGATGTTTTGCCCTCCAGGTCTACGCGGCAGTCACGTGACCGAAAACTATGAATCTATCATGTCACCTTCTCTTCTAGTCATCAAACTCCTAATAATTTCAGATGTGTCCAGAAATGTGTTCATTAGTTTGTTTGTTTTGATGCATGAATCATTAATTTGAGAACATCATAGGCAGGGTGTATCAGACTTTTCGCCCTGTGTTTTGCCATTACACCCCTCACATTCCTGTGAGTCATGAAGGTGGATCTTAAAGGAATGTGGTCTCTGACAGAGATCAGTTTTTTTTTGTACAGTAGTTACCCACCGTGCACTTGAACTATGGCTTTAGAATCCCCAGAGTTAAATAAACTCTGCTCAGATTATATATGGTCCCTCTCTATATAGTGTTAAAGTAACACTGAAGCAGAGTTAAAGTTAATGAGACTAATTAAGTTATGATTGAGCATTAGTGATGAACACCTGCTGTTAATAAGCAGAATCACTAAAGAGAAACACAATAACTACAAATGACTTCCAGCCTAAGCCTTAGATGAAATCAACTTTAGATAAAAGGCATTGAATCTCTTAAGATCTGATTAAACAACTCCACAAACAGCAAATTATCTCATTAACTTTAACTCTGCTTCAGTGTTATTTTAACTCTACGTAGGGAGGGACCATATGTTCTCTGAGCAGAGTTGATTTAACTCCGGGGATTTTGCTGTGTATGGATTAGTTTTACGATCTCTTTATGAACTTTTTGAAGCAACAATTTTCTTGGACTGTCAATGGAGGGACAGAAATCTCTTGGATTTCATTAAAAGATTATCATTTGTGTTTTTCGTAGATGGACGAAAGTCTTACAGGTTTGGGATGAGGGTGAGTAGCTAATTGCTGACAATTTTTGATCAGCAGTACCAGTAATACTATGATTTTTTTTTTTTTTTTTCTCCAAATAAATCCCATTTTCTTGTCATGAGGTCACAATTTGCCACATTTCCTGTTTCCTTGCTGTCTGGCTTGCTGCAAGGCCCTCTGACATTCTTCCTGTCACATGTTTAGCCGTGACCCACGTCCTTATCATACCTCTCTGCCACCGTGACGGATGAGGCCGGCTCTAATGACTCTGTCACGTCCTGATCCCTTCCTTTCTTTATCCCTCCATCCTCCATTTACATCCTCCTATCTGCATAGGCTTTGGTCTGGGTCGGAAGTGAAAGGCCAGGTGGGATTAAAGTATCAGCAGCTGTCTGTGATGTCTTTGGGACGGGCGGACGAGAGGTCTAAATCCCTGTCTTGGGAGACGGCGTGAGCGAGTAAACCTTCATCAGTCTCACTCTTGTTCTCCACATCACTCCATCTGTTCCCCTGGCGATGGAGAGCAGTGACACGTAATGCTGAACGCAATTGTCTCGTCCTTTGTGCGTTCCGCATCCCTTGGTAGGGGATATTAGCCAGATGAAATGAGTAATTCATGTCTGTTGGCATTTTTGGGGGTTTAACGAAAAGGTAATGGGATGAATTTGTGATGGGGCGTGTCTGGTGTCCTTTGGCTCTGCTCATAAGAGATGGAATTATTTAAGATTAATTGAGCTCAGTGTCACTTGGGTTGTGGAGGGCACTGCAAACATTGACATACTTAATTAAAAACTGACAATCATTGTCTGATGGGGAAAAGCTAAAATATAACCTGTCAAGATTTTTTTACCTACTTTATTGATAGTAAATGGTAGAAAAGGACAGTAAATGATAGGGAGAATAGATTTGAACTTGTGTTGTCCACATGAGCAGCATAGCTTAATGTGTTGTACTGTATACGTTCTAACCATAAAATGTCCATATAACTCGTGTGTAGGGATGATGGCCGAATTGTATTATTTTGTCCAATTAAATTTAAAATAAAGCAAAAACTAAATTCAGTCATTTTAAAGTTAAGCATTACAAGTTCACAACATTATAATGTACAGTATAAAATGGATATTCATTTTGACATTTGCAGATTACATTTAACAGTGTTATTAAATTATAAGTTTTTCTAAAGATTACATTTGATGTCATCAAACACTGTTAGTAAATCTAATTGTAATAATAGAGGAAATACATGAAACTCTAGATGGCACAGGCTGATAGGTCCTTAACTCAATCTGCTTGCAATCACATCATTATCTATTCAGAAACCCTACACCTTCCCCAGCTCCGCCTGTATAGATCTGCTGCATGTGCAATTAAATATCTATTAAATATTACTGGCAATACAATACAATAAAATCTCTAGTATCAGCCAGCATTTAATAGTACTGGATCATGCATCCATACTTGTGAGCTGTATTTCAGACCTTCTAAAGACTTAAATTTTGAATACACTACCATTCAAAATTTTGGGGTCAGCAAGATTTTTTTGTTTTTAATTTTTTGAAAAGAAATTAATACTTTTATTCAGTAAGAACACATTAAACTGACAAAAAGAGGCAGTAAAGGCACGAAATCCACGAAAATATTAAGCAACAAATCAGCATATTAGAATGATTTCGGAAGAATCATGTGACACTGAAGGCTGTAGTTATGGCAGCTGAAAATTTAAATTACATTAAAATATATTAAAATAGAAAAATGTACAATAAAATTTCACAGTATTACTGTTTTACTGTATTTTTCATTAAATAAATGCATCCTTGGTGCATTTTCAAACTCTGCCTTGGAGACTTCTTTCAAAAACATTAAAAATCTCTTTCTGACCCCGTTTTGAACTGTAGTGTAAAGTTTCGAACAAAATGAGGATGAGTGAAGACAAAAGTTTCATTTTTTGGCAAATTTCCTGCTTTTTTTCTTGCTTTATATCTTTAGAGCAGTGATATGTTAACACTGTGTCTTTCTCTGCATGCTCTGTATGTTTTCTTCTTTCTTCTGAGCTTCCAAGAAAACAAATTTTGTTCTTCAGTTAGTCCATCTGGGAAATGGAAATCAGCAACTGAACCCCAGGCAAAACAACAAGATGGCAATGTTTGTTGAGGAAGTGCCCGTGTCATGTACATTTACATTCATGTTGTTGGCAGATGCTTTTAAGTGACTTAGCAGAAAAAGTACCAGTCAAGGGGTGACTTTATGCCCTTGTAGAGATGTTTCAGATGTAACCCTTGTGTCAGTGACGTGAAGTTCTTTTTATGGAGAAATATATTTTTAAAATAGCCTTTTGAACTTGGCAGAAATTCAAAACTCCTCGCTAATATGCAAAGTAGTTTATTAGTATGCATACTACGCCTCATTACTGATTGTGGGGGACATAATGACAAAATCAACAGGAGATTACCCTATTAAGCAGTGTGGTTCTGCTTAATAGCCGTGCGTCTGATTTGGCCGGAGCCGTGCAGAATTGCTGGGACGTGCCCACGCCTGTTTTCGCCCGCTACGGTAGACGCCGCTACATTGAGAGGCGTTTGGCGTAGCAGGGTGTGGAAATACGTCTAATTAAAATCAAATACATTATCAAGATCTGCGACAATGAGAGAGCCAGGCAAACACATAGTCATTTCCCAGAGACTCACGTTCTGATAAGCATCTTATTAAAATGGAGGCCAATTTATTGTGCGTGTAATTTTTGCAAGCGCTTATGTTGCGTGTATATTAGACTTTGTGAGGCAAGTATATCTATTGTCTTTAGAGATCATATCTTCGACTGTGTATGCAGGCATGTATCATTGCAGGCCTTGTAGACTTTGACAAAAAAGTAGGCTTCGACTAAAATGGTTGCAAATGCAACAAAAAATAATAATGTGTGACAATAATTTGAATTCTAGTCATTCAAAGCTTTATGTGCGTCCTTGTGTGTTTTCGTCTTGTGTTCTGTTTAATGCACAAAACTATGAACACAGCAAGAGTCATCCCATTTGATTCATGAAAAATGATTCTTTTGAACCAATTCTTTTTAATAAATCTGTTAGCATTTTGAATCAGACTTGTTTGACTACGTACAATTAAAGCTACTTAAAGGTGCAGTAAGCGATTTCTGAGAAACGCTGTTGAAAGTGGATTGGGCCGAGCACCAAAACACAATTGTAGCCAATCAGTAGTAAGGGGTGTGTCCAATCATTATGGGGGGGTGCCTGTGTTACATACTTTGTGAATTAGTGGGTGGAGCTATCAAGATGGGGTAGGGGCGTGTTTGTTTTTGTGATTTACAGCGTTTCTCAGAAATTGCTTACTGCACCTTTAAAGGTCTCTTTGTTAAAAGCTCAAGTAAGAAATATGTACTCCGTAGACTGTAGCACTTCTGAACAATCATCTTCGAGCGATTCTGTAATTTGTCATCTAAAAAAGTAATTTCCTAAATGTTTTATTTTGTCTGGAGCCCTAGGAATATTTTCAAAAATGAGTCATTGTGAATACTGAAATGTGTAAATGACTCTGCTGCGAAAGTGGCACGCTTAATTGTTTTTTCCATCATGATCTTCTCTGGTAGGAGTGTGGATGATGTTTATGTGATACGGATGGCAGCGTTGTGTTGAAGGCTCGGCCATCTGTGTGGTTCAGTCTCTCCGTTGCCGTCGTTGTTTCTGCTAGCACCGCTAGCTGACGAGGCCTGCCACTCTCTCCCACGCACTGGATGTGCGAGAACGCGGCGCTGCTATGAGTTCCCTCCGCCCCCTGTCAGTCAGACGCCTTCAAGGAAGGGCAAAAACAATAATAAACACTTCAGCGCGATGTGTGCCATGATGTACACACGCAAAGGCGCGCACAAACTCACACGCTGCTGGCAATTACACAGTCTCTTGTGTTTGTCTCCCTGTGAGAACAGAACAGAGATGGAGAACTGCATTTTGTTTTCTGAAGTAACCGAAGGTCCCCAGAGGGCATCACGTCAAAGTTTTTTCATGATGTTTGTTCTCTGTTGAGCGTGAGGGTCTTTCATTCCTGATCAGATGGATACAGAAAGATGATTTAGCCATGGAAACAAGTTAGAGGCTCAGAAATGATGAATCAGGTGAACGGTTCAGACGGGCCCCTGACAATTGCATAATGGAGGTTGGGTAGACTTAAGTGTTTCTTCAAAACACGTTGATCAATGCTAAATATTTTCTTAAAGGATGAGTTGACACAAAAATGGTTGCAAATACATGTGAATTTCTTTCTTCCATTGAAACAGGAGGAGAAATTTTGAAGGACGTTCAAACTGTTCTTTTCTAATAGAAGTGACCAAGGGCTGAGAACTCTACCCACCTCTTAAAGGGTTAGTTCACCAAAAAAACAAACAAACAAACAAAAAACTTATTTACAGATGTTGTTCTAAGACCGTATGACTTCCTCCTTTCTTCCTTCTGTGGAACATAAAAGATAACTGTCATAAAAGAGAAATGTCTCAGCATTTTTTGTGCATACAGTGGAAGTAAATGGGCTCCAATGTTGTTTGGTTCCAATGTTCTTCAAAATATCTTTTTTTGCGTTCATCAGAAGAAAGAAAATTAAACAGGTCTAGAACGGAATGAGGGTGATTATATGAAAACAAAATGTTAATTTTTGGGTAAACTATCCTTGTAATCTCTATGTTCTTAAGAGAATAAAGAATTTAGTCAGGGTGGACAGCATATTTTATTTCATGCTAATTAAAACAGGTTTGTAGGGATAGAAGTAGTTTGTTCAAGAAAATTAGATTCACATTTCTTTTTTTAGATTCAGATTTTCCCTCATAGCCTTGTTTTCATTTGCATCAGATTTAAAATTCTGCACTATTTGGTCTAAATGCATAAAACATAAAAGCTATTTTGCTTTAAATATTTAGACATTACAACATTATAATACACAATTTTGTTGTTGGGAAATTGTTTTATTAGAGGTGATACAGTTAGCTCACAAGATGAAATGATACTTGATATTGAGTTCACCTGAATGAGACAATACGATATTTAAACTATTTTTTGAGAAATCTTCAATTACAAAGTATATGACTGGTAAAAGTCTTTTGTTCGACTGAAAATCTAAATGCAAAACAATGCAGGTGCATTTTGAAATGTTTTAATTTTATCCTAACGATTATTTAAATAATCAGTCGATTATTTTGACAATTATTCGAGTAATCGGATAATATTTTTTTGTGGTAAAAAAAAATATATAGTGAACAATAGCCTTTAAAAAACTTAAAATACATATATAATAACAATAACAACGAGGCAATAATAATTGGTTCAAATAAAATATCAAAAGCAAGTAATCATTTGGTTTTATTGAAAAACATTGTTAAAATACATAATGTAATATACATAATACATAATCAAATTATGTAGTGCATTAGGTATTATAAGAAATTTCCAGCACCAAGGGCCTAGTGATTGTTGTTGTTACAGTTTACAGCATGATCAAATGTCATTGCTAGCAGCGAAGACGCCGGTTCGAATCCCACTCGGAGTGGGTCGAGTAGGACCAGTTGCACACAGACTGAGTTCATGTGGAGCAGCATTTACTGTAAACAGAGGCGCTCTGAGCCTCTGGAAGAAAACCGTAACCTGCACACATGTAAATAAAGTGTTGCACTTCACTTTGAAAGCAGCAGCGCGTATATTTATTTAATTTAATATAAAATTGAACCCGCCAAAGTGGCTAGTGGGAGTGTCTGTGTTACACGCCACTGCTGAAATCCACCCACATTTAATGGGTTGGCAGGTGTTAATGTCAAGCCCTGGTACCGATGTATTGTGCATACTTTTTGAAGCTAGAAAGCCCTTGAACCCTGCTGGAGACATTTTTCATGCAGCTCATTCTTTCTTTTTTTTTTTTTGTGTTCTGCTTAAGAAAGTCATACAGTTTGAACCAATATGAGGATGAGTAAATGATGACAAATTTAAATTCAAATTACATTCCAACAAGTTGTTTTTTTTTTTAAACAAATGAAGAAAAAAAAAAAACTGATTTGACTCAAACTAAGACCCATCAAACCTTCATTCTTTCTCTTTACCTTTACAGACTGACAGGACTAACAAAAAAGCTAGTTGTTAGTGTGTACATGATGAGGCTACCCGCAGGCTTCCTCCTTGAGTGGGCCATTAGGGGTACAAACACGTGTGTGTGTGTGTGGGGGGAGGTTTGTAGTAAATGTATGTCAGCCCTGCAGCCACTGGCTACTCTGACAGGCCTGTGTGTGTCCATGATACCAAAAAAACAACTGTCGCTACACAAAGATGATCCATTCAGTGAGGGGAGGTTCTGCTCCAGCCACTTTGCCACACACACTGATCATAGTCTGTGCATGCATGTGTTAGCACATGGCATACACCAGTTGTCTTCTCTGTGAAAAGAGACAGTGTAATCGAGAAACCCAATGCCACACAGACACAATGACATACAGAATTAAAGAAAATCCTGATCTTTAAAGGAGTGGTTCACCCCAAAATGAAATATTCTGTCATTTACTCTCATACCATTCCAAACCTGCATTACTTCATTTCTTCCATGCAACACAAAAGGCAAAAATCCTAAGAAATTTTCACAGTGCTGTTTTCCATACAAACAGACAAATCTGAAATAAGCGACAGTGAAGGCCATTAGTTCCTGTTTGACCAATCTTAGATAGGGATGCACCGATCCGCCTTTTTGCTTCCGATACCGATTCCGATACCTGGGATTCAGTATCGGCCGATACCGATACTGATCCGATATTCAAGTAATAATAAAAAAAGGGCTAAATTACCTAATAAACTGTATGCCTCACTGTGTGGAAGAAACTGGGATCATTCTTTTGTGCAAGGTATCAGGCTTGACTTAAACATTACTTTCCTAACTTTGTAAAACAAAATAACAAACAGACACAAATGTAGTGAATTATTAATTAAATAATTGTGCATCAGTGCAACAACTGTAAATAAACCAATAGCTTCACTAGCTTGGTAGACATTCAAAATAAAAAGGAGTCCAGCTGATTCCTTCATCCATGACTCATGGCTTGTTTTTCATGAATGTTTGACATTTCTTTTAAATTTATAGCGGAGTTTTTTTTTTAATGAGGCAGCAAGATATGATAGATGGGACAGAACAAAAAATGCTATTAACAGTCTTTCATTGCGCATCCCGTGTGCAGAATGATGCGCTTGAAGCATCATGGAGTCACAGCGCGCAGCAGCGCTCCGCATTGAAAAATTCAAAGCACAAAGTGAAGATATATTGATGCGTATCGTATTACCGGTATCGTTGTCTACAGATGAAGTATAATAATAGAAACATTGATTCATCTTCTCCAAGATTCATCTTCTGTGTTGACTGTCGTAACCGAACGCGACACGCAGGTTGAAAGCTGAATGGAGAATGACTGACAGCCGCAGCGGAGGTATTTACATGAACTTTAACGACTTAAATATTTATCTGTACCTCAAATTAAACTATGGAATGGCTTCAGAACACTTGGAATATAGTGCACGGAGACTTTATGGTGCTTTTTAATGTTTCTGTGCCTTTTGCGGAGCTTAAAAATAACACAGAATAGAACACGCACAATATCGGATTTGGATCGGTCCCATCCGGGCGATACCCGATCCGGCAAAAATGGCAGTATCGGAGCCGATACCTGATCTGAGTATAGGATCGGTGCATCCCTAATCTTGGATGAGCCAAGCTTAAATATTTAAGAGCATGAATGCACAAAAGAAAATCATGTCATATGAGTTTACGAGGAACAACATGAGGGTGAGTAAATGATTGATTTTAATTTTGAAGTGAAATATTCTTTTTTAGATATGGATTGATACACTATAGTTTGAGGTTGATAACTCTTATGCTCTAATATGCTGATTTGGTGCTCAAGAAACAGTTGTGCTGCTTAAAGGGGTCTTTGATTATGATTTCACTTTTTTTTGCTTTAGTTAGTGTGTAATGTTGCTGTTTGAGCATAAACAACATCTGCAAAGTTATGACGCTCAAAGTTCAATGCAAAGGGAGATATTTTCTTTTACAGAAATCGCTTTTTAAGGACTACAACAAACGGCTGGTAGGGACTACAACAAGCTTCTTCCTAGGTTGGTGACATCATGAACCCCAAAATTTACATAAACCCTGCCCCCGAGAACACTCAACAAAGGGGGCAAGGCCATGTTGAGCTGCTTTAGAGAAGAAGAAGAGTTGTTGTTACCATGCCGTCATTTTATGCCGGACTGCTTCACAAAATCAACTCCACAGCAACTACATAAATTTATCCACTAACCATTCAGAAACGTCCAGTTGCATTCTATAAGTTGTAACTTCTTCCTGAGTCTCTCCATCGGTGTCCGACTCCGGTTTCGAAGCGCGAGCTGTTAAAGCTCAACTCTCTTCTGGAAAGCGAGTTGGGATCAGCAGCTCATTTGCATTTAAAGGGACACACAAAAATGCCGTGTTTTTGCTCACACCTAAATAGGGGCAAATTTGACAAGTTATAATAAATGATCTGCAGGGTATTTTGAGCTGAAACTTCAGACACATTCTGGCGACACCAGAGACTTATATTACATCTTGTAAAGGTGCATTATAGGTCCCCTTTAATATTTCTGCAGAATCGTCAATGCATTATTTTTTCAGGATTCTTTGATAATTAGAAAGTTCAAAAGAACAGCATTTATTTGAAATGGAAATCTTTTCTAACAAATTTCTTTACTGTCATTTGATCAGTTTAATGCATACTTGCTAAATAAAAGTATATATTTCTTTAAAAAAAAAATAGCACTGACCTGTGCTAAAAAAATGTACATACTGGTATATTGAGACTAATTACTCTAGTTCCAATTCATTCTGATTGGACAAGCTTTTTGTAATCGCTGTATAATTACTATATAAACATACACTGATGCCACATTCTGTATTATTAAAAAAAATATTGTTTATAAAAATATTAATTTGACTGTAAATTAAACATCACAGTGATGTTGGCACCTTTGTATAAAAGCAAAGTAAATCATTTTTACCACAGTAAAACACCTTTTTTAATACACTGCTTCACTGTAATGCACATCTTCTTGTGGCTTATTGCTTCATTTTCTAGTAAGAATGTCCTAAACCCATTGCAGCTTAACTGTCTGTTATGTCATGCAGGTAAAAATGCTGTGACTCCTGAAGCATGTTGACTAAGTGCGTGTTTACTCCAAAAGAGGGCAGAAACTCAGCACTACTTTTCGCATCAATAGCACACAGTCATAATCTCAGATTCAGGGAATGTTCTAGAGTGCTCTGTCCTCTGTGTGACTGTAAGAATCAGCTGTTGTTATGGCTGCTGTGTGTTGTGTGAGCTCAGTGCCACGGCTGAGCTGAGAGGTGGAATGGGCCTCTTGCTGAGCCGACGGAGTCACGCTTGCCCTTGTGACGCTTTCAGACGGCAAAAGAGAAGAGGGGAGATGAGACGCCATGGAGCGTCAAAGCTAAAGCCCCTTTGAAACCTTTCAGCTCGCTACAAAATTACGGCATGTGAGCACTTTGATCCGCAAACGGATGAGCAGTGGTCTTGCAGCGGGCCATCGCCCTGCATTACGCTCATCATGCTTCCCGCTCGCCCCTGCGTCTGACTTGCCCACTGAGCTGATCACCCGACAAATCGAAATCGGCTCAGCGCATGCCATAGAATTGCACCTTTCCATAATACAATGCAATTTATCCCCCCCCTTGTCTCACCATATCCTCTCTGATGGATAAACATTACGACAGTCGCTTTACGCCCGTCTAATTCCTGCAATTAGTCCCTTCACCTTGGCCTCAAAATGATCACTGTTGCATTTTGACTGCAAATACGTGGCCCAGACTGACATTAAGGTGGAGGGAGGCTTGTTGGCGTGTTGATGCTGCCTGTCAGCTTTCTCCACGACGGCCGGCTGGCGAGACGCGGCGGCACATTATGGCAGCGGAAAGCTGTCACCAAAGTGAGCAATGACTCACACTTTTGTTTGCCTGTTCGGTGCGGTGTTGAGCATGTCGAGCCGGGCAGCTGGCGTGACGCCGTGTGCCTGCACATATACAAACTCACACATGTGGCAGAATCCCAGGGGTTTAATGGAGACCCTTGACAGCAGAGGTGTGTGTGAGTTATGGGCCAATCGATTTGCATCCACCGCATAGGATTACATGGCCAGAGAGGATAAAGAGGAGAGGGAGGATAGAAGGAGGGTTCAGTGGACACTGCTGTAAAGAAGCAGCCTTTAGATACCAACATCCCATCCATCAATACAGAAATTTACAATAAGAAATAGAGCATTTGTAGAATTACATTGCAGTTTTAAGGAGGTTTGCAGGGGTGCTCTAAAAAATGGAACATAAAAGTTTGCATTATTTTTACTATAGTTCAGAAGTTTAGAAAGATTCTTTTCAGTGTTTTTGAAAGAAGAGTCAATAGAGTTGTCAAAAGTACCGACTTCGATACCAATCGGTACTGAGGTTTTAAAAAATGTCTTTGAATGAATAGAATAGAAAAGAATAGAATAGAATTCTTTGATGAATAGAAAATTTTAAAAGAGCATTTATTTGAAATAGAATTTCAAAGATCAAGATCAATTTATTGCATCATTACTGAATAAAAAGTTCTTGATTCTTAAAAATCCACCATTTTAAGGTGTCCTCTACATTTAAATACTGAGTAATATTAATAATAACATCTATTTCTTATGGGTTAGGGTTAGGAATATGATTTGGATTTTGGGTTAGTTGCATTTAATTATGTATAATTTACTGATATTGGTACAATAAGTACATGTAACATATGTAATGAGGACACTGTAAAATAGTGTTACCAAAAAATTGTATTGACCCCAAACTTGTGAACATACAGTATAAATGCGCACTTAAAACATTTAACCTGGAAATGTACTTTTGTTATATTACATCAGATGAAATGAGACTTGACATTAATTATAAACAGATTTAAAGTATTTCCACTTGTCATTAACCTAATGATTTCCAGCAAACATAATTGACATGTTTTAATTGAGTCTCCTGAAATATTTCAGATCTTTTACTTTTACACCATCTGGAATTTGGACCCAATTTGGGCGCGTTCACTGCCCCTCGGAGTCCAGCAATCATCAGTAATTAGGCTCAGATTGTATGACCACAGCCAAGGTCAGGCAGGGATAATGTTTCATGGATTGTACCAATTATAGCATTCGTTCCAAGGCTGGCACTTGAGCTCAACCTTGAGTCAAGCCGCGCAGTGGTTTTAACACGGGACATGTGTTCTCCGGTACACAGCTGCAGTCTACATTCACACACATCTGTCACAGCTGACTTCAAATGGCCAAAGTCAAATGTTACCTTTTCATCGACTTGAGCTTGAGTAATTGCAGCCCCAGGAATGTGAGAGAATCTGGTCTGATACTCCTGCATGTTTAAATACCATGTTTACAGAGCCATAAAAACACAATTAAAAATTGTTTGTTTATTTATGCCTTTTAACAAGACATGATAGTTGAGAGAATGCAGGAGATTATGCAAAGAGCGAGGACATGACACATACTCTTAAAAACAAAGGTTCTTAATGGGCATCAATGGTTCCATGAAGAACCTTTAACATCCATTGAACCTTTCCGTTGCTCAAAAGGCAACAACATGTAAGTAACTGTGGTAATTCTAATGTCTGATCTGGTATATAATGTATCATGTACAGTCAGATGTTCTTTGTCTATGTGTCAGTAAATCAAACCAGTGACTAAACGATCAACTTCACGTTGTTTCTCTTAGTAGGATGAAAATAATCTGTTATTTAAACAGTGATTATATATTTAGAAAGCGATCAAACAACGCTCCCTTTACAATCGCTGGAGCTGTCGATCAAACAGTGTGAGTTCATCAGTGACTGAGTTCTGGACTCCCAAAACTCCCCTTTTATTCAATGAATCTCTTACAGTTACATCTCGCTTGCACTGTTAGTTCTGATGAAAGCATTCGTTAGTGTGCAGAAGTTGAGTTGCAATGATGAGAGCACTGCTTTCATGGATTCGACAACATGTCTGTGATGTTGAATCTACAATGTTCATCACCTTTCATGCCACAATCTAAATATACTGACATTCTTCAAAATATCTTCTTTTGTGTTCAGCAGAAGAATGAAATTCATACAGGTTTGGAACAACTGTGAGAATTTTCATTTTTGGGTAAACTATCCCTTTAATAAGAGATTTGTATAGTAAACTTTCTAAAAAACATTTTGGCACCACTAATGGTTTATAGGTTTATAGATAAAACAGTGGTTTGCTCATTTTATGCAGATGAGAGTTCAGCTCAGTCTAACTGGATTGAGCTTAATCTTTGAAATTCAAATTGAATTACACTTTATTTAAACATACTATAATTCTGAACAGACCAGTGAATAATATATTGAAAAAAAAAAGAAAAAAAAACTATATTTGATTACCAGTGGATGACTAAGATGCATTTGAGAGTTAGCGTAGTGGAACTTCAATATGGACGCCCTCCAGATATTGACCCTACTTCTCTTAAGAGTACACACAGCTTTTAGTAGGCTATGCTTACACAAGACTTGGTAGATGCGCTCTTCTCCTCTGGCAGTTTTGCAATACTTTTGATGGCTGCCACCGGTTCTTTTCCCACTCTAAATTATTGATGGATCATGGAATAAGTGCTCCCACAATGTCCCCTTTTAAGTACAAAGATGTAGAAGACAGGCCAATGTGTAATCCATTTCTGTTTGAGCTAACCGATCAAACTATCGATTGTAGAATGCCACTTTAAAAGATTTCGGAATGTGCAGCTGGGAGATGTGACAAAATTCTGCAGTCTGTCTCGCTGTGGTTATTCTATTACCTCCAGCAACTTTCCCTGCTGTCAGATGTGAGAATATTTTTTCTTCCATAAACTAAAAAGAATAAGGAAAAGATTGATGTTGTATGTAAAAAGGAATTGATGATGCAATTTCTCGTTTACTGTAGAAAGAGACTATTAATGGCCCACTAATCCTCTCTGACAGCCGAATATCATTTGTTGGGGTTATATGGCTCTGTGATGCTGGAAAATATTTCATATTAGATGAAACACAAGTTTTAGCCTTTAATTCCTCTGGAAGGAAATGCAAAAGGACAACTCTTGTGATTATATATAGATGCAGGTTACGGAAAGCAACAGCACGGATCATTATGAAGCAAAAATCAAGTGCCTACATATACACACACTGGATCTGAAATGAACATCAGCATAGACAAGAATAGCTAGCAGTAATTTGTGACAGTTCACTCCTTTTACACGGAAATATATTTGTAATGATAGGTTTCTGTCGAAACAAAGACGGTTTGTTTTTTATTACAGGAATAAGCCGCATAAATAAATGACAGACATGATTATTGTATGACTGATCAAATTTATCCATGTAAAAATAACTTAAGCATGGGATCTTTCTGTGCAAAACTGCAAAAGGCTTTACTATCAAAGTTTATTACTGTATTTTTCTCAAAGCTGGAGAGAGTCTCTCTCTCTCTCTCTCTATATATATATATATATATTTTTTTCATTTTAAGAAATGAATGGCTGTGTTTACTGTTATTCAGATTTATTTAATATATGGTTGTTTATTAAATATGTGACCCTGGACCACAAAACCAGTCATAAGTCACACAGATATATTTGTAGCAATAGCCAACAATACATTGTATGGGTAAAAATTATAAATTTTTCTTTTATGCCAAAAATCATTAGGATATTAAATAAAGATCATGTTCCATGAAGATATTTTGTAAATTTCCTTCCGTAAATATATCAAAAATGTATTTTTGTGAGTTGATATGCTTTGCTAAGGACTTCATTTGGACAACTTTAAAGGCGATTTTCTCAATATTTTGATTTTTTTGCACCCTCAGATTTCAGATTTTCAAATAGTTGTATCTCGACAAAATACTGTCATATCATAACTAACCATATGGAAAGCTTATTTATTCAGCTTTCAGAAAAAAGTATAAATCTCCATTTTTTTTAAAAATTGACCCGTATGACTGGATTTGTGGTCTAGGGCAATATATAAACAATACAATATTTTGTAGTTACACGTTTTAAAATAAATGTTTATTTAATTCTCAAATCTCAATGTAGTTAATACATTTATAATTATTTTGAGAAGTAATAATAGTTTGTGGACCTATATATAATACCCATCATAATAATTTCTAATGAAAATGAAATTATATCATGTTTGAAAGACCAAATCTCTGTTGACCAGATTTAGATGAGGTAATTGCAATCTTCTGTCCAAAGATGGCACTGTCTAGCAAAATTACTACTGGACCAGCACTTGCAGCTGGTTGTAAAATAATAAGAGACAATAAAAACAAATTTACTTGTAAATAGATTTTACATATTGTGAGGGAGTCTTTTATTCACTGCAATAAATAAATAAATAAATAAAAAAAAAAATAATTATTTGCTGAAATTTCCTGTATTCTCACAAGAGGTCATGGTACACACATGAACTTCATAACACATCATATCCCAAGATCGGTTTTTGAAAATGCTTATAGGTCATATTTAGTGAATCGCATGTTATTTTTGAAAAAAGTGATTGTGCCACAGATTTCTTATTTAAGATTTGTTTTTGCACGTTTTATGCAGTGCAAAAAGTGGTTGCACACAAATGCTCAGTGGTTATTGTAAACAACTATTTTGATTTGAACAAATAACCCCATTACTGAAGCTATATAGATAGATAAACCCATGAAAGAAGCTACAATGTACAATATAGCCTTGAGGCATGTATTGGATACACATGACCCTATATGGGGAGATTAGTATTGCATTAGTTATTAAGTTACCTTATTCAAAGCTAAATATGCAAATGCACATTTCTAATCACCCCAGTTGTGCCTTTGTAAAATGACCATCGTTCAGAGCATGAAACGGTTAAAACATGCGACATGCAAATAGAGCCGGCCGTAAGTGAGTGCTAGCACAGGGGGCTGGGTTTAAACGCGCTGCTACTGTAACGCTGCTGGGCTTCGGTGCCTGTGCCAGTCTCGCGTAAAACCTTCACAGAAGAGCAATAAGCGCGCGCATGACGATCTAACGGAGAGCTGCTGATGAAAAGGCGTGATGTCAAGCCGCTGTCAGTGTCAGAGGACTGGGGGAATGTGCCGTGCACTTGGCATGTGAGCTTGTGAATGACCATCCTCCGGCATCGACAGATGAAGCGTTGAATTTTGCTGCATAGATCAGTTACCTGAAGCCGCGCGGCGAGCGTTCATTCATCGTCTTGCGTGCAAGAAATCTTCGAGGAATTGTGAGACATTTATTGAAGGTGCTACCTTTGAAAGCTCCGGCATTCATTCGGATGTGGATCTATCTGTCAAAACTGAGCTGAACGCAGAGACATCTTTTAACTGAACATTAGATACCATCTTCAGCTTTCTTCTGGATTGTAGGTGAGTGGACAAACGTGCTTCATGAATTCATTTAAGCCCTGAGATGCTTTTCGTGCGGGATGTGGCCACGAATACTAATGTGTTCCGTGCAGTGTGTTAGGGGAAAGAGAAAACAGATCATTCATCAGGATTAAATTGCTCATAAAGCGCAAAGAAGTTGAGCAATGTTATTAGGATAATGGGAATTAATTTGGAGGGTTTTCATTAGCCTATATGGAAATGTTTGCTGCTGATCATGGAAGCAAACAACCTTATCCTCACTGTCACGTTTCAACTTATTCAACTTAATATGAAAGCCGTTAATGATAATGAATGTGTGTCTGTAATTGAATTTGAATTTTATTTTCCAACACCTATAAGAGATCAGAATCAGAGATAAAACTACAGTGTTTTGCTAATTATTCTCGTGTAAGCGAAAAACATGCAAATGAACATGTCTGTCATCAATCTTACTGGTGCGCGCGCTCATAATCCATTTTATTTATTTAATTTACGCTTATTTAAACCTCATAACCTTCACTTTGCGCTCTCCTTACGATCTTATCTGCTTGAATCTTCCTCGCTGTCCATTTAAATAGACACTGACCATGTCCGTGTACTACTAACACCGTGACACATATTCGCGAAGAAGTTGATAGACGTTCAAAATGTAAAAGTGATTGTTGCCGAGTGCTCATAATTCAACTCTCTCACCTTAAACTCCTCTCCGTTCATCTGGACTACAGCAGATGCACTCACAAATCTTCATTTCCCTTCACTCACGGCTCTGACATCGGCTCTAAAGAAAATAAATGTTTCTTTAAGTAGAAAATCGGCCAGCATTTGCATGAGAATCACTGGCATCTGCTATGAAGGACAGGGATGATATTAATCGGTCTGACTAACACAATCAAACGGCGCTTTCAGTGAGGAAGATGAGGTGAATTCATCTCGAGCGTGACCTCTTCACATCATCGTTTTTATCTCCGTCTTGAAGCGAAACAGCGGTTTGACCTGAGACGGCGTGTCGGCAGGGTGAAAACGGCTCATTCAAGAACTGAAAGAGCTCATTGCTGGAGAACGCCTGAATGACGCCAGTTTCGAGGAAAATTAGATCCATATTTTAACTTGAGATGAAAAATGAAGCAGTGGAAGTCTTGGAAGTATGTATTTTATGTTTCAACGGGATTTTTAAACACCCTTCCAGTAACCACAAAAGTTAAGTTACAAGTTCGTCAGTGTGCAAAATAGACTGAAATCGCGTTCGCCAGAGGAGGTAACCATAGCAACAGTAGGCTGCTTGACCGCGTTCAGTACCGGAAGGTGCGTCGACCATACGATCATTATCAGTGCGTTATAGATTTACAGATCAAAAATATAATAACAAAAATGTTATTGGCTGGGTTAGATAACTATACTAAATGTTGCTGACAGAAATTCAGCTTTAAAGAGCTAAATTAGTACAATTCACTCTGCTATCAAAGCTGAGGAAGCTCATAAAAGTGCAACAGAAATGAATGCCATAACCTTTTAATTTTCTTCAAATAACACTTATTTGTCTGTTTGCCCTGAAAACTTGACACGGAACACCTGCAAAGAGAACGACGATGAATATATTATTTTCCATGGCTATAGTATTAGTAAAAGTTTCAGTGTTTTAGCCTATATTTAGCTCAGCTTTTGTTTTATAAGCCTTTCAGTGGGTGTTGCTGCATATTTGGCTGCCTGACTGTCCAGTTTAGTTGTAACCCCAAAAAGCCAACAGATCTCTGAATTTCAGTTTACATTCCACATTAAATCCAGTGGCATTCTGTAAGCCTTGGAGTCCTTCCCCCGAGTATGATGTTATTTTGGCCAATTTAGTCATTTTTTAAAAAATATGTTACATTTGCAAGTTTTTCAGTGCCGCTCCGTCATGTTAATCAGCATGCGTTATTTGGTCCGCTATACAATGTGAATTGATAATGGTAATTAATAATCAAGCCTGTGATAGTACATGATTATTCCAGTGTAATTTGTAATACATGCTGATAAAAAAAGTATTTTAGACTCTCTATTGGTATACCATAGTGTAATTGGCTCATACTTTGGATAATGTCCCATACGCCAATGGTTTAAACATTGCCATACATAGGGGAGTCAAACCTACACAAGTGACACTTAATGCTTTCAGATGAGCAGCGGATGATTACATTCTGTACATTGTGTTCTGATCGCTGCGTGGCTTTGTAGTTTGTTCTCTTTGATGAGGTGCTCAGAGACAGGGAAGGCTGTAGAGCATCTCCAGATCACAGGCTCTTTAATCAATAAGGTTAACTACACAAAGCCGAGAGGACAATTCTCCACTGGGCGCACACCCCTCAACTTTACCTGCTTCCTCTTTTTCCTTACCACGGTGGCTTCATGCGGTTTGATCGGAATTGCAAAGTGAATCAAGATTTGTCTTTGCCTTTCCTCCCAGCGTGAGGTTCCTAAGTTGGATTTGCCTGTTCATTCTGATTGTCAAAAAGCCTCTAGAATTCTTACGTAGGGTCGCATGCTATTGATTTGATTATGTCAGTCAGGTGCATTAAGCGTTTCCTGAAGGGTAATTGGAGGGTATTATGTGCTTAAAGGGGGTTTGTTCCTCTGTCTTTAGCCGTTGGCTCTCAGATAGATGTATATGTTTGAGGGGAAGCGGAGGGTCGAATCTCAATGGGGTGGCCACAAGAGACCCATGCTGAGTGCTTATCCTGCTTGCCCCAGTTAAATGCCTTGCTCTAGTGTGTTAGTTTAGGGGCCAATTTGGATATGTGCTTGTGTCTTCTTGGCTTGGATTTTGAGGTCAGCGAGATTATCTTATCAGTACTTTCAGAGGAGATTCTGCAGCTGTGAAAACGGCAATGTAAAGATCCTAAAGTATGTGCTATCTCATCACTCATCTCTCCCATTGTCCACCAGGCATCTATAGTGTTTGCAGAAGAGCTCGTCATTCTCTGTGGCTTTGACTGAACACTGGGATGAATTCTTTGATGGATAATTGCAACCAATCCCCCCAGCAACCTTCGAGTAAGCCCACATAGCTCCATAGCGCCACCTATTGATACAACAAACTACAATGTCCGAAATTACCCAGGGTTACAGAGCGGTTTAAACACAGGCAGAGGGGCATTTGAGGTTGGTTGGTCATAAATGACACTGTTCTCGTTTTAGTTGCATGCTGTGTCACCAGCGTGCCCTACACCTCCAAAGAACCCCCTCTTCTCTTCTCTTATGGTGGCATACGGGCTTGCCCCTGTTTAGCTTAAGAGATTTTGACAAGTTGCGATGCATGGAGGCGGAATCCTTGACCTATTTTTTAATGAGTGAACAGTACAAATGCATTCAGGGGGCTGCGTTTGCAGTGCAAGGCTTTCCACTGCCTCCCCCCCACAGACACAGACACAGACTTGTACGCTCATGCCCTGCAGGATGGGCCCTTGTCTAGAGAGTTCATCTGCTTCCTCTATGCTAGTCTCGTGTAATAGTGTGTGTATCCAATGTTTGTTTGGTTTAACGCATTGATCTCGCATTCTCTTTACAGTGTTGCCGCTCAGCTGTTTATCTAAGGCTCTCTACTGACCAACTGTCACAACAAAGATCGCTATCACTTTTGACCCTTCTCGCTTGCATAAAGCAAGTGTAGCAAAGTAGAGCCAGATGTGGTGGCGATTGCAATTACCCTGTGACGTTTGGAAGTACATAGAAAATTATATGCACTGGTCTACCCAATAGTTTTGGCTGCCTGAGCAGCTTCTTCCTGTCTATCTCTGTATATCAGGTATTAACAACCTGGCGTGATAATTTGTCTTCAACATTGGTGGATTAGGTGTGGGGTTGACACTGTGACCCGGCGTTCGGCTACACTGTAATTAGGCCTGTGTTTTCTGCTGCAGCTAATTACCCTTGAACAGTTGGTGGACAGACTCTCGCTTGGAAGGTGCCAGTGTCCAGATTGGTCACAGAGAATTGTGGGTGTTAACGCATTTACTTCTCCAGAGTGTGGGCAGGAAAAATGGGCGAGTCAATCACGTGCAGGTGCTGGTCATTCTGAGAACACTGGGTTTTTTATTCAACATTTCATTAAAGGATTAGTTCACTTCAGAATTAAAATTTCCTGATAATTTACTCACCCCCATGTCATCCAAGATGTTTATGTCTTTCTATTTTTCAGTCGAAAAGAAAGTATGGTTTTTGAGGATAACATTCCAGGAGTTTTCTCCATATAGTGGACTTCAACGGCTACCAACGAGTTGAAGGTCCAAATTGCAGTTTCATTGCGGCTTCAAATGGCTCTACACGAACCCAGCCGAGGAATAAGGGTCTTATCTAGTGAAACAATTGGTCACTTTCTAAAAAAAATACAAATTTATGTACTTTTTAACCACAAATGCTCATCTTGCACTGCACTGTGATGTGCCACGCATTACGTAATCATGTTGGAAAGGTCATGCGTGACATAGGTGGAAGTACCACGGTAGGGCGAAAAACTCCATCTCATTTTCTCCTCCAACTTCAAAAATTTTTTAAAGGCTGTTTGCACTTGCTCAGTACTTCCGCCTATGTCATGCATTACCTTTCCAACGTGATTACGTAATGCCTGGCGCATCTCAGAGCTAGTGCAAGACGAGCGTTTGTGGTTAAAAAGTATATAATTAAATTTTTTTTTTTTTTTAAGAAAATGACCGATTGTTTCGCTAGATAAGATCCTTATTCCTTGGCTGGGATCATGTAGAGCCCTTTGAAGCTGCATTGAAACTGCAATTTGGACCTTCAACCCGTTGGTAGCCATTGAAGTCCACTTTATGGAGAGAAATCCTGGAATGTTTTCCTCAAAAACCTTAATTTCTTTTTGACTGAAGAAAGAAAGACATAAGCATCTTAGATGACATGGGGGTGAGTAAATTATCAGGAAACTGGAATTCTGGAGTGGACTAATCCTTTAGGAATTAAGACATGTTCTCTGTACGATCAGTTTTCTATGTTACAATACATAAGCAAAAAGGGGTGTTTTCACCTCAAAATAATTTATTCATCCCCATGTCATTCCAAGCCTGTATGATTTTGTTTCTTCTGTGGAACACGAAAGAAGATATTTTGAAGAATGTTCTTTTTTTTCCTAACAGTCCTAAAAAGTCAATTGGATTTGGAGAACCTAAGGCACTTCTTGTGCTCTGTCTTTTTGCACTTTGATCTTCTGAAGTGCTGGTATTGCTCTCAGTAGCTTGTTGAGCCCATTTTTGCCTTAGACTATTTGAAATAGTGCTGCTTTCGTGTAAGCAACTAAAACACAGAATACAAAAATCAATCACCACCCATTTCTCCAATACAAACTCAGACCTTCTGCCATTTTTATGAGTGGGCCGATGATGCATGCTGTGTGGTGAGTGAACTTTTAGAGGGTAAAAGGGTTGCTACTGATGGTTCATTTTGGGAAGGCTGAGGGTTTTGGATGTTTGGGCTGTATCTGTGCTTAGTTTTGTCTGGTTTTCATGATGGAGTTTTGCCTCTCGAGACTTTAGCCAGAAAGTAATTGAGGAATAGACAGACTTTGTGTGTGTCGAGTGGGAAAGAGAGTGACCGAGAGAGAAAGACACATGTTGCCATGTGCCCAGTCATAAGAGGCAAGAGTTCTCCAGTTAAACCCAGCACTCCCCTTCTCCTTCTCTCCCCCTGCAGCTGCCGCCAACTTGTGGAAAACAAAAGCTTTTGTTTAGATCTTCAATCCAGCAGATGGGAGGAAGGACAGTAAATGAAAATGGCAAAGGGAATGGAGCAAGTGGACCATGATGGGAAGCATACAAACTCGGAGGCCGGTCCTTTGGGAAGAGTAACGGTCCCTGAAAAATGCTGCCACGAAGTTCCTGCACTGTGCGGCCCTCTGTTACTTTTTCATCCCATGCCATTGACTGAAAGCGTTAGTCAGAGCCTCCAGGCTCTCTTGAGCCCAGGCTGCTTTTATTAAGATGTTAATGGAATTGCCTTCATGACACACTTCTATAGGACAGCCATTCTTCAATGCCTCAATCTGTCTTCTGCGCGGAACACATTAGCGGCTTACGCACAACAGGTTCCTTGCGCGTTCGTGGCTCGTTCTTTGTGGTGATTCTCTAAGACTCTATAATTCTTCCGTGTATATAATCCTTCCCGCCACATGCATGCCATATTTCACAGCATGTAAAGACCGCCTATTTCAACGATAACAGTAATAATCTATGGACTCTAGTGCTTCTGTTTGTTTGTCAGTGAATTGTAGCCTGATTGTATGGTAACATCAAATCAGTATGTTAAACCTCGAAAATGCTAATGCTGTTTTTTCTACACGGCGTCTGAAAGGAGGCATGATATGCTTACGTAAGCCTTTTGTGCCTTCCACAAACTGCTAATGATTTCCCTCCCTTTACCACAACCCCTCACGTTGTGTTTGCTAAACCCTTACTAAAGATTCCACCGCAGACATGCTAGGCTAAAAGAATGATGTTCTATACAAGTTTTTTTTATTTATTTTTTTTACAATCCGTAATTTGTGTCATTAAACTTCATAATCCATTTTATCAGTGCTGCATAATTGCTTTCTTGTGTTGTTTATTGGAATGGACACTGTCCATGTAATTAGCATACAGTGAATCCTTTTCATTGTCATTTCATTGTCATTTAAAGTGATAGTGCACCCAAAACCCAAAAATGAAAATTCTGTCATCATTTATTCACCCTCACATCAATCCATACATATGACTTTCTCCTGTGGAACTATTTTTGTATATAGAATGAAAGTCAATGTTTATTTTATTTTATGGACAAAATAGAAAATCTGATACATTTTTCATATACCACTGAAGAAATAAAAGGAATGGGAATACCCAGCATGTACACTGCCCCCTATTGATGTGAGGCTGTAGTCCTTGGTTTTGTCGTTTAGTTTAAAGTTGTCATTTCAGTGTTGGATTGACTTTCATTCTGATTTTTTTTCTCTGCTTGATTCAAGAGCAGAGTGCATTCAGATTACATGTTTTCCGTCTTCTCTGTAGTGCACTTGTGGAAATAATTCCTTTGTTGTGGGAATATAATTGCTTTTAACCTCCTTTTAAGTTTGGATTTTTGGCTGCGGGCTTATGCACGTACGCTGACGTGTACCCACCTGCATCCATGCTGTCTGCTTTGTTACAATTCTCAAGTCAGCCATAGCCTTATCAGGAGAGATAGCTCCTCTTTCCTGTCAGGAGGCAGACGCCTTAACACATCCTCTCTGCCTCAGCTGGGAAAAGAGCTCCGATAAGCTCCCAAATTCATTCCTGAGCCTGATAGCAAACAGGGCTCCTCGGAAAAGAGAGGGAGAGAGACAGGGAACAAGAGAGAGGGGAACTCAAGAAGATAAACACTTTCCACAGCACAGAGCAAAACAAACTGAAAGTGATGATGAAAGTTGATGAAACTCTCAACTTCCAAAGTAAAAATAAAATATGACACATGCCATCTTTGTGTACCCATGATCATCATTGGTTTGTGCAAGCACATTCACAGAAGGCCTGGCTGGTGCCAGGAGTATTGGACACGCTCCTTTGAAAACAAGAAGTATCCATACTTAGAATGAGAACAGAGGGTCATACCGAAGGAGCGACTCAGAGTGGGAAAAGTATTCTGGACTGAGAAGTTCTCCCTTATGCTCAGCATTCTGTTTGAAATCCTTACTTTGGAGCAGCCACATTGAATTCAAAGGTTCCTTGAGTTCTTGCTAGTTACTGCAGATTTCCACAGAAGTTCCACTTGTTCTTCAACTTTTCACTGTTCATTTGTTTTTCTCTGTTTTGTATGTATGCTGGTTAGCTTTACAAATGCTAATCTTATATACTCGAATAGTATGTATATAATTGTATTTATTGATTTTACAATTTTGCCTTCAAAATATGATCTTTTGACTCATACTAGCAAACAGGACTTCTAGGATGCTACACATGCTAGCAGTGAATAGCTACATGCTAATAACGACTAACTAAGTGTTAAAACATGTTAATAACATGCTAAGAAGTCTATAAAACTCTATAGTAACCATCTGTGACAACTACCTAGCAACACCTAGGGTGTTCTGGCAACCTCCCAGAACACCCTAGTAACTACCTAACAACTCCCTAGCAAACACCCTAGCAAAAAAAAAAAAAAAAGTGTTAAAATATGTGAAACAGTGCTGATTCTGGCAATTATTCATTGAAAATGTTAGCTGGATTCATACAGGTTGGCGAGGTATGCTGAATACAGCATCTTTTTGTTTGATTGCTTGTCCTTTAAAAGGCGATAGTCAAAATGAAACTGGAAAATATCGAGTCATTTCAAAACATCAAGGTCATTGGGTGCGCTAGCAATTGATTAGACCACAAATCTGACCTTTGGGGGGAAGCACGATTGTTTGAGCATGTACAAATCTGTCCGGAATCATGATAACAATGAACAATCACTGTTTTCCTTTCTCAGCTTGTCAGCACTACCATCAAATGATTCATTTGTTTGTTTGTGTCATGCATAAAATTCTTGTAGAAAATAGCAGCATGTTTTCTAACAGATTCCGTATCTTTATGGCCTGTTAGTGTACAACAGAGATGTCATTGCGTGATTCCTGTGGTGTCAAACCTCAACATCAACATTTCCCTTCAGCTTTCCACATTTGAGTTTGAAAAGGCAGCACAATTACAAACATAAGTGTTTGTCTCTTGAATTACACCACAGGAAATAAATAATCAAATGTTGACATCATGTATAATTCACAGATCAACAGCAATGTAGGTCAACCACGCTTCTTTTCTTGAGCATTTAAGGGGAACGACTGTCGAATTAGGGTATCTAAGACAATTATCCCAAGTGTGACAGCACAGAGAGTCTCAACAGAGGACGGCAGATCCCTGTGTTGTCCACCGAGATGTTGATTAAATATGACTGCTCTGAAGCTACTGTCTGCCGATGGGGGTTGGGGAGGGATGGAGAGAGAGAGAGAGAGAGAGAACGAGGGATAATGGAAGGGGGGTTTGGGCAGGTTCACTGCTGTGAATGAATAGTGGCTCAAGTCTGCATCTGTAGCAGTTTAGGATTATGGGTTAATGCTGTTTAATGCCTGCCACACAAGAAGTGAAAGCGTGGAATCTGTGATACTCTGTCACTGTGATGTAATGGTGTCAGCTGGGTGTTTACTCAGCGCTGTGCTCTTGCACTGATCTGAGACCAGGTTTGATGAACGGTTCATTTCAGGACTTCTGTAAGCTCAGCAGATCACAGGTTATCTTGCTGTTGGCCATTTCCAGGGGCCTTCCTCAACTTTGAAGTCGGCATGAACTAAAATGGACCCCATTTACTTTCTTAATACACTTTTCTGGTCTTACTGTGCACTATATAGTGCACGTTATTTATATATATATATATATGTACTGTAGTAAAGTATAAAGTAAAAAACTGGCAGCTGTGGTTGTCAGAATTCATGTACAATGATTCCTGTATTAAAGGAATGCATATTGGTGCCTGTATATTTTACAACTTATAACTATTTCATTAAGTGATAGAATTTTAATATACCAAGTTACAGGATCATATACACAAAGACAAAACACTGTCAGGTTAATGCTAAAATAATACAATGAACATTTACTAAATGTAACACAAAACATCCTAATGTAGACATTACTGATAACAAAAATCAAAAGAAATAATAATTTATATAAATCATAATCTTATGTGCCATGCAGGGACTTTTGGGAATGTACTTTTGCTTTTCACAGTAAATTATGTAATAATTCATAGTTTGTACTTCCATAAATTTCATAATATTTAAGTATTAAATACTATCAAGATACTATCAATAATTTAAAGTTAAGTAACTAACATGTTTGTACTGTCTTTTTTAAAAAATTTTATACAGTCTTTTGCTGTAAAAATGAAATTTTTCACAGTGTACTCTGGTATGAAATGCCCATTTTTCACAATCCAAGCAATTCCTAGATAGTTAAAAGATAGTTAAAAACAAATCCTGCCCTTTTTTCCTCATTGGTTGTTTCGTTCTACTGTATAATATGTCATGCTACATGTGTTAAAGAAGTAAAATGGTTTGAGAATGGCGTTTAAAGATGCAGTAAGCAATTTCTGAGAAACAATGAGTAACATTGGTTTTGCTATGTTTCACAGAACCAAGATATGCTGTTGTTGTAGTTGAATCACAGCTAAATCAGCCATACTTGCGTGAGCTGTCTGATGCGTCAGCTGTTATTCGCTGCTTGTGTTGTGTTCATTATTTTGGGGGCGAAGCAATGAAGGGAGGGGTGTGTTCTTTTGGGTAGGGGTGTGTTTGTTTGGGTCTCAATTTCAAATATCAGCAGTGTTCCTTATAAATCACTTACTGCACCTTTACTTTGACTTTTCTGGTTGCTAGGATGTTCCTAGGTGGTTGCTGAAGTATTGTGAATGACTGCTATGGCATTGGGGGTTGCTAGGGTGTTCTGTGTGGTTACTAGGGGGTTGATGAGGTGTTTTGTGTAGTTGATAGGCAGAAGCCAGTGTTGGGAAAAATTCAAAACTAAAGAATTGGGACCAAAAATTAGGGTTGAATTTCATTCATTTCAGATCTACTTCCGTGCATTCAAATTTGAATAATGTTGTTTTTGCTGATGCTAATTCAAATTCAGTTCATATTTACAACTTACATTTTCACCAGTGTGCACGAACTTGGTGGTCATCTTAAAAGGAATCAAATTTTCCTTGATCTTTTTAGATAAACAGACTGATGAACTCTGAAAACATATAACTTTGCTGAAACATTCTCATTACCACAAGCGTTTTGGAAGCTTTTAGGTTGAATTGTTTAGTGAGTTTTTGGCAGTAACCCGAGGCATCTTAGCTGCTTGCAAACACATTCGAGATGAAGTTTCTAACCCTTAGCTCAGTTAAAGACGGCGCTCATCGCCACGGGCAAGAGTTCAGAGGTGAACTGAGCTCAGCCACCCACCTCATATGCTCATTGCTTTGGCCCCACATCAACTGTTTTGGAAATACTCCAGTTATGTAACTCGAAAAAGGCAGAGCTTCTGTTCCTGGAGGCAATAAATATTTCATTATCTCTGCCTGTCATTATTATGCATCAGAACGAATCTGTCAATTAAAGGCTTTGTTGAAGAATTTTGTCAAAAACAAACATTCCGTAAAATGGTATGGAGCCTGAATTAAAAATTAATTTGCTTTATATTGTTTGTTTGTTTACTCATTTAGTTTCTGCCTGACAATTAACAGCTTGTAGCAGACAGCTTTCCATCCCTCCTAAACATTGTCCCTCCCTCGTTCCTCTGTTCCTCCTTTTGTTTGCTCAGTGGGGTGGAGGAAAGAAATGATTGTGGCTGCAAGCAAGCATATGTGTGCACGTGTACGTGTTGTTGGGTGGGGTTACGTGTGTTTGTGTACATGGGTATTGCGGTGTCGATATAAGCATGCCCTCTCCTGTCAAGTCTTATCTGGGTTGTTGCATCACCTAATGATCTTTGCAGGACTTTGGCAGATGCCCAACATGTCTGCATTAATTACCATGGACACACACACCTGTCCTCCTGCTTTTTGCCTGTCCTTCTTGGGATGAAAGCTTCTGACTGTCTTCCCATTGATGTTGGATCAGTAAAACGGAGCGCAAGGTGTCCAAGTGTGCGGCCTTGACTGGGTTCATCTTGTGAATTTGTGCTTCTGTCTAGCCAACTGGCCTGAGGCTCTCCACACCGAGTCAATACACTTCAAATCTTGCGGCTACTCTGCTTTGCTCTCTCTCAGAACAAAAGATCTTCACCTAGATAAGATCCTTGCAGAAACACCTCAGGATACAGCATAAATTGTCCCAGTAACTCCGTCCGACGACCCCATCAGTATACTGTGACCTGCTATCAGCCTCAATCTCCTTGATGTTCTAACTGTGGTTAAAGGAAATCTAGTGGTGACTACAGATCATAATTGTGTCCATCTTTGCTGTTGCACGAAGTGATAAGTGGATGAATTAAATGAATGTAGAAATCACTGTAAACTCGGAGATGCTGTTCGCTGTCCAACATACTGCGGGTTCAGCCTATCAATCCCCTCGTGTCTTCAACATTGCTCCACGTTCATAACCTTCTTTCACACTTTCTTGTCCACCTACTTGTGATGATGACATTCATTTTTCATCAGCTAAAAGTCTTGATTGACAGTACAGAGTGGGAGATCTTCCTCTGAGTCAGTGCTTCATTGTGTGGACTTTGTGTCTCAACTTGTTGGATGTAGGATATAAATTGCCATGAAAGCAACAATGTTGAATGAATACTACAAGTTTTTTTTTTCTTTCTGGCTCTGGTGAATAGAATGAAATTTTTTAAAATTATAAATTTTATATTCACTAGACATTATACATATAATTGTAATTTGGATATTAAAACTCAGAATTGTTAACTAGAAGTTTGCTGGTTTGGTTCCCTCCAGAAAGCCATCATGGTCCATCACCATTGTTATTTTTGCAAGTCACCTAACCCTAAGTTGCTTCAGGAGGATTGTCAGTGTAATACATTTTTGGTGAGGTTTATAATGACATCATGTGAAAGTTATGCAAACAAATTCCACTGGCCCTTGGGCCAGATTTACCAAAGTCTTCTTAAGAAAGTTAAAAAAATGTCTTATGATAAATTCTAAGATGCTAGTAAGAATTATGTTATAGTTATAAACTTAAAAATTAGCTCCCCATTTGACATGGTTTTGAATTCAGCCAAAAGTCGCACCACACATAATCATGACCAATCTTTGTTTACGCCAGGGGTGTCTAACCATGCTCCTGGAGAGCTACCGTCCTGCAGACTTAAGTTCCAACCCTGCTCCAACACACCTGTCTGTAATTATCAAGCAACCCTGAACACTTTAATTAGCTTGTTCAGGTGTGTTTGATTGGGGTTGGAGCTGAAATCTGCAGGATGGATCACCAAAATGACACATTCAACTTTTTTTTACTGTGAAAAAAAATTCTTCATGCCTTAAAATAGCTTGAATGTAACTCTACACCCTTGCCTATTTAATATATGTGGATCAATGCATATGCAAATTAGCCCCACCTCCACTCGCTCACGCCAGCTCAGAGATCCACTCGGTCAACTTACTGAGGTAAACGCTGCACAGTGACATCGCTACATATGTTTACAACATCGGACATATAACGGTTATTAATATGATTAGCCCTTTGCTTGACTATGTTATCAAACAGCTAATAATGTGTTGCTAATGTTACACAAACCATGTTTCCGTTCGCAAGTCAGACAGCTGTTTTCTAACAATCAGTATCCTTACAAACGCTTTGAACAACTGAGAACGTCGGTGGAGAAAGGCCTATACTTATCATAACATAGTAATACATATCATACACCCACTATATTACTAAATCTTCATGATTTTTCATATCAACAGAAAAATATACCGGGATAACCTGGCTTCTTTCAAGACTCCCCTGCTAGTTCGCTGTTAATGATATGCTAAAGCCCGCTGGCACTTTGACGTGATTGGTTACAAGGTTGTTTGTGACGTCACAGACAACAGCGATTTCAAACCGTGGGTTTGAGACTGTCTTTTTTTCACTGCAGTTTTAAGGAGAAAATACTCAGCAATGGTGTTGACTGATGAATTTGCACATGGTTTGTCTTAAAGCATATTAAAAACACCACATAGACATATAAACAACATTAAAAACTTGATTTTTACCACAGGGAATCTTTAACTTTAAGTCAGAAGATAAGAAGAAAATGGCAGTTAAGAAGAGTTTTATTCTTAAGAATGTTTTGTGAATCCAGCCCTTGGTCACATGGTGATAAATAAAAAATCTAGTTTACTGGGTTCTAGTTCCAGTCTATGTTTTTATGAATGCAGTGACTGACAGCATCCGCAGGCCAAGCAAGGAAGAAGGAATGTGAATAAGATCTCTCTGATTGTTCCTGGCGAAAGTGAGTCAGACAGGAAGAGGAAGGGAGCAAAAAGGAAGTGGGCATTATATTAGTCGTGCTCAGGGGAAGTTCGACGGACAGGGCAGGGCATTGGTGTGACCGTTCTCACAGGACGGAAGAAGTGGCTTACTGTTTCACATGCCGGTCACCGAGGATGGCTGGCATGCTGCCATGCTAAGGTCAGGCAAGATAAGTCACCCTCTGTGGAAAGATGCCTAGTCAGAAACTCAAGTAAGTTCTTGGAGTAACACTTGGATTCTCCACCCAAGATATTTATGTCAACACCTGGAATAAAAAAGCAAGTATCAGCAATTTTATGTCCCACCCTCCCTGACTAATGTAGTTGAATGCATTGTACATGCTCTAACATTGACCTGTTTTGTTTTGCCTGATGTAGTTTTAAACATCTTGTAACTTTCCACCTCCATCCTCTACAGCACATCAAAAGCCAGATTACATGGGTGAAGTTCCTGTTCTGTTGCTGCACTTACTAATGACTCACAAATTATCCATAGATTTGCTCCAGTCAATGAGTCTCTTGTCTCTCCATGAAGTAACATGTTAGAGTTCCTGGTTGAATCTTTTAGCTGTCTGCTGACTCACAGAGGTCTGGAGGAAGAAGTTAATTCAGAATCAGCATTGAGAATTCCATTTGGAATTGAGTTGAGATTGAGAATGCTTTAAGTTCCAATTTAGATAGATAGATAGATAGATAGATAGATAGATAGATAGAATGATAGATAGATAGATAGATAGATAGATCTCTGTTTGAACTTGGCGTGATTGGCACATCATAAATCATTACATATTTGTGAAAGTTGCTGGTCCCATTTAGTGTCAGATCTTTTCCTTCTTTCTCTATTTCCATCTCTTTCTGCATTTCTCTCTCTTATTTCCTCAAATAGCTTTGGGTTCAGCCGCTCCCTCTTGCCCAGCTGAAACAGATGCTAATTTGAATCATCATTCACACACAGATTAGTCTTTGATCAAACTTAATGCCCAAGGAGCGTCTGTTGCATTTGAGAGGAGAAAAAAAAGACCCTTTCATCTGTTCCGAATCTACTCAGAGAGGGAAAGAGTCAGAGGCGCAGATGAGCGAAAGAAGCGTTTTAGATGGCTGTAGCCATTCAGGTTTGAGACCATGACCAATGCGGATTGTCCAGAAATGGTGCCTTAACCGCTTACAAACAGCATGACCCTGAGACTCACACCTCAATGGTAGTCCCAAAGGATCTGTGTGTTGCACATGGTCTACTTAGTCAGTGGTATTATTCTATTACTATTCTGTTCACATGTGGGGCTGGGTCTAGTAAGTCCCTGCTCTGAATTTCAATTCCTGCTCTTCTGATGTATGCCTGTGTATGGGCATGCGATGCTGTCCGTATGTATGTTTCATTAACATATGTTCATTCATGTAGGGTTATGGTAAGGTTATTCCTGGAAATATATGTTCTTGATTTGTTATCACTTTGATTACTACATTTAGTTTAGCTGCAGATTTTGAATTTTTTAGTTCAGTATTTTAGTTAGTTAGGGCTGCCAAAGTTAAAGGGATAGTTCACCCAAAAATGAAAATTATCCTGTGATTTACTCATCCTCAAGCCATCCTAGGTTTATATGACAATCTTCTTTCAGACGAACACAATCCGAGATATATTTAAAAATATCCTTAGTCCTCCAAGGTTTATAATGGTTGTGAATGGTAACTCACATTCTGAAGACAGAAAAAATGCATCCATCCATAAAAAAAGTAATCCATACGGCTCCAGGGGGTTAATAAAGGCCTTTTGAAGCAAAGGGATGTGTTTTTATAAGAAAAATATCCATATATAAAACTTTATAAATTCGGATAACGAGCTTCCGGTGGACGACTACACGCAGAGTTTGAGGTGTTGAATTAGCCTCCAAATTCCCCAGATCTCAATCCAATAGAGCATCTGTGGGATGTGCTGAACAAACTAGTCCGATCCATGGAGGCTCCACTTCGCAACTTACAGGACTTAAAGGATCTGCTGCTAACATCTTGGTGCCAAATACCACAGCACACCTTCAGGGGTCTCGTGGAGTCCATGCCTTGATGGGTCAGGGCTGTTTTGGCAGCAAAAGGGGGACCAACACAATATTAGAAAGAAGGTCATAATGTTATGCCTAATCGGTGTATTTCAAACACCAAACACCAAAGCATTGCGCTAGCAACACCAAATTCATGGATTTGATTCTCAGGGAATGCATGCACATACTGTAAAATGCCCCCAGCCACGGGACACCCACCACTCCGACCAAGATGCTCACATAGAAAGAAGTGCTAGAAGAGAGGAATTGCTAATGAAGGATGAGAGAGAGTGGAAGCCAGCAACTCCTTTTTGGCACTTAGTGTGATGGGCAATGTCTTTGAAACCAAGGGTATGAAATCAAAGTCCCATGGCTTTACCCTTTTAGCATCTCTCTCTGCACTTTTCTTGGTATCTGTACTGGCTTCCTCTCCTCCATTGTTCAGTGCTGTGCCTATTCATGTTTCATATGGTGCATTTATTATAAGGCCTGATCTCTCACACCTGCCCTGGTGTGCTAGATTCATGCCCCAGTGGAAAAAGTGCTTCGGTGTTCAGTATCGTGACACAAAATTTTTCATCCGTTGTTGTAGGTCAGTGTGACATTCACTCCTCTCCACAGCTCCTCTGCAGCTCGATTTTCAGTTTCACATTTGTGAAGAATGGGATATCAGCATGGTTCTGTGCTGCTCTCACTAAAAACGCAGAGAGAATCGGACTTGTATTTTTCTTAAAAATTCTAAAATTTGTCTTTTTGAGATTTAGTGGCCTATAAATGTTTTTTTTTGGATGAAGTCTATTATATTAATTGTTAATTTATCTTGAAATTCTACGACATTAAATGGATGTAGCTGGTAGTCTTTGCAAAAGGAAGTGACCTCATCAAGCATCAAGGGTCACATGATGCCAGAGCTCACGAGGTGTTTGGCCTACAGGAAGCAGACCTCTTATTTTCCACTTCACACTCCTTCCTCTGGGCGTTGAACTCCGAGAGGTCTGGAGAGCAATGATTCAGCATTTCCTTTGGCTAGATACCATGGTTGTCAGGGTTCAGGATGAATAAGTTGGCACTTCCATGCGCTCAAAATATTATTGACCTTTCCCTTTCTGTCAGGCCGGAAGATGGACAGGCTTCTTTTTTTCATGCTCCTTGTGCTATTAGCTGCAGACCACCTCTTGCCTCGCCAGCTATGAAGCTGTCACATACTAGAATTTGATTTGGCTATTCACTTGTAACGTGTAGAAATACTTTGAATGCCTCAGTCATGCATAAGGGAACCAGTCAGCCAATTTGATATACATATATTAAATATTCGTAAAAAGTATTTTAATATAATTAAAAGTCCAGTCCTAATAAAAACTGTTTTATTCTACATGAAGAGGGTGTCCTTGTGGTGGCTGCCATGTTTAGATCACATGGCCAGCTGAACAATATTATGAAAATGTGTTTTTTTTTCTTTTTTTAGACAAATATTTTCATTTAGTTTTTTTGTTGTTGATGATAAAACTGCTTGTTAGGTGGTGGCTAGGGTATTCTCAAGTTAAAAGAGCCAGCTTTCACATCAGCAACCTGATAAAAGCAGTTTTATTCCACATGTAGCTGGTCACCTCATGGGGGCGGCCATGTTTGGATCACATGACCAGCTGAACAGCTATATCGGTTATTGCATCTTAATGTAATTATTTCCCACTTTCTCCTACTTTGCTACTGTACCTTAAGACTTTTATATGCATTTATCTTTGTTTACATGTATTTATTTACATACCTTTGCATGCGAAATGAGGAACAAGTAGCTTAATACTGCATCAGTATTGATTATGTAAATGTGGGCGGTCATGTTAATGACCTTAACACCATGTAGTTTCCAAATTATATATTTTTGAAGCTTAGTTTCTATTAAGGGTCTTGGTGAACTGAAGAGGTAGCTTTGCATATGCATCTATTTTAAAATCCTGTTTTCCACAATATGTGAAAATAACAATAGTCGTTAAATAGAACGCGCAAGATCTACATATGACCTGATGTTTGCGCAGACACTGCGTTTTTCTTCTGGTAGCTTTTGACCTACTTATGTCGCCATGTGGTACTTAACCAATCCACTAATTGCTTTCATTTATTCATACCCATGTGAAGTTTAGCCGTCCCAGTCATCTGCCTGTCATCTGAATGAATTCATTCGGAGCAGCAGCGTGTCTGTCTCTGCAGCCAACCTAAAAGCGATCACGTCAGACTGGGCTTCACGGTGTACTCTTTGAAAAGGATGTCTGTCTGAAGGGCAAGAGGAAAAGGAGATATATTTAGAGAGATAAAGTCACAGCAGACTTTCTCAGTGCTTCTGTAAGGGGTCTGTAAGTCTTCAGTAGCTAATACAGGCAGCTCTGTCCCCTTATTGCCTCGATGCAGGCAGATATTAAGCTAAGTAACAAGCTGCCGACTTGATTCGCTCGGTTTTTATCACCCCTGATGAAATTATGGCCTTTGTTGTGGAAACTGTGGTTGTTGGAAGAGTACAAGAGGATGACAGAGAGAGAGGAATAGTACTTTGGAGAAGCTCAGGCCCTGTCTAATGTAATAGACTGAAGAAATGGGTCCTGTATGTGCTAAATGAAATTTTAAGGTGCTGGATGGTAACCGTAAAGGAGAGAAATAGAATCTGGGATGCATTTAACACTTATTCGGTGTGTATCAAGATAAAGTGGATGAGATGGCAGAGGGAAAAGGTATCTGTCCACTCATTGCAAAGCCTCTCAGTCTTTCTGCCTCAAAGTTACCTACTTACTGTAGCTCGCGGCTCGAGAGGGTTTTCACTTATGTTTGATTGCATTTGTGGTAGTGTTAACTCACTCTATGAGCTCTGGGAGAGATCGGCTCTTAAATCACAGCAGCTTCTTTTCTCAACATAACACAGTGAGCATGTGGAGAAGGCCTGGAAAAGACTAGAGTATTAAATCCATATAAGTGCATAAATAATTAAAACACAAGCAACTGGACTCTTCTGATGTGACCCTGTATTACATTCGCTCTCTTAACAGGGCTAATAATGCCTTAGATCTGAACAATATATGAGCCCTGAATACCGATGAATAGCTCAGCAATGTGTTTATTGTGTATTTTATGCCTGTAATTGTCATGCTGAAACTTTTAATTATATGTATATGTGAACGAATAAGAACTGAATGGGCGTAAGTTCAAACATCGCCTATAAAAATAAATTTTGAGGCTGCAATCTTTCAGCTTGATCACATTTATTTTTAATCTTGCACCCCTGAGTGTTGTGTTTAGCAATCTTCGGCACAGGAAAAGCTAGATTCAATGCATTGTGATAAGATCTTTCTCCATCAGCATGTTATAAATGCATTTAAGGGGCAATCATATATATATATATATATATATATATATTTCATTACTGTAATGAAAATTAGATTTTTTCTCTTTTTTCTAAATTCTAAGTCTAATATGTGCTTTTTTCCCCCTTTTGATTCTGGGTTAAAATATGGTCTGGACAGGTTTTTAATTAGATTCACCCATAAAGCCATGCAATGCATTGTTCACAACCTCGTTTTTTGTACAGTAAGACCTTCCAATGACCCACCCAGTGGTTTGTCGATTGACTTGTGTGATTTAAAGACCGTGCCTGACTTACTGAGCCGGGGTAAGAAGTGACTATCATGGGGTTCATTGGCATATCTCCATGCCTGCACTTCCTCTGCCATAAATCAGCTGATATCCCCTGGATGCGGCTTGGTGGATGGACATTGACTGAGAGACAACAGAGGGCCGTTGGATCGAGAGCGCAGGCTGTCTGAACTGATAAAAAATAGCGCGTCCCCCTCAAGGCCTCTGTTTATTAATAAATGCTGCTCAGTGACAGTATATACTCAACAGAGAGGAAGTCCTATACGCCTCGGGAGAGCGTGACGAATGATCCGGCCTGTACAGACTGCCGTGACACCGCATACAGTTGTCATTCTCTGTGTTGACAGTACAGCATTTCAATGTGGATTCCCAACATGCCATGCCTGAGCACGGAGAGCAATACGCAGTAACTGCCCCATAAGACTATAATTAACAGACAGATTTATGACACCAAAGCAGTTATTTCAGCAGCATTTACATGATTTATTCAAGTGCTCGACAACAATGATGGTATAAAATACATCAACTGCTGCAAATCTGTCCCTGTCTGTACCATAAACTTCTGTAGTTAATGGCCCCATGCATGTATTAGTGGTCAGGAAGTACATTGAGGTTTTTGCATTGCCTGCAGGAGTCCGTAACATTTCTGAATGACGTTTTAGAGGCTGTCTGCTGTCCTTATTGTTTGTGAAGCTATGTGGCAGTGAGTTATCACAAATAGGATTATGAAAGAGTATATTTCAGCTCCGCTGTCACAGATTAACCTGGAACATTGTGGCCCCCTTTTACTACCGGCCTTTATGGAATGCTCTACTGAACAGCAGCTGCATTAATTGGATTGGCATCTGATTGATTAGACAATAGTGAGTGAAGCAGAGTGGGTAGACAGGTACTGGTCTACATGTGGCCTACCTGTTATTAGTCTCACGTAGCCAGACCTTCAGACTGACAGCAGAAGGTCTGGACTCTATCGCAGCTTTCATTGGCCAAGGACCACCCAAGAGGATGTTTGCCAAACCCCCTCTTTTTCCATGAGGGGGTTTGGCATCACAGCATTTGTTTCCAGGCGGACCGTTAAAGAACGCAACACACGTCTCCCGGACATCCTGTAGAATTCAACCAACCAGATGACAACTTTGAAAAACCTGAAGTGTTTCCAGTTAAGTGTGCCGTATGCATCAGACGTTCAGCCAACGGTCCCTGGGCGTGACGTCTGAGGCTGAGACTAACCTGTTATTGAACTGAAACCTCTTATTGTTCCTGTGTAGTTAGACCTTTAACATTGGATTCCAGTGTTTTGATTTAAACAGAAGCTGGTGTGGATAAACAGTTATGTTGGTATACTGCTCAGTACATTTGGCTATAAACTAAACTGATATCGGAATTAGTGTAAACAAGAGTTTCCTAGTTAAAAATTGCACATTAATGCCCCTTCTGACATTTTTGGTGCGTGAGATTGTCCTGTTTTGTTGTTGCCGGTAATATCTGTGCTAGTTTCATGTCTCTTGTTGTTTCATTCCACTGTCTATTCTCCTATAATTAAATAAGAATTTCAACTTGTCCAGTTGTTATCACAAAAGAAATCATTTCAGAGTGATAAAAGACCACCCTATTTGGGTTTGTTTTGTAATCATGACCGTACATTATCTCTTACATATTTCATCATTCTTTTTTTTTATTAGCCATTCCAGATATTGATATCACTGGCATCAGTTGACCGCTGCTTACCAGAGACTGTCTTCACCAAACTAATGTTCACATTCGCTAGAATGGCGCACACACAGAAGAGTGTCATTTTCTGTGTGTGGCGTCCCTGTCGCTCTGCCGTCGCTGTGGGATGAGTGTGTTAAACCTCGCCAGCGCTAGCTGTGCCTCCCGCTGTGTGTGGAGTAGCCAGGTGGTAGCTCTGAGTGGCTGTGCATACAGGCAATGTGTGATTAGCACGCTGGATCCCGTTGGCGAGCTCTTATTTGAAACAGTGGGAGCAGAATGGAGTGGATTATTCTGACAGGTGCCCTCTCATTTCCCAGAATATCTTATGTAATGCGTCAGAATTGAGAGCCACGCATCACGGCAGCAGATTGAGGTAATATTATGCAGTTTGGTCTTCTCTGTAACGCCGCTCTCCGTCTATTTATGCCATATTTTTCCACAAACATTGTAAGTCTTCCTCGCATCCTCTTTCTCTATCTCACTGACTTTCTCTTTTTCAGTTCTCTGTGCCAGGCTGTGTAAATCTGCCCCAGATAATAGTCTATGTGTTGGGTGCCAGTTTTTGGAGTTGTGACTGCTGTTGTAACGGGTTGTTGCCCAGCTGGAGTAATGAATAGCTGGGCCTTTGCTGCCTCTCCCTCTCTCTTGGGTGCCAGAGCCTCATACGGCCTCGTCTTCCTGCCAGCCAAAACCCGGACACACACACGCACATACACACACATGCACACACACACATTTATACACTGATCCAAAGCTGAGGAACTCCTTTGGGAGAAATCCACTCCGTGGCATAACAGTCCGGATAATCCACATGAAGGTTAAAGTTGTGCTTTGAGTCTGTTCTGAGGATTTGATCAGATTCCTTTGTGTTTTCTAAATAGGAGATAAGTAAGGGTGCGTTTGTGTTAAGCAGCCAGCTTCAGTGGCGTTTGAGAATGATTCGGGCTGATTATTAGATAGCGGGTCTGTTTGTCCATTGGCTGTGGGCTGAGATGTGATTTAGCTCATTGGCTAAATCAGTGGCTGACTTTTGGCATAGCAAGGCTTTGGTTTAACACTGACCCCAGTCTGGGGTGTTAGGATGTGGGCCTGAGAGAGCTTAACGCTCGCTTCTCACAGCTGGGAGCGCTGCTGTTTATGTAATCCAGCACACGGCAAATCTCTCCCGTCCTCCTTTCTGCTGGAGGACACCTAATACTGCACTCACTCTACCCTAACACCCGGGACTTGACCCTGGAACTTGAAAGATAAAAGAAAAAAGGCAAGTAACAGTTGGATAGAGAGATTCTGATCTTAGTGGTCAAAAGAATTTCAGGGCAAATATTTTTTTTGTGACAATTAGAGATTATGTTGGAGAGACTAGAGACCGATGTTTTTACATGTATTTAAAGGTGCAATAGGTGATTCTCTACAGAAACATTTTTTGTTATACTGGTTTAAAGTCTCCTCATATCCTTATAGCAATCACTATGTTAAACGGTCTAAATGTATTTTTATAAATATATATCGTCTGTGGAAGGTGTAGGACCATAAAATGTTCATCCAGTTATTATATTCGGTCCAAATGAAATAATATGAAGTCCTACCTGTCTGTCAACGTATGTTTTTACATACCCACACGCACCCTGTTCGCACAGACATTATACGTCATCAGCGTGTTTCATGCTATGCAGAGTTTATACAGACAGACCTCAGTCACGGAGCAATGCAAACAAACAGCAGCCTCCTTTTACAGTTCCTACTGAATCAAAACAACGAGCTTATGCTGCGCGCTTGCATGCCTGAGAGGTGTTTCTAAAGGCAGGAACACACCAAGCCGACGGTCGGCCATCAAGCAGTTTTTGTTCATCGGCCGACTAAGTTTTCTCAGTGTGTTCCGCACCGTCGGCTGAAGTCCTCGTCGGCTTTTTTCGGCTGATTCGACATGTTGAATCGGCGTCGGAGCTCGTCTGTCCGTCGAGCCATCTGATCATTCTGATTGGCTGTTCAGCCACCTGCTGGTACGGAAAGGCATTTCATCTTACGCAGGCACAGAACGGACGTACTACTTGGCTGTTGGCTGTCGAGCGTCGGTTTGGTGTGTCAGGGCAACTTTGGACCCAGACGCTGCTGACGTGAGCCAACCCCACAGTCTGCTTTCGTCGCCACTAGTTCGTCGGCGTCGGTGTCGGCTTGGTGTGTTCCTGCCTCAAGATGGTCGCCGAGTGAAAAGACTTGTCTTAAAGGGACATTGGCTGCGTTCACGTCATAACTACAGTAATTAGAAGATGGCAACCCATGACATTCTAACCAGAGCTGTTCAGTCAGAATTATGTGTTTCCATGTCAACAGTATCAACACTGAAATTTGGAGGAGGCGTGGCTTTGGATGTAATTTGCAGGGAGGGTGTGATCGTATGCTTTCAGTGCTAGCAGGCTAACGTTAGCATTTCACAGATCACCTGTCGCACCTTTAAGATTACATTTATGCATTTGGCAGACGCTTTTATCTAAAGCAAATTGAAGGTATACATTTTATCAGTTCATACATTCCCTGGGAATTGAACCCATGACCTTGGCGCTGTTAGCAGTAGCACCATGCTCTACTGTTTGAGCTACAAGAAGTAGCTTAGCTTTACAGTAGTACAGTACTAAATCACAAAAATGCTTTGTTTAATATTAATACAATGTAATGTAAAATCAGCAAGGATGACACTAAATCCATATGTTAAATGTTAAAGGTTTTATTTTACATTCTATATGATTTCTTTTTAAAGTTATTATTTTATATTTTTAATTTTTTTTTTTTTTTTAACTTGTTGCATTCCTGGCTGGTTAGGGCAAAACTCTATTAATGTGGGTCAAATTTCAAACTTTTTTGTCTTCTTTTATTTTAGGATCTGGAGTCGCATCTTGAATAAATCTTTTGCCTACTATTTCCAAAAACTCCCATCATCCATCCTGCAAATAAACAACTTCTGATTGAAACAACTGAGCTGACAAAAGAAAATGCTGAACAGACAGCATCAGATTTCACCGGCTCTTTCATGTGCAACTCTTCGCCTAATGTTGACTTTCAAAACTTGCCGACTGAAAAGCATACACCGAGCTTCCAGATTGATAAATGTGCGTTGCGTCAATCAAAGCGCTTAATTAAATTCAAAACCGCAGAGCCGAGGGAGGTAGATCAGAATCCTGTGGCCTCTGGTGACATTTTCCGTTTGTGTCTCGTGTCTTTCCGAAGGCTCCCCGTCTCCCACTGCCGCCCTTTACAATTCAGATTTATGGAAATAAGCACTAATAGAAACCTGTGCCAAAGCTTGACAGACAGCTCTGATGAGAAGTACTTCCTGTATGTGTATGTGTGTGTGTGTGTAAATCCTTAAGCACATTGTCGGTCGTGGTGATCGTTGTGAGGCCAAGACACTGTTCGAGTGTGTGTGAAGCAGTGCGTGATTTTGAACAAGCTTCTGTTTGTGTGCACGTCTGTGCGTGTTTGTTAGCCGAGGAGGTGGCGACTGTGGGAGGGAGAACAAAATGCATTAGAATAACAATAATAATATTATAATCTCCCCTCAGTGGAGTTGCGGGACTGTGTCAGGAGTGAAAGAGGGAGTTTGTGTTCACATAGTCTAAGTGTGGAGGATGCAGAGATGTCGCAGCAGGTTGCGGGTGAAAGGCAGAGATTAGATCCGCGCCCCCTTGTTTGCATTCGGGGATAAGAGCGCCTGCTGACGGCTGCTAATTCTGATGTCATGTTGACATGGCTTTTTCTGTGGGAAATCACAATGTGTGAGGGATTTAATAGACTTTAGTATGCTTCAGTCAGACTGTATCACTCAGTGTCCTGGTGAGAGACAGACCGAGATAATAGCGGGAAACTGGTCTTTGCCTGAGGATCGAATTGTCTTGCATGCACATTGTGTAGCTGACCGCACAGTACAAAAGTTCATTGCTAGAGCTGTAATAATTAGGACTGTGCCTTTTAGTGGTTTTGACATTTGCATTATGAATACACAGCTTAATAATGGGCATCCTGATGAAAATCCTCCCTTAAAATTGGTATGTTTTTTTTTTTTTTTAAATACAGACCAGTTAGAATAAGACATGGGCTCCCTCTACTTTTTGAACTGATACAGTAATAAGAATCCATTTTGATTTCATGTTCACTTTAAGAGGAAAAGTACATAGCAAAAACATAATTTTGCACTTTGACACACTCCAAATCTTTTTTTTTTTCTCTAGCTCCTATCCAATAGTTCTCTAAAAGAAGAGTACAATAGTCCTTGAGTAGACCAGAGAAAACCAGCAGGATGCCATGTGGTCAGTGAGAGTGTAATCCGTCCCTACTTCACACTGTGTCATTTCCCTATGGGGAATGGATGCACTCGGCAGTGGGAGCTGGCACGGAGAGAGAAGCAGCCATTACTGGCGCAGCCGGAGCTCCCGCAGAGACAAAAGAAATTATAAATATCACTACACTGCCACGACACCCTGCTCTCACAAAGCCTCTCATTATCACCACCAGAGAATGTCAGGGAAGAAATAAAGACTAATGGACTAACCTCTCCTACTAATCGTTTTTTAGACACACTCCCACAAAGTGCTGCTTCCCTCAAGGAAAATTAGACTTTCTATTTTTAACCTGCTAAAAAAAATGGCAACAGAGATAAGACTCTTCCCTGCCAAGTGATCGGCCTTTTCAAATGCAGCAACTTTTCAAACTTCGGTTTCTTCTTCCTTGCTGCTTGATTTTGACTGCTTAAATAACTTCCTTTTCTGTGCCGGTATGTTTATTGGTATTTATTTAACCATTTAGATTACATGCTCAAAGATTAGTTGTTATTAGGAATGACGGATTAATCCCAGGCATGAAATTCCAAAGTGTCATTTTTTTTTCCCATTCCACAACAATTAATAGGATTTTCCGCCATAACGGGATTGTGGTTTAGGTTCTTTATCTGAAGCAGTACAATAGCTGTAAATATGAATTTAAAAGATCAAACAACTTTGGTTCTATTGTTAAGTAGCTTATAAAAGGAAGGAAATATTTCACGGCACACAGGGATGGGGGTCTCGCTCTGCTCTGCTCCTGTATCTATAGCTTGAGCCCTTGAGCCAGGCTCTCTATACAGAGATCAGCCCTTGGAGCTTAAAATTACCCTTCTGTCCATTGAAACGGTTCGCCTGTGCTTTGAATTGTGGGTAGGGTCTGTGATGAATCACAACATAGCATTACTCTTTCAACCCTAAACCAATTCTAATGTCCCTTTGCCAACTCTAATATAAAGTATGGCTCCAGAGATTAGGTAGCTACCGCAGTATCACTGCCAGGAATCTGATCATTACGTTAGCATATATTCTATAGTTGAGCAAACCGCAACAAGTTAGTCACAAGGCCGCTGTGCCTTTATGCAGCACTAACATGTGGTTTGTTTTGCCTCACTGTTCATTAAAGAAAACAACAGTTTTCCTGTACAATAATCACAGCCTCAGCACTCACTGGAATGCAGCGGTTTTCCTGTTCATTCAGTCTGCACACTCACATTTAGCCCTGCAATGAAATCCAAGGCCGTGTATTCGGATATAACATGCTAGAAAATTCCATGCCCCCATTTTTTGGAGCTTTATCCAGTCAAATACTATAGTGTAAAAGATACCAGTGTGGCCTGAAAAATCTGCTCTGTGCCTGTGCACATTTCAGCCGAGGAATCTTTTAGAAGCATAGCCTTGAATTCGCCATGGTTCACAAGAGATTAGTAGTGCTAAATTTGGATCCCATCTGAACAGCATTGTATCCCGGAGGTCAGTTTAATGTAAATGTGATGAGAGGATTATAACCCAGGGATGGATTTTCACATGATAAAATGACACTCGGTGGAACCATGTGCTGATGCTCAGTCAGATGGAACTGAAATAACAGTCAGGGGCTCAGTGGAATACTATAGGCTAGTGCTTTCAATCCAAAGTGCCCACGGTTACAGTGCATTAGTTGCAAGAACAGTGCCCACCATGAAACCTGGGGTAAAGTATACTATACTTCCAAACAATTTATAAAAATTTTAGTAAGGCCCAGATGAAAAGAGTACTACACTTTTATTGTGAGCTGAAAAATTTAAGCATCTTTAAAGCTGCAGTCTGTAAGTTTCGCCATCTCTGTTTGAAACCTGCAATTGCAGTTATTTACGGAATTATCATCTTTACGTGAGTGGTGCATCGGCACGGCTAATCTAATGTTTTGAGGAGAATGTGTGGTTGGTTACTCCACCGGTGGATACTGTACTTTGGAAACACAGATTGTAGTCTTGGAAGTATGACCAAAATAAGAATTTTCAATGGAAAATGTAATTTGAACAAGTAACAAATCTGTCACTTTTGTTCTGACCAACTGAAAAAAAAACATTACAATAAATCATGCTATCAATGGTGATTAAATCTAACGATCGCTTAGCTCATATCACATCATTGATCAAATTATCATTCACACATCAATTTATTATTATTTTTATACTTTGTTCTCAAATTGTTAATGTTAACAACATCAGCTTTGCGTGTCTACATGTATTTAGTGTGTATTAGCGTTACCTGTAGATTTCAATTTCTGTACAGTTTAATCTCTAACGTTAATTTGTCATACCATACACTCCAGCATGAAAATGATGTTTAATTATTCCAGCTGCTGTGAGAAAAGGCTACAAATAATCCGTCACATTCGATATAGCCTACTAGCTGGGAATCCTTCTTTACGTAAACAGATGTGACGTAATGACTCAAAGACGAACGGCGGCATGCTCAAATTTCCCGCGGAAACCTACCAGTACCACTTGAATTAGAAAACATTATTACAAGCTTACCGTTGTGAATCGGGCTACGGTAAGGAGATAGTTTTGAACACTTGCTGGTTATGTACTTGCTCAAAAAACGATTTTGGATATTTTTTAACCAAAAAAGTTATAGACTGCAGCTTTAAATTTTAATTTTATAATAGTTGAAATGTATTATATTTTAATAAATTCATATATAAACACACACATATTTTATTATTACTTTTTATTTTAATTATTAAATTCAAATGATATTCCCAGAGCACAATAACTGTCTTTTTATGTGACTTATTGACGCAGGTGCAACTCCACCACAAATCAAACCAGAGACAGAGGCAGTACATTTGAATAAAAGCATAGTCTCTTGTGGTTGTAAGGTCATAATGGATATGCTAATGAGGTAACTGTTACCTTTCCATTTGTGCACTGTATGGTTGTGAATCACTGTCATGGTGAAATAAAGCTCTTGCCAAGATGCCTGTGCTGTTGTCTCCACAATACAGATGCCTGTTCTGACAAACCTACCTAAATCGCGCCATTATCTCTATAGGCTCTGGTGTGACGAACCAATGATTCACAGGTGCAAACATTGACATGGTAATCTCTTCCGAGAGCCAAGTGTAAAAGACTGACTTCAAACAATAAAAGGAAACTAAGAGGCGAATCAGTCTCATCTATTCAATTCTTTGGCCAGGCTGCATAATAAGCAGAGTCCTGTCAAGCGTCGCAGAAAAGAGGGGGAAAAAACACAAAGCATAATAAACAAAGCCCCTATTGCTTCTGTTCCTGACAGCACTGCTGCTAAACTTTGAACAGTCGTTATTTACACCATTCGGTCCCCTCTTCAGTGCAGCTGTCGCTACGACATAAAAAGAGAGAAGCCACTCGCTCTGAGCCAGCAGGGGACAGGGGAAAAAAGGGTTAGGGAAAAGGAAGAAAAGAGAGGGGTGGTGGTAGTTACTCGAGCAAAATCATACAAGATATATTCAGTGATGGTTTGCGGTTGGAGAAGAGGTGATTGCACTCCTGAAGGTGAGGCTTTAAAGCCAGAAGGCTGCAGAAAATTGCTTGCTCAGCAGATGCCAGATAACACCTCCAGGGGAACATGCTTTGCACCTCCAGCATGTGCGAAGTCACACAAAAGAGCAGTGTGAAGGACAAAACCAACCCTATGACTGGGTTTTACAACTCCCTTTATAGCCATGCTAATATACTGCACCTCAGAACTGAGCTAGCACATGTTTATGCTAAAGAGGACAGCTAAACTAGGATATTAGCACTCTGATATAAGTAAGCAAAGTGCTGTTTATAATTCTGCACAGGTCGTTTACATTTGATCACTTTGTCCCTTTAGCCTCTACATGCAAATCATGAAGCGATTAACAATAGCTTCTATATCTTGAAATGTTCTAGTACACTAACAAAGCTCTGTTCACTTAAACCACCATGTCTGAGCTAATTACAACTGTTGGACTGCTTTGTTTAATCATATGTGATTCTCTGATGTGCAGGCATTGTCTACACTTGTTAGCCCTCTCGTACCACCTAGCACTGATAATGCATGCAAATCAAACAAGAGGGAAAAAATAGGAGCGGAAATATGGTGAATGTGTTGGGACAGTGTAGATTGTGTATCTCTAATGGCTGCCTTATTCGTTTAGGGATGATTGCTCTGGTGCCAATGATTAATCCCTCCAGGACTTAATGGTGTCAAAGGGATACAAAAAAAAGAAAGAGAGAAAAACAGACGAACAGAATTGGAAAGCATAATTAATGGATTCAGATCCTGTTAAACAGCCCCCTCACAGAGCAGATAGTAAAAACAGGGTGCATGGAACCGGCACCCAATTTGTTCACACTTTGTTGTAGTAATAAGATCCAGGCCTCCCACATGCAATGGATTGGATAATTAACTCCCTGGGATAAATTCAGAATAAAGGGGTCCCCCTTTTGATTTATCGTATAGGGGAGATGTCGCTCTACGAGTCTTTGCAAACTGCTATTACATAAATTGCTTTTTCCCTCAATGTACTTCTCTCACTGTAAGGCTGACAAAGTCGGGAAGGGTAGATAATAAGGGAAAAGCATACATCAAGAAATGAGAGTGTGATGTTAATATTTGTCATAAAGGAATGCTTTTAAGCATACTTATCTAGACATAAATGCATTACTCAAAAAATGTTCCACAGCTAAAAGTATAATAATTTTAAAACGGTTTGTCATACTTTTGCTAGAGCCTTTCTTTTTTTGATGTTAGATCTTGTAATTGACAAAACAGGCACTACTCTAGAGACCCTTGACTGAGTGCCATTCTTAGAAACTGCTGTCTCAGAGAAATGGAAAGAAGTGCGACTCATGTCATACTAATTTCCGTTGCTTCGATGTGTTTCACCTTCCTGCATTGTGTAATGCTGCCCAACAACTCCTTTGGAATGTGAAGATAAACCTTTCCTGCCATTGTCTATTAGAGAATCCGCCCCCTCCTATTGGATTTGTAGACACATTCCTCCACTGGAGGCAGAGGGCCTTGGTTTGGTGAATGAGGTGCAATTTCCATTGTCTGTTTGCTTTTGGATTGTATGCGAGTCTAGATGTTTTGATGCTGATTTATGTCCTCATCATTCTCACCTTCTCTCTTACAGAAAAATGTGAAGACCCTGGTGAGGCACCGGACCATAAAGTTAGCCTTCAGCCTACGAGGACGAAGGTTGAGCCTTCTGATACTTCTTTAAACTCTTCATTTTCTAACCTGTCGGGTCCCTCGGACCATGGAGGGACAGCAGGATTCACAGAGGACTTTGAAACAAAGCCCTGGACAGGGTTCCACATTGTCCTTTACTTGCTGGTTGTTAGTCTTAATCTTGCCTGTAGTGTGCTGTGAACAGTCCTTTACAACATTTCACCCTGAGCGACGAGAATGGGCCTTCAACCACCTGACAGTTCACAAGACGACAGGGGCACTTTACATTGGTGCTGTCAACCGAGTCTACAAGTTATCGGGCAACCTAACACTCCTAGTATCCCATGATACTGGTCCGGAAGATGACAACAAGGCCTGCTACCCTCCACTAATCGTTCAGCCTTGCACTGAACCACTGGTTTCTACCAACAACATCAACAAACTCTTACTCATTGACTACTCTCAGAATCGACTACTTGCCTGCGGAAGCCTCTACCAAGGTGTCTGCAAACTGCTACGGTTGGACGACCTCTTCATCTTGGTGGAGCCCTCTCACAAAAAGGAGCACTACCTTTCCAGTGTCAACCAGACGGGCACCATGTATGGAGTCATCGTGCCTTCGCAGGGCAAGGATGGGACCCTCTTCATTGGTACCGCTGTAGATGGGAAACAAGACTACTTTCCGACCATCTCCAGCCGGAAGCTTCCTCGTGACCCAGAGTCTTCGGCGATGCTGGACTATGAGCTACACACGGACTTTGTTTCATCGCTCATCAAGATCCCCTCCGACACCCTGGCTTTGGTCTCTCATTTTGACATTTACTACATCTATGGCTTTGCCAGTGGCAATTTTGTCTACTTTCTGACCGTGCAACCGGAAACACCTGAGAACAGCATGTCTTCCAGCGGGCCCTCAAATGACCTGTTTTACACCTCTCGAATCGTACGGCTCTGCAAAGATGACCACAAATTCCACTCCTATGTGTCGTTGCCTATCGGTTGTGTCCGAAACAGGGTTGAATACCGCCTTCTGCAAGCGGCCTACTTGGGCAAGCCTGGACGAGTGCTTGCGGCGTCCCTTAACATTAGTGCTCAGGATGATGTGCTCTTTGCTGTCTTTTCCAAAGGTCAAAAACAGTACCACCATCCACCTGATGACTCGGCCCTCTGCGTCTTCAGCATCCGAGACATCAATGCACGGATCAAGGAGCGTATGCAATCCTGCTATCAGGGAGAGGGAAACTTAGAGCTCAACTGGCTGTTGGGAAAGGATGTACCTTGTACCAAAGCGGTAAGACTTTTTGTTTTGTTTTGTTTTATTACTAGCCATAGCAACTAGCTTACTGATTAGCTTGCTAAACCAGCTTTTGTATGTGAAGCATTATTTTAGATATAGTATCTGAAACCCTAATCATGGAAGTTCTTTCCCAATTGTACTACTTTAATTTAACTTGTTGTGTGTATGGTTTAACAAATTGTACTACTTTAACTGAACTTTGTGAACACTGTGTGAATGGTTTATTTAAGAGCTTTATTTTGAGCTCTCTGACTTTGAATGATATTCTCTTAAAGCAATATACAATTTTTGCCCTCTCAGAAACTGATAGTTCCCATGCCTGCTTCTGCTCACTAGAAAACCACAGTAGATTGAAACAGTCAGATGGGGAATTGCTACTATTTTTATGTTTTCTTTGGAATGAAGATAGTATCTGCATCATAATGTTTATGTAGTTGGTTGTTGTTCTAACATATCCATATTTCATTCTTAAGGGTGTAACAGGATACTATCCAAGCAATCCTGTTGACCCCTCAACCTACAGGATTGAATGTCAGGCATGGTCAGGGTTAGTCTAAGCATGAAAGCACATCCCAACAAATCCAATGAAAGGAATTCTAGACTAATCCTTTCAACTGTTTTGGTAATTGTAAATAGTTTTTCAAAATATTCTTTATCCATCTGTAATTATGTCTAATTGTTTAGCATTGATAGGCTAAATGGCTAGATTAAAGTTGATGTAGGAGTCATGCCAAAGTCAAGTCAAGTCACCTTTATTTATATAGAACTTTTGACAATGCAGATTGTTTCAAAGCAGCCTTACAGTGACAACAAGAAAATAATGCAACAAAGTTTGTTTGAGCTGTACAGCAGCTCAAACTTAAGTAAGTTCAGTGTTGATATATTTCTGTTAAAAATTATTAATTTAGTTAATTTATCTATGCAGCAGCTCTGGAGAAAACAGTGATGTCATCGTCCAGCTCAGTTCAGTTCTCATACAATGGTGTCAATGCAGGCAGATCAGTAATATTGTTGAATATTAACCCCCGGTTTCACAAACCAGGCTTAAGATAGTTCTAGACTAAAATGCATGTTTCAACTGAAAGAAACTTGCACTGAGATATCTTAAAATATGTCAGTGCAATTGTTTTGTCTCAAGATGCACACCAGTAATATTTTTTTCTAAGACACATTTATAAAATTTACTTAAATGCCCTAATTGTACTAAGGCCTAATCCTGGCTTAGGCTAAGCCCTGTCTGCGAAACCGGGCCTGAGTGTCCCAGATTAAACAAGGCAGAGGCGACAGTGGCAAGGAAGCCATATTCAATCAGGTGACAGAATGGAGAAAAAACCTTGGGAGAAACCAGGCTTAGTTGGGGGACCAGTCCTCCTTTGGCCAAGGTGATAATATTCTTCTCCAAATTGAAGCACATTAAGTAGTTATAAGTCACTATGGTTAAATAGAGTGATTAGGATGGTTAGTTATGCATTTATTATTCAAGGTGATCATCTTTTCAGTTTTCTTTGTTCTTTACTTGCTTTACTTGCTCCCAAAAGACCATAGTCTCTGTTGTTTACCCTCTGATATAAACAAATTTTAATTAGAAGCACTTTTAATTCATATTTACATATTTTATGAATATATGTACATTTTTATTGCTGTCAGTGTTCTTTAGCATCTGTGTGCATGAAGTTTAAGAGAGAGTCTTAATGATAAACCACTGATACATGGTTTCCTCCAGGGTATCCTTTATTAGCTTCAGTAAATTCACCATTAGCATGATGTCAGAGGTGATTGTCACTCAGAGGAAAACATTATTGAGTGTCTGAGCAGGGTGGTCTTCATAGTAGCCGACTCCACTCTGGTCCCATTAAGGACCCTAGAGGATCCCCCGTCTGACCCCTGGGGGGCCGTCAATGGCTTATGATGTCAGCCAGCCCTCCTCTGTGTTTTTCTAGGCCTCATTAAAAACATTGCACTAGAAACCTCCTGCGTCTTATCTCCTGGTCCTAGAGGAATGTGTCAGGATTGACTGAGGAGAAGGTCTGGGATATAAAATCATGAGGATATATGTACTGTAAAAACTCAATACTGTTCAATAAATCTATGGTGTTATGCAGGTAAATCTGCACAATTTGCATAGTGAAGTCTGTGAACCCACACTAATCAAATGCCAAAACTAACCACCCTCTTGCTGCCACCAAGCTTTTTTTTACTCCCTTTTCAAGACCAGTAGGAGTAAGAAAATATTTTTACAGTGAAATAATACTCCTTAGACTTTTTCGTTTGCTATTAAAGCTTATTTTACCTAAAACATACTGCTAGAACTCCCCAACCATGATGTTTTTGTTTAATTTCCTTTCAGTTATTTCAGGCTATTTTTGATCACTGGAAACATGGCCTCTGTGCAGCCTTCAGGCTACTTTCTTCAGCTCCAGTGCCTCTGCTGAATCACAGAGAAAGTGAAACTAAGAAACCGAGGGTGAGAGGAGGAAGAAGAGAGTTCATAAGCCGAGAAGGCAGAATGAAAGATTTATCACAGAGCCCAGCTTGGAACTGTCTTCCTGCCTGGCCAACCTGCTCGCTGCTTCACATCCAGCCCTTTGATGCTATTCACTCATTCAGCCGGTGTTACGTTTCATCAGGCTGCCTGATAAAGCCTATCGCCGTGCCAGTTTGAGCAGTGATCTAAGGACACTCTATTGATCAGGTGGATTCTAAAGGAACGACCCGTGTCCTGATTTGTGTATGGAACAATAACCCCTTACCCAAAACAGCACGGGAAATGGGTGATGAGCATGAGGGTTGGTATGTGCATATCAGGCACTGAGGGCTGGCGTGTGAATATCATGTACTTTAGGTTTCATAGCAAAGAGCCCAAGGGAGACAAAACTTGACACTTAATGTTCAAAAGCTCACACTCTGTCAGTAGAGTGTGTATGAGGAGAACTGTTTCATTGTAAAAAATATTTTCATACTTCTGAAAAGGGGGTAAAAAACCTTTACAATGCTAATCATGTTTTATTTTATTTTAATTAATTAATTAATTTTTATCTTATTTAATTATTTATTTTTATTTTTATTTATTTTTTAATGGCCCCGGTACTATCTTTGCCAGATTTCAATGTTATTTAAATGTAAGACTGGCAAACAGTTACGGAAATTTGGTCTTTCCCTTTGAAGTATATAAGATGTAGAATGACTCCTTTGCTGTACATTAGCATAGGACTAGAACATAGCTGCCCGAGGGCACTACCAAGATGAACGCAGAGTGGAATGACTTTCTTAAAAAAGGACTTTTCATACAAACACATTTAAATCATGTAGTCAAATGCCAACTGTTTTTGAAGAACAGATCTAGGCAGCTATTTTTAGATTCGAATATAAAAGAAAACACGATGAAGAAGGGCTGGAACAATATCTGCAGAGTACGAGGCATTTACATCCCTGCTTTATTGCCGTCCCCCAGCTTGTGAAGGGCTGGGAGGCAGTAAAGATTTTATAGCATGAGCCTGTAGTCGACCAGGCTGATATTAAAGGGCTGTGGAGTGTGGGGGACGAGCAGTGCTGTGTTCAGCATCATGACCGAGCACACAGTATCCATCCCTCTTACTCTACATGGCACTTTGAGGCCAGTGTCAGTCACAAACTCCGATGACCTGAATCTAAACGCCACCGAGTGTTGTAACTCGCCGCCCCAACCCAAATGGGGATTGATAGTGGCCCATGCCTGCATGCGACATGAAAAATGGGCCATAGACCCTCCCATTAGATTGTAAATGTTTACAAGCTTCAATCTCTTTAGTTTAAGTTGGTGTGTATGCGTGTGTCTGAGAGAGAGGAGGAGATGCGAGGGGAGAGCAATAGAGACAGAGCGAAGGAAAAATATGGGTGTTTCATCTGGCCCTTTTAGGACCTGTGGACGCACATTTCACACTCTGATATTTCACACTACTGGATGTACATCGATAACCGGAGGATTCTGTCATTTTTTTTCAAGTCATTTCCAACACAGTCTCAGATCTTAAACGATCTATTGTGTTTAGCAGCATTCTGTATTGGAAAAGACATTGGTGGAAGCCACATTTTGAACTAGTGATAACCGCGATACAAAGTCGGTACTGAAATTTAAAAAAATGTGACGCTTTGAGCGCTGTTGAGCGGATTCGTAAACACCTCTGATTGGCCTTTGTGTTCACGCGCTCATCAGATATGTTTGTGATTGGCTACAATGATCAACGCACGGGAGCATTTGAAAGCACAAGGAAGTGTTTGAATTTGAAAGCGTTTTGAAAGCTGGAGCGTTTGAAAGCAGGCGTCTATCAGGGGAATGGTCCGCTGATAGACGCCTGCTTTCAAACGCTCTTGTGTGTATTTGTGTAAGTGCTTGATGATAAGCATTATTGATGTCTATTTACAATGTTTTTGAAGTGTTGATCATTGTAGCCAATCACAGACGTCTGTTGAGCACGTGAACACAATGGCCAATCAGAGGTGCTCAAAGCGTCACATTTTTGAAAATTTCAAAAAACTTTTTTTTGAATAAAATGGCAAAACTATTTCAGTAGCTAGCATTTTAATAGCTTTTTAGCATTTTAATATATATATATATATATATACACACACATATCTATATATATTTTTGGTGATATATTATGTATAAAGTGAACATGATTTCACCAAATATCATCTTTGTTGATCATGGAACAACATTCCAATAAACTAATCAGATTTGAGAGACAAGTTTACAGTTTATGTCAAGTTTAGGCTTACAACCAGAGTTAGGTGCTTCTACAACAGTGTTATTCACCTATCATTTCACTCTGATTTTAGCGATATGTTATGGGTAGGGTTATGTTTAGGGGTAGTGATAGGGTTAGGACACAATTTTCAGACAGGAATGTTGTTCCAGGATCAACAAAATATGTTGAAAACCCTATCACTCAAATCAGAGGGAATTGTTAGGTAAATAACTCTGATGTAAAAAAAAAAAAAAAAAAAGGATAAAAGTTAAAATTTGCCTACTTTTATTAAAAACCAACCCCTGCAACATAGAAGTTATAGAAACACTTGACTAGATAATTTAAATCAGAATTAGAGACTGTGTGCTTATGGTTTCAGCCCCAGTCTCGTCTGTATAGGTGTTGCTTTTCTGCTGGTGTTGTGTGTAAGTGTGTGTGAATGTACTTTCGTCCCCAGCTGGGGTGAGCTACACTATTCTCATAGCACAGGGTAATGAGGCAGTCAGGGAGCCCGGCAGGACTCACCAGAGCAGAGCGGGAACATGTCTTCCCAGCTGAACAGAAAACCAAGCGTCTGGCTTGGGAAACCACACTCAATGGTCCAGTTACTGTCTCCCCTCAGAAACTGAACAAGAGTCCGTATTCTTTGGCCTTCACTGCAAACCCAAATCAGTTTATATCATCAGTTTATAGTGTGATACTCTAGTAAAACTGAATCCCACGGTCACAGAAACCCCTGAAATGACAAGGGATTTTCGAAAAGTTTTCACAACATCTTCTGAACAAAATTGTTCAAAAATTTGGGGTCAGTAAGATTTTTTAAAATGTTTTTGAAAGGAGTTTAATTAAAAATACATTGAAATAGAAAATGGTTATTTTAAAATTTATATCTTTGATGGCACAGCTGAATTTTCAGCATCATTACTCCAGTCTTTAGTGTCATATGATCCTTCAGAAATTGTTCTAATATGTTGATTTGGTGCTCAAGAAACATTTCTTCTTATTATTAACGTTAAAAACTGTGCCACTTAATATTTTTGTGGAAACTGTGACACTTTTTTCTTTAATTGCTAGAAATTGTGGGTTTGGGGGGGGGGGGGCCAGGTACCCGTGGGTGGGGAACTCCTGGGCGGGCTTCCAGGATTGTCAGAGCCTGTTACGTCTCCAGACCCTCCATGGCCAATATTTTTTTTTTTACAATTATTTTACCGTAATCATGAATATCTGCATTCATTTTTTAGCATGTGGAAAGTAAAAAAAAAAAAAATCAGTATATTTCATCCAGCATTTTGTTATAATAGAGTTTGTACTGATCCATTTTTTTTAAAACTCTTTTTGATTTATTTTTTGGACTAAAATTGACCTTTAGTGTTGCCTGATCCATTTCTTATCTTCACTAGACAACAAAACAGATGATGCTGGATCGGTGAATGTGATTTGTGCTTCCCTGTATTAAAATCAGTGCAACCTTTTCACCCTCCTACTGAAGTCTGTATAAACAACCAAACTGACCTTGACTTTTTGAATCCAAGCAAACTGCTGACTCTCGGTTGACCTTTCTCCTCCTATAGCCTGTCCCTATTGATGACTCCTTCTGCGGTTTGGACATCAACCAGCCCCTTGGCGGCTCTCAGCTGGTGACCGGACACACGCTTTATACGGAAAGCCGGGATCGCATGACCTCGGTGACCTCCTACGTCTATAATGGCTACTGCGTGGCTTTTGTTGGCACCAAGAGTGGACGTCTGAAAAAGGTGAGTCTTGAGCGCAGGAGTATTTCCTCAGCAGTGGACTGAATGTTGCGCCTCTGAGAAGCTGAGATGTTTACAGAGTTGGACATGTTTGAGTTAAATGGAGAAGTTCTAGACCTGTAACTTAAGATACAAGCAAACGTTTCTGTTCACAAACAGCGTGTCACGTTAGTTATTAATGGTGTCTTCTGGAGCACTACTTTGAACTGCTCTACTGGCCTCATTTAAAAGTATAGATGGAAAAGAGGGAACCAGAAACTTTTCACCTAAATATTTAATATCTTTTTGTAGGATTCTTCTGGTTTTGTTCACTTTCCCATCCATAATGGGCAGCTTAAAGCGACCTCAGGGGTTCCTGTGCCTCCCGAGTCTATTAATTTTAATAGAATGTCTTCTCAGCCAAACCCAAGGAAAGGATGTTAGACACAAGAGCCAAATGCCATTAAGAGTATATAGGGTTATCAGATTCGTAATTATAATCTTTCAGATAAAGAGCATGAAGATAATTTGGTGTTAAACATACCTTTTGGTTGGTAATAGTAGAGTGATAGACAAGAAACCATCACTCAACTTCTATCAGTCAACATGAACGCCATTTGCTTACCCATTTGATTTGCTATATGAATGTGGAACAGAGTATTTAACAAGAATCAGATGTAGTAGTCGGTGTTAGCCTGTGTTAAATACTGTGCTAACTATTGACACGATTTTAGACAGGCTGTGTTACATACAGTACAACATAAGCCTAAAACAATAACTTTTTAACTAATTGGTTATATTTATTTCCACTCTAAAGGTGCTTTCGCAACAGAGGAACATTTTAATAGTTCCTATAACTATATAACTATACTTGCTTTTTGGCTTGTTCCCAACTCAGGTACGATTTTAGTAATAGGAACTCCTTTTGGGGGGACTAAATTAGCTCCTGCTTCAGAGTATGGTCTAACCCAGCACAATAGGAACTACCAGTGACGTAAGTGAACGTTGATTGGTTGAATGCATGTGAAACAGCATTTTTAAAAAGCTGTGTAAACACCGTTTATAGACCTTATGTAGCTCTGCCCCTTTTCAGCTCTGCGCTCGTTGTCTTTTGTCCCATATATTTAATCCACGAACATGGAAAACAACTCTAGATGGACCGACGCTGAAGTCCAGGCACTTCTAAACCTTTACGCTAAGGAGGAAATCCAACATGACTTTGAAGGGACCAAGCGAAATATGATTAGGTATTTCTGCTCAGCTAGCGACATTGGGCATCAACCACATGGCAAACGCTAAAACACTTTTTCGCATACAGTTACTTTCTTTGTATAACAGTTTTATCTAATAGTGTATTACAGGGGTCGGCAATTAAGTTTGGCGTCGGGCCAAAAAAAACTTTCCCCACTAGATGGCGGGCCAGAACATAGTCAAAGGATAATTTAAGAAATTAATTGATGAAAAATGCAACTAGAATTGCCTGTGACAGGCTGTTACAGTGTCTTTTGTAACTGATAGTGAGCTGTTACTCTGTGTTAAATCCTTTAGTAGGACAGTCATTAACAAAAAGTCACATTTGTGTGTCGGTGTCCGTGTTTTACACTGGATAAATTAATACAGCAGAGTAGTGACATGTAACCTGCATCTTCATTCACCAACTTGCAACACAGACCGCCTTGCTAAAACACGGAATGGATAAAAATAACTTGAATTAGCCCATTAATGTTTGAGTCATGCTCTTAACGAACTATGTTTTATTTCCTCTTTCCATATTGTGAATAAAAATGAGTATCATTTTAATTTGCTTGTTACACAATGGATCCTAACTTATTGTAATAATTATTTGTGCCTACTTTTACACTCAGAATTACTCCTTGGCACCCTCACGTACTAAACTGCATTTTTTTAAATTGTTTGCCTGCTGGAGGTACGCTATTACGTCGTATGCAGAGTAATGGTAACGTTTAAGATAGCTGGTGAGAGAAACTGGCACTATCAAAGAGTCTAAAGAGGAAAATTGACAGCGAAAATAGGGCATACAAAGAAGAATGGAAAGACATCTATGCGTTCTTACCTAGTTTTGTGAATGCAAAGCCGGTGTGTCTTATCTGCAATGAAGTTGTCGCTGTTTGCAAAGAATATAATATTAGGGGCCGTTCACATGTCGTGTGCGTGGAAAGCGCGGCTGCACCGCTTTCTCCTCTTTCCCAAAGTGCTTGTGCTTCCGTGGCTTCTGTCGTTGCTATGCAACCATGAACTGCTCAGAACCAGCCGAATGCGTATCAATAGTACGCGGGTGTAATCTCGTAGAATATATACGCCAGAATCAGTTTTGGTGTGCATATGATACAGTTTTTCACGTGCATATGATACGCACTTTATGGCGTGCATATAATACGCTTGGTAGTCTTGGGTAGGATTAGTGGTGTGGGGTTCGCGCCTATTGTATGCCATAAAGTGCGTATCATACGCATGCGAAAAACTGCGCATCAAATGCAACTGATTTTGACGTATATATTCTATGAGATTACACGCGCGTACTATTGATATCTCATGAGAATCTAGCTGCGGGCGCGGGCCAAATATTACTGTTGGCGGGCCAGTTTTGGCCCGCGGGACACCTATTGCCACTGGTGTATTAGATAGGATTATTCAACGGATCGTAAACTAATGAAGTTGTTTTATTTTTATTTTGATGGTGGGGAGAATGGCAGAGCATGAGCACACAGTGCTCCCATTCTCCCCGCCATCAAAATAAAAGTCCTGCTCAACAATCAGAGCAGCCAGACATAAGTGAAGGCATACGTCACTTCAGAGTTCTTACTGCCGGTACGAATGCAAAAAGGAAAATATGGCTCTAGGGGAAAATTTTGTTCTCGGGGGACTGCCCTGGTGTTCCTATAACTACATGGTGCGAAAGCCCCTTAGTTTTCATTTTAATTTTAGCTTAAAGCTTTTTTGGTTAAAAATGATCCAAAATATTTTTGAGCAAGTACATAACCAGCCAGTGTTCAAAACTATCTTCTTACCTTAGCCCGATTCACAACGGTAAGCTTGTAATAATGTTTTCTAATAAGACATGTTACTGACATTTTCCGGGGAAAATTCTTATTTTGGTCATATTTCCATGACGTAGAATCTGTGATTCCGAAGAACAGTATCCATACCGATATCCACACCAAACATTAGATTCATCTGCGTTGAGGAGCCGTGCCGATGCACAACCCACGTAAAGATGATAATTCTGCAAATAACTGCAATTGCAGGTTTCAAACAGAGATGGCGACGAAGAGGCAAAACTTATGGACTGCAGCTTTAAGTTTTAATATTTTGTCATTTTTAAAAATATTTCTGTATAATGTTATTTTATTTCAGTTTTTGTTTTAATAATTTTAGTACTTAAACTTATTAATTTCAGTTATCTGCCAATACAAAATTTCTAATTTAATGTTTCTAAGTATAATTTTTTGTACATTTTATGTACATCTAATATTTAGCTTTTATTTCAGCTTTATTTTTATTACTGAAAATGATTTAATACTTTTAGATTAACAATAACAACGCTAATATACAGTAAACATGTACTGAATTAAGCACAATAAGACCAGAAATGTGTTTTGAGAAAATAATTGGAGTCTATTTTGATTCATGTTGACTTTACAGATCTATTTATGCGGTTCAAAATGTTTGCCCTTTATTCAGCAGCCAGTTCAGTAAGTGTTGACATGTTAGCATGTGGCTAATGGAGCTGCTGTGGTTGGTAACAAGATGAGACTACCTGCAATGCGCAATTATGAAGATGACTAGGGGTCTGTCAGCTGCTTTTGGGACTCATACCCCCTTTGGGACACGACAGTGTTGAGTGACAGGTTAGGCCCTGTTTGATGAGCAGGAACAGGCATGCCCACCTCCTGTCCTCACCCCACAGCAGCTGAAGGAGACACCAAAGGGATGAAGACAGAGAAAGACCTGCTCTACAAACGCTGGGTTTGTCCCTCATTCCCACCTGCCCCCCCTACAAACACAGACAAATAACAGCTGCCTTCCCAGACGCCAGGGAGAACGGACAATGTCAAAGAGTCAAACCGAGTGTTTGTTTCATGCCGGTAGCACGGCAACGTCCAAATTGTGTTTTGCGCCTTGATTAATTAATTCATAATTGAATCAGCACCGCAATCAGGAAGTGGCATCGGAGGCATTCGCTCTCTGTAATCCTCTTGTTTTAGTGGCTTATTAATTAATGTTATTTTTTTCTCCTCTTGGTTGGTACAATTAAATTAGGCCAACAGCGCTGTACTCTTAGAAGTGCTGCCGCTGCATGTTTGTCTAGCCTCAAGCTTGCTGTAGAGAGCGTATTATCGCCGCCCTGGTGGCCATAGAGGGAAATGACACGTACAGATATGGTGGAATTAGGGAGGCATTACCCTAGATGGAAATTCTGACTATCTTGCGATAGTCTCTGTAAACCCTGAGGATTTGGTCACATCTGCACAGGGCGTAACAGTGTCGGAGGAAAAGGATGAGACAGTCTTATGAGAGCTTGTGTGTTTTGGAAAGGTTAGAGAGCTATCGCAGCCCCAAAAACTGTGTCTTTTGGAGAATACACAAACGAGCCCAGAGAACTCAGGAAGCTGGTGTTTGTGAGATACTTTGTTTTTTTTGTCCATGAGCCTTTGCCTCGCTGTGCAACTCAGGCTGTGTTCCAGCTAGGGCTGGATACTATTTTGATAATATTCACCATATATTCTCTATTCTTTTGCTGGTCGTATAAAATTAAGCAGCATCACGGATAATGTGATTATTTAAATGTCCTTTTTATTTGGCCATGAAGATTCCTAATGTCTCCAGATTTGCCAGTATGAAAGTGTTAAAGGGTTAGTTCACCCAAAAATGAAAATTCTGTCATTTATTACTCACCCTCATGTCGTTCTACACCCGTAAGACCTTCATTCATCTTCGGAACACAAATTAAGATATTTTTGATGAAATTCGATCGCTCAGTGAGGCCTCCATTGACAGCAAGTTAATGTACACTTTCAAACGCCCAGAAAGCTACTAAAGACATATTTAAAACAGTTCATGTCACTACACTAAGTGACAAGAATAGTTTTTGTGCTGCAAAAAAAAAAAAAAAAAAGACTTTATTCAACAATATCTAGTAATGGGCGATTCCAAAACACTGCTTCATGAAGCTTCAAAGCTTTGTGAATCTTTTGTTTCGAATCAGTGGTTCGGAGCGTGTATCAAACTGCCAAAGTCACGTGAACCATTGAAATTTCGAAACACTTATGATGTAACGAAGCCTTGTTTACTGAAATCACGTGACTTTGGCAGTTTGATACACGCTCTGAACCACTGATTCGAAACAAAAGATACAAAGCTTCTTGAAGCAGTGTTTTGAAATTGGCCATAACTAGATATTGTTGAATAAAGTCATTACTTCGCTTCATTAAGGTTGAACCACTGTAGTCAAATTAACTGTTTTAAACATGTCTTTAGTAGCTTTCTGGGCATTTGAAAGTGTAAATTAACTTGCCGTCAATGGAGGCCTCACTGAGCCATCGGATTTTATCAAAAATATCTTAATTTGTGTTCTGAAGATGAACGAAGGTCTTATGGGTGTGGACTGACATGAGGGTGAGTAATTAATGACAGAATTTTCATTTTTGGGTGAACTAACCCTTTAAGACATGTTTTAATAGCACATATGATTTTTAGCAGAAGCAAAACTGGCATTGGAGTGTGTAGCTCAATTCATTCAAATTAATCAACTGTCCATTTAACGAGTCAAAGCACTGTTTTAATGATTTGCTTGCATCTCCTTGTGGCATTTTCACATATTAAATGTCTTAGTAAAATGTAAATATTGAAACATTTTATTACTATGTATTGTTGTATTGGTGCATATAAAATATTATTTTACTAATTTCAATATGTATTTATTTGTAAATAATGGTATTTTTTTTTTGTTTTACAATTTTTGAAAGAAAATTTCCATTTTTAGCTCTATGGCATGGCCCTAGTTGCACTCATGTTGATGTTAACTTATAGACTGACAGGATTTTGATGCTCTGTAGGTGATATATTGTCGCACAGGGGTGAGTGGTTGTGCCTCATCCTTTGAAGAATGGAGTCAGTCGCATGATCTGCCTATTCCTGCCCTCCACCTGCAAGAGGAGGGGGAGGGAAAGAGAGAAAGAGGGAAAAAGCGTAGCACAGTGGCAGCAAGAGAAGGGAAGAGACTGATGAAATGTGAAATTTAGCTCAGCTGAAGAAACCGGGCTTGCACTGCTGCTTGTAATTGGATTGGCTCCTTTCCCAAAGAGCAAACCCACCACTCTCTATTGCCACTTTCTCTTTTTCTCTCTCTCCCTCCCTCTCGCTCTCTCTCGCACACATACACCAATTCCCCATTCAATCGACACAGTCCCCTGCTGTACCCTTCCTTGCTCCAAGCAGAAGTTCCATGCTGGTTGAGCTCTCTCTCTCATCATTCTCTCTCTCTGTATCCTGGAAAAGCAGATACAGGCGACTCTTGCAGCATTGGCTCTTGTAGCTGGACACACAAGTTGAGGAAAAAGCCCATTGAATGAATTAATGAAAGCAGACCCTGTGCAGACCCACAGTGATATTGTCCTCATTTCAGCAAGCGATTAAACAGTTGTAGCATTAGTCATTTTCACAATCCCTTTCTGAAATGTTGTCCCACTGTTTTAAGTAGCGAAATATTGGATAGTGTTGAATGTAAGCAACATTTACAGACATCCACTGGACTCCGAGATTAATTAATAGTATGCAGGATTCGTGAAACGCTGTAATCATTATGATCTGATGCCATCACTATACCATGGTATTTCCATTGTACTTTTCTGTAAGTAAAAAGTATTTTCTCATATAGTCACTGCTATATTGTGCTGTTCCTCTTTTTGCTGTCAGAAAATGTACCGTTGTGTGTGTACTGTTATAGGTGCTCGACCTTACCCCGGTGGCAGTGCCCTCTGAGCTGATGGGTGGCAGAGCAGTGATTCTGTTCACCTCAGCAGGATTTTGGCAGAAAAGGGTGGCAAGGACAGCAGAATGAAAATCAGTTGCATTTAACGTCCTATTCAGCCTTTTTATTTAGAGGTCATGATAGCATCTGATTTAAGTAAGCGTGTGAATTTATATTCAGAGGGAAAACATGCAGTTCTAATACTTACTTAACATTTAAATTAATATTACAGTGTATGCATCTTATTTGTAAGCAGATAAGTTATACATATTTGCTATTGAAAATATCAGCCTCTGTTAGCAGTATTGCGTCAGATTAATTATAGGGCGTGAAGTTAAGTTTATATTGTGCTTTAAGTGCAAATCTCAAGGGAGAGTGCGGGCTTCCTGAGAGGAGGGGGAATACGTTAGGAGTGATCAGCCCCTGAGGGTTGCTTTTTTCTTTGATATTGTTTGAGAGGAAAAGACCGCATGCTAAAATTAGATCTTTAAAGTTATCCCACTGGGAGATTAGCGCTGATTTGAGATGGTCACACGATCTGAACTACATTAATCCAATCAGTGCGCAGGCATCGTGAACTGTGGGACTGAAGGAAACGGTGTGACTCAGGTTTACTAAAAAAAAAAAAGTCAATTGAAAAGAGCACCTGGGCTAATTATACACGCCCCCATTAGACATACTTCTATTTCTAATTGGTGGTAAAATAAGTACTGTGATGTGAGGAGTTTGCATGACCTACATGGTAATTCCACTCATGTAAAAATCCCTAAAGGGAAACGATTCTGTCTGCATTATGTAGTGTTGGGGAAGCTACTTTGAAACTTAGTTTTCCAAGCCACAAGCTACTCGCAATTTAAAGTAGATAAACAACAGTCAGGCTGCTCTTTAAAAATATAGCAAATATAGCTAAAAAAGTAGGCATTTAATCAAATATCCGATTATATAATTTATTTGTAAATCAATCAGAGCATTAAATTACAATAAATTTACAGTAAACGCAAATAATAAAACTAGAAAACACAAATTTTAGTTCTGTTAAATTGATTAATCGCGATTAATCGCATCTAACAAGTTTATACATATATATATATATATATATATATATATATATATATATACACTATAAAAAAAACAGTAATATTGTGAAATATTATTACAATTTAAAATAACTGTTTTCTGTTTGAATATATTTTATAAAGTAATTTATTCTTGTGTTGGCAAAACTGAATTTTCAGCATCATTACTCCAGTCTTTAGTGTCACATGATCCTTCAGAAATCATTCTAATATGCTGATTTGCTGCTCAAGAAACATTTATGATTATTATCAATGTTGAAAACAGTTGTGTACTTTTTTTTCAGGATTCCTTGATGAATAGAAAGTTCAAAAGAACAGCATTTATCTGAAATACAAAGCTTTTGTAACATTATACACTACCGTTCAAAAGTTTGGGGTCAGTAAGAATTTTTATTTTTATTTTTTTGAAAAGAAATTAAAGAAATTAATACTTTTATTCAGCAAGGATGCATTAAATCGATCAAAAGTGACAGTAAAGACATTTATAATGTTACAAAAGATTATATTTCAAATAAATGCTGTTCTTTTGAACTTTCTATTCATCAAAGAATCCTGAACAAAAAATATTGTACACAAATATTTTGTACAATTGTACACAATAAATGTTTCTTGAGCAGCAGATCAGCATATTAGAATGATTTCTGAAGGATCATGTGACACTGAAGACTGGAGTAATGATGCTGAAAATTCAGCTTTGATCACAGGAATAAATTACTTTATAAAATATATTCAAACAGAAAACAGTTATTTTAAATTGTAATAATATTTCACAATATTACTGTTTTTACTGTATTTTTAATTAAATGCAGCCTTGGTGAGCAGACGAAACTTCTTTTAAAAACATTAAAAATCTTACCGTGTCAAACATATTAACCGATTCAGTAAAATGAATCAGACTTTTGACCTCTACAACTGAGTGAGCAAGAACAATTTAGAAGAGCGCGTTTGGTTATTTCCATGGTTTGTGTGACTTTAAAGCTTTATTCACAATACAAAAACCAGCAGTTGCTGGAGAAACTAACTGACTATACCATTTTAAAAACAGCTGCACTATTATTGTTTTCCATGAGAAATGTAGTTATTAGCATCGCTACTTTTAGCTAGCTTCTCCCCAACACTGTTTCTGTATGATGTTTCTGGCGGCATTAACATCTGAGACACAAACAGCGCTGTGGGCATGCATGACCAAACTGATTCCTGTCATCTTGCTTCGTTAGTTAATCAGCATTTGGTTTGGACTGTGTTCCGACAGGGCTTGGAAGAACGGTTCAGGTGGCTTCCTTCTGGCAGCCAGTTGAGGCCCTAATTGGACAAATGTCTCATTGAACTGGTTAAGTGAGTTTCTGGGCACCCATCCCACTCTCCTTGACACTGACATCATAGCTGACATGGTGGATGTGTTCAGGACTAGAGCAGGGACGCAGCCGTGATCTGCAGCTGACTGCGACACATGAAAGAAACTGCAGTTTAGTGGACTTAGCATGCAGCTGTGTCCGCTAGTTAGCTCAACCTCGATTGGTTGTGTCCCAGAAACACCTTTATTTTGTTCTGAGCATCCCTAGTGGTCAAAGATGCTGTCTGATGTGCTAGTTGCTTTGATGAGCTGGGAAACAGCTGGGTTGGTGGCTATAAAGGGATAGTTCACCCAAAAATGAAAATTCTGTCATCATTTACTCACCCTTAAGGTTCCAAAACTGTATAAATGTCTTCTGTTGAACACAAAGTAAGATATTTTGAAGAATGAACAGTTGTGGAGCACCATTGACTTCCATAGCATTCTTCAAAATACCTTCCTTTGTGTACAACAGAACAAAGACAGCTTATACAGGTTTGGAACAACCAATGAGTGAGTAAATGATGACAGAATTTTCATTTTTGGGTGAACTATCCTTTAATGTGTTTAGCTGTCCCAGCCTGTAGCCTCCTGATTCTACCGTGTTGTCTCTTGGATTTGGTCCGTAATGAGCCGTGGCTGAAGACGTGCTATATTGTCTGGGGAACACGGCAGGAAAGAGAGTTGGAAATGGTGAAGGGGAGAAGAAAAGCTTGAACATGTAATATGTTTTCCAGCACTTCTGTAGCTACTTTAGAATAAAACCATGTCCGTCTCATGAGAATACACACAAAACTAGCATATGCTCACTGAAATGTAGCGGTATGCATTTTTAAAGATCCCATGAAATGGCTTGACACAGTTTTCTTTTCTATGTTGGCGTGTTTCTTTTTTAAAATCTTTTGTTAACGTCACACTCGTGAAGCATGACTTGCTACTTGCTATTGCTAAAAACTAAAAGTGTTATTTAAAGGTAATGTTTGGAGTACACTAGCAAATAGATATCTCAAAAGTAAAGGTGTGGTCATATTTACAGTTGTTCAGGAATTTCTCAGCAGAAATCTAGTCATTTTAATAGGAATCCACACGAGAGCAAAAGATTTCCCAATACAGATTTTGCAGTTGGTCACATGGGTTTGTCACGTAAACCAATAGAAAGCTGCTTGGTTTGAAGGGGACTTCTGTGTGAGCAGTGCTTCTTACAATGGACCATTTTTGCCCGTGAAATTTCACTAAAATTTCACCAATTTAACACACATTGGCTAAAAACCATGCACAAAACTCTGATGTTTATTTCATCTTTTATAGAATCTTTCCTCTCTCTCCAGATGTCTACACCAATCTCTCCTTAGAGAGATAGGCAGAGATGATTTTTACTTTATCATAAACTTAATGAGTCATTTAGAAACAGCCTGTCAGTGGCAAAAACGCTCACTAGACTTTGCTCCGCTAAGCAAAACCTGCCCGGCAGTTATGTGTTAATTTGTTTTTTCAAGGTCAAGGGGGCATCCTGCACATTGGTTTTTTTTCATACTGGTGGCATTTTCTCAACATACTGCAACACTACAACAAATTCTGCTGTTGTGCGGCAACACAAATTGGTGTATCTGCAATGTTGTCGGCTGAGGTTATACTTTTCTCCTGCTGTTCCATAATTACTTGAATTGAGTGCTTTTTGTAAAAGCCAAGCTTTTCTTGTTTTAATTTTATATTTAGTGTGGTGTATTGTTATCCTTGATTTTCTGGTTCCAGGGAATTTTAAAATCAGCCACCGAGGACAATACAGTATCTGTTGCCAGATACAAACAGCCAAGAGATGCATTTGTTTAAATGTTCCTCTTGGTTTCAGTGTTGTAAGGAAGCTTCAATTATATTGAACACAAATGAACAAAACAATAGAACATGCGTTTCAATCATCATTACAATTTCTCACTCCTCTTTCAATTTCATGTTGAATTAGCATCAATCTGCCTGTAAATTGAATGCTTTGTCTTTTTCCATCTGTCTCATATCACTGTAGTGACTTTATTATATATATACAGTCAAACCAAAAATTATTCAGACATTTTTTATGCTTTTGATAAACTACATATTTGATACAGTAAACTGTGACATATTATACCCAAAAATTATTCATACAGTGAACTGCCAGTAAAACTGATAAAAAAAAATTTAGAACCAAAAAATATTCATACTCTTTGACCTGACCATGTTTTGCTTAAGTGTTATCTGACATAATTATTTTTTTCTGACACAGTTTATTTCTGAGATCTTGTCATATTTTATTATGAATTTGAATAAACTGAATTAATGAATGAAATGTTTAAGGTATCTGAATGAATTTTGGTTTGACTGTGTGTGTGTGTGTGTGTGTGTGTGTGTGTATGTATATATGTATATATATATATATATATGTGTATATATATATATATATATATTCAATTTAAGAGTTTTAGACCCTGTTTTGTAGCCTATTTGTAAAAAGTGACAGTAATATCACATTTTAAACTAATATTTTTAGACATTTTGTAGTCGTGAAGCAGTTTTATCAGCAGATGCGTCCTGATAGATTACAGTAATCATTATTTTGCGCTGTGATTGCAGATGGTGTTGCACCCTCAGTGCCACCTTGCTAACTCTCAGTGAGATTGCGAGCAATCTTCCTAATCATGTTACTGTACACTGGGCAATTCAACTTCAATTTGCCTCCTGCCAATAGTGGGAGACTCTGATTGGCTGTTGAAATTAGGAGCTGCGAGAGCACATATTGAAGATTGGCTTGCCCTGATTTTCCGAAGGGCCTGTTCTTAGACAAGTTGGTGTTTGAAATATCACAATGGCAGAATAGCCTTTTAGTATTATTCTTGTATTTGAATGTTAAGAATCCTCTAATTTATTGTTTAAAATCATAATAATAGTGATAATTGATATCTGTGCTACTAAACTTGTGTATGTGTTTGGTTAGCAGTGCTGAATCTTTAGACTCAGTATGAAGTTTTTGGTGCCATGACCCCTAGTTGACCTGTCCGACTGAAGCAGAGGAGACAAAAAGATAGCAAGTGACTTCATTCTGCTATTCAGAGCAAGCCTCACAGTTCTTTAGGAGTGATCTCAAGCTTTCCTGGGCTGGCTCAGGACTGAAGCGCAGCTAAAGAGTCAAAGGCTGAGTGATAGAGGGACCCTGCTGTTCCTTTCACTCATCAAACACACTTCCACACAAAGACACACACACACACACACACATACACACACACTCCTGCCCCCAGACCTCTTCCACTTATCTTCTTGGCACGGTCTTCAGTCGGCCTTCTGTCCGCATACAGTCGTGTGTCCGAGCCTTATGTGTGTGAGAGCTGAGTACCGGCCAGCTGTCTTCCTTTCGCTTTTTGTGCCTCTGTAAGCACGTCCTTCGTCTTCTCTCTTTTCTGCGTCTCTCTGTTTTTGTCTCTCTCACACTGTCTTTCTTGCTAGTCCATTACATTACCATTAGACAGCCCACCCTGCAGTGATCTCATTACTGACACACACACCTACTCACACTCTCTCTCTCCTTTCTTTCACTCTTTTTTCTTTCTTGTCATCTTTCGTTTCTCTCTCTCGCTCTTTATTTTGTGAGATTCTGCTTTTTTTCTCTGTGAATTATCGCTTTTTTGTAGTCTCTCTGTTCTTTGTTTCTCCGTTCGCTCTCTTTGCCACTGCTTTAAATTTGCTTCCAAGCCATGTTTTTGTACTTTGTGCTGTTAAAGAGGCATTTTAAATCTCTGTGGACACTCTCTTAAAGTAATATTTTTCCCAAAAATGAAATTCTGTCATCATTTACTCACCCTCATGTTGTTTCAAACCCAAATGACTTTCTTTCGTCCGGAACACAAATGGGGAGTTTTAATGAGTTGCTTTTTTCCATTGAATTACAATAAATGAGATGCTCAAGCTGAGAAAAGTACATAAAACTATCATAAAAATTGTTCTTTTAACTATTCCAAGTCTTCTTAAAAGTTTTGTGTGAGAAACAGACCAAAAATAAAGCTGCTATTCACTAAAAATCTCAAAAACCTCGACTGGAAAATTCATTAGAAAAGTGGCCATGTCCAATTTTTGAATGACTCATTCTTTTGAGTCAAATCTTTTAAATGAATCATTGATGCAGTTCACAAAACTGTTTTGAATGATTTGTTCATGAATCAGACTGATTTGATTCTTGAGTTCAACTCACATATTCAGCTCACTGGAAGAGAAAACTATCAGTGTAATTGCTTGGAAAGGAGCAACCAGCACATTCTGCAAAATCTTAATTTTGAGTTTCACTGAAGTTGTATGCTGTTCTAAACATAGCCATTGTCTCGTTTTCTAGACTGATTGCATTTAGATCAGGAGAGTTTATTAGGTAGTTGATGCTAATGTGCTCTCTCAGGATCCCATGTGCGCCGCATCTGTTTATTTCTACCCTTCTACTTTATTAATATCCTAACTGTAAACTTCTGCCTCTTCATTTAATATTGTTCGTATCGTTTTTCAGGAGAGCGATACATTACCCTGTTGACTGCCAGCCGTAATTGGTCCTAACATCATGAGGTGGGTGAATTAACCTCATGATTAGTGTCAGTCCTCACAAGAGACCTGCATCCACGGTTCTTGCCATTTTATTTCCCACTTGACTAAATTCAAGATGCGGTCCATTTTATAAGCTCTGTTTCTTGAGATTGCCTATAAGAGGAGGACAGTTTGAAAGGACGTGTGTGGAATCTAATATACTTTTTTGATGGACTTTGTTTACCAATTCACATGCTTTTTGTCCTAAATGGTATACAATATTTCACTTAGTGCATCCCAAATCATAGTAAACTGATCATTAGTAAGCCAAAGGTGCTTGGATGATGGTTCTTGCTGTGTTTTTTCCCCAAAGTGTGCATCCCTGAATGATTTTCGGACCATTACCCATAAACCCTTGCACATCAGAAACGTTGTGTCAGGTTTTTTTGTTCAAGTGGCAAATGCTATTTTGCTGCACGCTCAAAAGTGAAGTGTATATATATATATACATATATATATATATGTATGTATGTACACCATGGGCCCTAGTTGTAGTTTGACCAACCCATTACATTGTTGAAAAAATAGGACCTATATATATATATATATATATATATATCACTATAAAAAAAAAATCCAGGCTCAAACCTGCTTTGCCCACATGAGCACCAGAACTCAACATGACAGAGCAGGTAAGCTAACCGCTCTGACACACACTCTTGTGCTCTTAAATTAAGCCTAAATTAACGTATCTATAAAGATCATGGGTTTGATTCCAAGGGAATGCATGGATTGTAAAAATATACAGCTTGAATGCTATGTGAGTTGCAATAATGTCTGTCAAATGCATAAAATGTGAGGTAGTACGGCTAATTGGATTGAAAATAACTGTTTTTGTTGGCTAGGTATCCATAGTGAGCCTTTTCATCAAATGCAGATTGCGTCTGGTTGCATTTGACAGCGTTATGTCCTGCGGTTAACGTCGGGTAATGATCAGCACCTCTGTTTCGATACTATGTCAGCTGTAGTGTACAGCATGTTCTTCCAATGTGTTTGTTTAATTGAATACAGAGTGTCTACGTTGCTGTAACCCAGTCTTTCTCTCTGGCACTTGAGGTCTAAATGCAATTGTGTGAACTAGCAATTTTGGTCGTGGTTTCCACTAACATTTGACAGTATGATCAGGACTGGTAAACCACATAAGAGAAGATCTGTGCTCCGGTCTCAAAGTCTTCCGCTACAGCGTTCAAAAGATTAGAGTTGCGCGGCAAACTCATTGCTAACAGATGTCCTTGCGGGACCTCTTTCCAGCATGTTTCGAAAGGGAAAACCTCTGTAATGACACAGAAATATCTATTTCATATTAGCAGGGCTGTGATGTTCGCTGTTCGCTGCGGTTTGGTAGAAGCCCAGAGCATTAGCATAGCGCAGCTAGTCATCAGCATATCGATATTCAACCGGAGTGCCCGGCTCACATAATCACTGCGGGGAAAGCATTTGAAATTCATAGAAATTCCTGCCAATCGTGTTGGCCTTATTGATCTGCTACTGTGGAAATGAAACAAAGCTCCATAAGTTTCTTACATAAAATTATAACCCACCTTTAGCATGGAATGGGAATGAGGCCATGGAAATGAAGGGGGAGGGCACAGGGATGGATAATGTGATCCAGAGAGAGAGAGAGAGAGAGAGTAAAAGCATTTTTTTTTTTTTGCCCGCAGTTCCACAAATAGATTTCTACTGTCCGTCAAAGTGGACAACTGGCCCGTCGCCAGACCATATTGATTTACTTTACAAAGCACTTGAATGGGCCAGATATCTGTGATTACCCAATTCATTAGTGTAGTCTCTTAGAGCAGAGGGGAAATTAGATAAAAGCTAAGCTTAGAGATGGGAAAACCTCAAATTGTCCTGCATGTGCATGTCTGGATAGGTGGAGTGCACTTTAAACCAATTAAAACCTGCTTGGCTTTCACTACAGCAAACATTGTTGTACACCATGGGCCCTAGTTGTAGTTCGACCAACCCATTACGTTGTTGAAAAATAGGACCTATTTATTTGTGGATAACTGTTATTAAAGGGATAGTTGACCCATAAATTATTTTCTCACCCTCATGTCTTTATAAACCCATTTGACTTTCTTTCTTCAGTAAAACACAATTGAAGATGTTTTGCATAATGTCCATGGCTGCTCACTTTCCTTACAATAGAAGTGAATAGGAACTTTTTCAAGCTCCAAAAATGACAAAAAAAGCACCATAAAATTAGTCCATTTGACTCATTTGTTATATTCAAAGTCTTCTGAAGCCATTCGATACCTGTTTGTGAGGAAAATATTGAAAATTAAACCACTATCCAGAGAAAATACCTTCCACCATAGCTCTCAAATCTCATTCACACTTCATTGTTCATTGAGGCTTATTCGTAACACAAAAACAACTTGAATTGTTCTGAATTGTGAACAATTGAATTGTTCATAAAAACAGTCTTTTGTATGTTTTTGCATCAATTTGAAATAATTTCTTTGTTCTGCTGTACACAAAGGAAGATATTTGGAAGAATTTTTGTAACCAAGCAGATCTCGCCCCCCATTGACTGCCATAGTATTTTTTCCCTACTATGGTAGTCAATGGGGGGTGAGATCTGCTTTATACAGGTGTGGAACAACTTGAGGGTGAGTAAATGATGACAGAATTTTCATTTTTGGGTGAACTATCCCTTTAAGGTGTTGTCATCTGGCGAAATCCAGTCATTTGAATAGGAATCCATGCAATGGAGAATTTCGCACGAGGACGAAAGATTTCCCCGCGCAAATTTTGCAACAAGTTCAAGTTGGTCATACAGAAAGTTGCTTGGTTTGGAAAGCCTTCTCTGTGAGCAAAGCTTTACACATTTCACAGAAATTTCACTAATGTGACCGCACCTTCAGTCTCGTAACCGATTATGCCGCATGTTTGAATATGCATAAACATTTGGAATAAACATAAAGAGTCATGTTTCCCTTGAGTGGAAACCAAAAGCACCCGTCTTCAGTCATTTGTTTCGCTGTGATTTGTTGATGCTGTTGCGTCTCTGAAGAGCTGGCTTTATCAGGTAGCTTTCAAGTGAGGCTCTCTGGCTGAAAGCCTGAATGATGTTGTTTTTTTGGTTTTTACACAAAAACACATTGTTTGTGCTTGTGAGAGCATTTTCCCCCCTTTTCTTTCCCTGTCACTTTAAATAACACTTTCAAAAACTTTCATCTTGTTTGGACCGTGTCTACAATCGAAACAGCTTTGTATCTTACACGTCTCACTTAAGAACTCATTTCAGCTGACAAGATGTATTGTGTTCACCAGTGCCATTATTAGCGTCAAAAGAGTTTATAGTGCCAGTGTTGAGATGTGTTCTACTCAGAACTTGATTGTAGATCATTAACACTTTCTTGAAGCATCTACAAGGAACTAACACATGACTAGGCTTAGTTTAGCGGCCCCATTTGCCCTGTACATAGAATATACGTGCTCTAAGAGATATCTATGCTGTTTTAGTGTTTTTTTTAGCTGCTATCAGAGTGTTATTGGTAATTTCCTGTCTTCTCTTGGCCTGTCAACCTTTTTCTCCATCTTTATCACCTTCGAGACAGCATTCAGACACCATCATCCCTAATGAATTCTGATACTTATCTAATAGCGTGCGATAATGTTTCAAACGTCAGGTAATAATGTCTCCCTCACAAAGTCATTACCGGGCCCTCACCCCTTTTTCTCGTCCACCTTTCATCCCGTCTTGGCATGGATCACAGACGCACACCCCCCCATATCCTCCTGTTCAGCCGGCTGGCTCGTGGCAGACTTCCCTGTGACGTCACGCTCCCGTGCGCCTAATACGAACTGACAGCCTTGCCTCGTTCATGCATCCCAAATGCACTTCCAGTCATTTAGACTAGCAGAAAAAGGAAATGCTTACTTGCCTGCAAATTCCTCAATAATACCCTGCTTCGCAACTTAATAAATGAGATAAATAATTGTTTTATTTACTCAGGATACGTATCTTAAAGTCAACATGGAAACATGGAACTAATAAGAATGGTTTCTTTCCCTTATTTATGTATATATATATAATTTTATTTATTTATTTATTTTTTGCTTAAATGTTAGGACAAACCTGATCTTCAGCCTCCACATTAGAGTCAAAAACCCAATTTAAAAGATCCAATCAAATCATTCAAATTTGATCAAAATCAAATCCAATCTTTTTTTTTCTTTTTTTTTTTGACTCGCAAATACAGAAGCAAAATGGGTTGCCATTTCACGTTGACTTTACCTTACAACAAACATCCTTTCACTCATGTTCAGGCTAACCTAGAGTACTGAGAGTTTTCCACCATAGGCAGCAGAGCACAGATGAGATATTTTGCTCTGTAATTCTCATTTAGAATCGTGTGTGTGTGGCTCTTTCTCGGCACTGCTTGCTTCAGGCTTTTTCATTATGTTTTGCCGGGGAGTCAGTCCAGAGGGTGACAGAAGTGCTAGTGCACGGAGCAAGGTCAGGGCCATGTAATCCCATTACACAATCAGAGAGAGAGAGACAGGAAATGCCAAGCACAGGGTTACAACTCAGGAGGTAGGTCTGTGTATATATTTGTGAGTGTGGTGTGTAATATGTAATAAGGAGTGGCATGTGAGGTTAATGTCCCATCCCAATGCAAGGCTTGGTGGTTTTTGGAGACATTTTCTACACTAACATGGCTAACGTTGCTGGCGCTGATGTCATCCATTAAGCGATAATCACCGCCGGCGTAACGCCATCACAGCGCCTTCTCAAGAGGCCATACAAGGGCAGCCATGCGGTCACAGTCGAGCGCAGACTGTGTGTGTTCAGAGCATAAACAGAAGATATGTTGCTTGTGACTGGGGTCCAGTGGATTTGAAACTGGGCCTGTTTCTCTTATAGAAAAGTACAGTGATGGTACCGTGGTTTAGTGATGGTGTCAGATGATAATACCTTTGTGCTTTAAATGCAAGTACTATGTTCATGTGCTTCAGAAAAGACCATAGTATTACCGTGATACTATGTCAAAAAGCATAGTATGTATTATGTACTCCAAATTACTTAAATATAATGGTTTTCCATTGTACAATGTTCAAAAAATCATGATATTAACAAAAATGCAGTAGTGTAACATCTTTGAATAAAATGATATTACAAAAATCCATTTATGTCCAAAAATCATGACACTGGTACACTACCATTCTTTTAATTTATACTTTTATTAAGGAAGGATGCATTCAATTGGTCAAAATTGGCATTAAAGACATTTTTAATGTTTCAAAAGATTTATTTTTCAAATAAATGCTGTTCTTTTAAACTTTCTATTCATTAAAGAATCCTGAACAAAAATGTACCACGTTTTTTCACAGAAATATTAACCCTCACAGCTGTTTTCAACATTAATAATAAGATTTTTTTGAGCACCAAATCAGCCTATTAAAATGATTTCTGAAGGATAATGTGACACTGAAGACTGGAGTAATGAAAATTCAGCTTTGCATCACGGGAATAAATTACATTTTAAAATATATTAAACTTATTAATTATCAAGTTATTTTACTGTATTTTTAATCAAATAAATGCAGTCTTGGTGAGCATAAGAGAATTCTAACATTAAAAAATCTTACCAATCCCAAACTTTTTAGAAAAACAATAGTATTCTAAGGTACTTTAAAGAATACTATATCCAAAAAATCATGGTATTACCATGTGAAAACAACATAGTATTTATAGGTACTTTAAAGAATACCATGGTATTATCATGGTACCATCATGGAAACTTGTCCAAACAATCATAGCATCCCAAGGTACTTTAAAGAATAGCATGGTATTACATGCCCAAAAACATGGTAACACCGGGTACTTTTGTGTACAGTAAGTGTATGCAAAGATTGTTGGATTGGTGTTGTTGGTGTGTTTAGCAGACACAGTTTGGCTCAGCTCAAAGCAGCTGCTGGTCCGGCAGGGGGTCCAGACCCACGGGCTGTGTGTGTGTAGGGTGAGAGTGTGTAGATTTGGACCCTGACCCATAGTTTGTTTTTCTGTCGCCCTCATACGGAGTTAGTAAACAGCTGCCCCTCGGGCTGAGTAAACACAGGGAGCACTCCATCATCAGTTCAGTCACTGTCTATACGCTCCCTGGGCGTCAATGAAGCCGCACTGGCCCCAATATCTCCCTGAACTTTTGTAAAGGCTTTTCGAGATGGCAGTTTCTCCCACAGAGTTAATGAACATCGAACACAATTCAGCTGCACTTGAACCACTTTCATTATGCAGTTGCATTAAATCAACATTGTGTAAATTGTCTAACTAGTGGCAGACATCGTCCCGTCTTCTCCGCCCCTGCAGGTATGCAGTGTTTTGACGCTGAGTGTGAGAGCTGAAAGGTGTGCGGTGGATCGGGTGACAGTCTTGGCTTCCTGGGTTGCCCCCGTGTAATGAGATCTGTCTGATGTTTGGGCTACTCTCTCTCCAGAGCGCTGTCTGCTTTAGACAGGGTCACACTGAGCGGCGTGACATAGATAAGATTAACTGTGTTTCACAAGATCAGGTTTCAAGCACTCAAATGCTTACTTCTCTTTCTTTTTTTCTCTGCTGCCTTATTATGTTGACAAACCAATGATGATTAAGGGCTCTTGGAACATGAGATGATGTGAGATTTAACTTTCTCATAATTTTATAAAACATTTAATAAACATTACCCCACCTGTGGCCCAAGATGGGAATAGATGAGTTTAACACACATTAAAATGGTGCACTGTAAACCCTAATGCTCAAAATAATTAATTGGTTTGAGTAGGACAAACTTAAATCAGTTCAGTCAAATTAACTTTTTTGAGTATTTAGCACTTTCTTTTTCTTTCAAGTTCACAGAACTGATATATTTTAAAGGTGCAGTGTGTAAATTTTACCTAGCGGTGAGGTTGTGAACTGCAACTAACTGTGCACACCCCTCGCACCCCTTGCGTATTCAACGTAGTGACGATGCAAGCTGCCTCTAAAAACACGAAAGATTTAGAAGAACAACAACATAGTGACTAAACGCGCTCTGTAGTGTTTGTCCGTTTAGGGCTGCTGTAGAAACATGCCGGCACATAATGCCGACTTGACATGGAGGGGGACCCATGGTGTATGTAGATAGAAATGGCTCATTCTAAGGTAAGAAAAACATAACTGTTCATTATGGAAGGTCTTTATGTACCACTGAAAACATAGTTGTATTATATTGCATTTCTGTCAGTAGATCCTCCCAAATTTTACACATTGCACCTTTAAGTAAACTGCACTGTTTCGTTGTTTTGAATTTTATGAACTTAGCAAGTTAGCAAGTTAGTATTTTCTGAATTAGCTTGTTATAGCTAGCTAAGTTAACACTAATAAACAACATGTCCTCCAACCAATACGCCTATATAGGTCGTTTGTCACAACCTATAGGGTCGTGTTTTTTTTTGGAGGACAGTCTGCTAATAAAAATGTTCACATTGAGGTTACATGGAAATTTTAAGTTCAATGTATGAATTGGTGTACTCAAACATTTCAAGTTTAGAACAAATAAAATTTATGAGTACAAAATAAAATTTTGCCAGTTCTGCTTACTTAAACTAAAATTTTTTGAGTTTTGCCAACTTATTCGGACGTACAGTGTCGGCAAAACAAAGGAAAACGTTAAATAAAAAATATATAATATACATTATTTAAATAAATACATCCTACAGTCTTGTATTCATTGAACTAATTATTTTTTTTATTATTATTTATATTCTTGATTTATTTAGTAATTCAGGATTTTATTTATTTATTTAATGGTGGGCCAAACAAATGAAAGAAATAATTAGACCAGTAAATATCATAATAATATTAATAATATATATATATATATATATATATATATATATATATAGTATAATAAATAATAAATAAATAGTAATATAATAAATACATTTTTATTTTCTGTGTTTGTGAATATGTTGTACTATTTGAATATAAAAATACAATTCAGAAAATGAAAATTGCAAAATACAGGGGGAAAAAATCCTCTTCTGTGTTTATTTTGTGTCTTTATCCAAGCTTATGGAAAGTTTTTAGAACATAGTGTGTCGGCCACAGACAGTTATTTTATAAGCAAGGACCATGGAAGAGGACGAGGCCCAACAATAACGTCTAAAAGAAAAAAAAAATGCAGACCTCTGGGATCATGTAACCAACAATGGCAGCATGGCTTCAGCAGTAGCGGTTATACTGGCTGCTATTGTTGCCTTGTGAGATGGAGAGGAAATTGTTTCTCCATTCAGACCACAATGACTTCCTCCATAAAAGAATCATCATCGACTGTCAGAGGAGGAAAACAATATATTTACTCTGCAGGCATCTGTTGTCTGTCTCTGTTTTTACTTTTCTCTCTCACTCCTCTGTATTTCCAGAATGCTCTTTCTGCTCGGCTTTAGAAGGGATTTGGATATTGCATCAGTACCGCCATCTCATATCAGATTTAAAGTAGACAGTGTAGGTTTTAAAGGATGAACTGAGGAATTTAGTCATTTTCTCTGCTCCATGCCTGTTTGTTTTCTCTTGTTCTCTCTCTTTTTTCTTTTTCTTGTGCTCTTGCGCTCTTTTTCCCCTGAAATGGCACTCAAGAGATCATTATAGGATGCATTTGTAAATATTTCTACTTTGCTCTTGTTCAACATCCTCCACACAAGCCACAGACAACTAAACAGAGACGGGTTCACTATATCTGAGAACAAAACAACTGATGCGGCTTAGAAACAAAGACCTAATAGAGAAACCATAAAATAGACAGTAAACGCAGCAGCTTTTTTGCCTAACGGGTCCATTAACTTTTTAAGTCTTGAATAGTCTGTTTTCTATCCTCTTCCTCACACAGTATATTTTTTCTTGGCTTCTTAAAGGGATAGTTCATCCAAAAATGAAATTCTGTCATCATTTACTCACCCTAATGTCATTCAGAACCAGTTGAAACATTCTTCAGAATATCTTCTTTTGTGTTTTGCAGAAGAAAGTGAGTCATACAGGTTTAGAATGACACTTTAGGATGATCCTCCACTCCCACATGTGTTCAGAAAGTACAACTTTCAGTACATTAGAACCCTTATTAAGCCACATTCCTGATCCAGTTGTACAGGGAATAAAAGTCCCACAATGCAGTTGACCTGAAAGAGATTACATTGCCCTTAGTGCTGAATGCTGTTGTGTTTTTGGTTTTACACTCTTGAGTCAGCATCACAGACAGTGCTAAAGCAGAAAAATTAGTTTACAAGACATTTCTCAATGATTTATGGCATCATAATGTGGAAGAAAATGTTTAACTGCACAATAATGCCCATGTTTGCTCTGTTATTTGATTGATGGCTGATGGTCTCTAATCTGATTCGGTCTTTTTTTTTTCTGCACATGGGATGGCATGTGTACATCTGTCCGACTAAGTCGCTGACTGATTTGCTTCTACTTCTGCACTGAGAGTGTATGTGTGTAATAATTGCCAGTGAAAAGCATAAATCTTGTTTGAATGAAACAGCACAAATCCCTGGTTAGGCTGCATTTGGATAAGCTGCTTGTACTGAGCTTAGCCTCTTTGATTTGTCCCGAGCCCCATCTGAAATGGAGAAAACCTTAGATAAGCACAACTACCAAACCTGAGTTCGATAACAACCCCCTCCCCCTGCTCCTTTCAGGTCTTTTCACATTTGTATTATTTGTGTGTCTTTATTTATTTATTAAAATAGTTATATACATATATTGGTAACACTTTACAATAAGGTTTCATTAGTTAACCACATTTGTTAACATGAATTAAGAATGAACAATACTTCTACAGCATTTATTAATCTTAGTTAATGTTAATTTCAATATTTACCAATACATTATTAAAATCAAAAGTCAAAAGTTGGTTAATGCACTGCGAACAAACATGAATAAAAAATGAAAGACTGTATTTTTATTAACAAAGATTAATAAATACAGTAAAAAATAGCTTATTGTTAGTTCATACATTAACTATTGTTAACAAATGAGACCTTATTGTAAAGTGTTACCCATATATTTTTCTCATTATATGTGTAATTAAATATATACACATATATTTATTAGCTTTGATGAAATACTATGGTTTGATTCCAAAAAATAAGAATATAATAAAAACAAAATAACACCACTATCTATGTATTTATACACTTTAATACCACCCAAACAAGCTTTTTTTTTCAATAAAATGTCATAACATCATTAAAATTAGATGCTTTTTACTAAACAATACTTATAAGATGACATGTTTTCAGAGGTACATGACCATTCAAAAGTTTGGGATTTGTAAAAATAATTTTATGTTTTTGAAAGAAGTCTATTATACTCACAAAGGCTGTATTAATTTGACCAAAAACACACTAAAACATTAATATTGTGAAATATTATTACAATTTAAAATAACTTTACTTTTAATATGTAATTTATTCCTGTGATGGCAAAGCAGAATTTTCAGCATCATAGTCTTCATTGTCACATGATCCCTCAGAATTCAGAAACATTTCTTATTATTATCATTGTGCTGCTTAATATGTTTGTGGAAACTGTGATATATGTTTTGGGTAACATAACATTATAAATGTCTTTACTGTCACTTTTGATCGAATTAATGCATCCTTGCTGAATAAAAGTATTAATTTTTCAAAAAAAATTGAATTATGCTGTTCTTCCCCTTGCTTGATCTTGATTTAAGGATGCTTAGATATTTTAGCTGGAAAATGACAAAAATACTAGTTAAGAGAACACTCTGGTCTGCAGTTACAGTGTGTTTCGAATATAATAATCTGTATTTCTCATCTTTTCGGTTATGAATATGGCAACAGAGTTGAAACACATCACTTTAATTTCAGACTCAATGTTTTCCACATCACTGAGCCTTTTGTTTCCTAATGCCTGAAGCATCTTTCTCTTCAACTGTGTGTGTGTGTGTGTGTGTGTTTTGCGCCGTGGTGTCCCAGCGACCTGAGGCTACCCACTGAGTTTTGTGGGTCTTTTATTACACATCTTTCCTGTACTTTCCCTTGCTGTCTCTTTGTCCAACTGTACTGTTGAATTTTTCTCTCCCCAACTGTTCTTCTGTGCACTTTCGAATATTAGCATACCGTTGCCACTACAGGCTTCAACTTTGCAATTGATGGTTCTTCAGGCTGTCACATTATACAGCTCCGCTTCTTAAAGTAAGCCACGAGGGGGGACCATATGGACGACAACCAGACCCCATGAAAAGAGGGGGTCTGCAAAGCATTATTTTGAAGTCGTGGAAAGTTTATTTGTCTGAACTTGGCGGGAGCCTAATCCAGTGAGAAAAGCAGAGTCAGGATTGGGTGTCATTGCAGGTTAGAGTTACTGTAAAGGTGAAAGGGGGACGAGCTGTCACTGGACCCCTGAAAACCCCCAGAACAGCTGAAGGAAACCTGCTGGCCTTCAGATTAGCGACAGAAAAACAACGACTTCTGACAGCCTCTGTAATGTGCAAATAAGCCGAGGTTCCAGTGTCAACCTCTCTGTCAGTCTCTTGGGCCCTTAAGTACTTTAAGTCTAAAGGACTGAACTTATTTGCTTGGATTTGTTTGGATTCATGGCGTTTGTGTTCTCGTGTCAAGGCCAAATGGTATTTGCTATAGCTAAGCTTCCTTTAGAACAAAGACATGAAACTGTATCCAAGTTATGGCTTTTTAAATGGGGAAGCTGATCCTTTTAGATGTGTGAGATGATCCTTGATGGGTATTGTAGAAGCGCTGATGCGTATCCCGCTATTCAGAACTAAAAATCCAATACAAATGAATGTATCTTGGAAAAATGAGAGCAGATACTCTGGCATTAGAGTTGTAATTCAGCTAATTTAACATATTCCTCTCTTTAATGGAGAGGAGCCAAAAAAACTCTTTACTCATTACATGTTCTAAAACTACAAAAAGACTTTGTCTTCCATTTGTTTCTGGTTTGTTTTCTGTGAGATGTAGCTAAGTATTTCAGTTACGTGCAGCCTGGATTTCTTTGCGAATCCCTCGACAGGCTGAAACAGAAAATGCTGAGTTTTCTTTCCTAAAATGGCCTCCAGCACTGTCCTCATAACCCGGCTAGCCAGCAGGGCTTGACATTTGCCACCTCATTAATGGGCTAATTAGCCTGATTTAGACTAAAAGAAGCACGAATCCATCCATCCATCTATCCATAAGGGAATTTCATATTGTACAGAGTGCAATTTTATCCTTCCAATTTTTCTTCTTCTTTTTTTGGCTCACACCACTCAGAACAATAGAAGTGCTTTTTGTAACTTCAGAATTGCTGAGTAAGTATTTCTCAAGCTCACTTTTTCAGCTTCCACCATTCAATTCTACAGCCAGACAGCTTTCTTAGACCTCATTGTCCCCACAGACCTCCCTCTACGGAAGTTTTTTTTTTTTTCATGCAATTGTTTCTCAGGTAATTACATTTTGATTCCATGCTTCAATTGAATGGCTTTGCACTTACAGTTTCGTTATGACAATTTTGGTTATTTATTTTCTTCTCCGTTAAGAGGCTGTTGATTTGCAGATGGAGAGAGAGAGGAAAAGACACAGAGAGGCCTCTTCAGGCACCTGACATTTTGCTGCTCTTCATTAAAAAGGAGAGGCAAACAGTCAAGGTCTAATTAAGACATCAATTCAGGCACGGTTATGAGTATTGCGCACTTTTTCCGAAACACATCACAGCAAATCTCTTTAACTCTCCTCCTGACTGACATGTGCTTAGTGGTTGTACTAGTCATGAGAGTGTTTGTTTAGAAAGCAATCAGCTATTGCATTGACATGCAGATGTAAATGGAATTTCCAACATTAACACATATATTAAAATATAATATAATATAATGATATTGTCTGTTGCGACCACACTTTATAATAAATTATTATAATAATTCCTATTATAATATATACTTATATTAATATTTATTTATTTATAAAACGGTTAGTTCCTATCCTTGATTCTGATTGGTCAATAGCTGTGTTTTATTCACGATAAAACACAGCTATGACTGCTTTACCCAACGGTTCTGTTTATCACTACACAACACCCTTAGCAACCACTCTTAGCAACGTAAACTGTATGTGACTGACAGTGCTAGTCAAAGCATTTGTCAGTTGCGTCTCTTCGCTACTGACTGTCACATTCATAAAGACAGTCTTTGCCGCCATCTAATGGCTTAATAATGTAACTTCTGTTGCTGTTCACGGTCAGGGACTATTTTTTCTGGTGGAAGGAAGGCTTTTAGTGTAAGTTTACTTCATGAAAGTTGCATTGATACATATTTTTGGCTTTAATATTTGTATTGTGTGGTAACCGTTTTATAAAAGCAATAAGGTACTCGAGGCTAGTGCTGTATCGTGAATAAGTCACGATACAGCACAGCTTCTAGTACCTTATTGCACACACACACACACACACACACACACATATATATATCACTTTTTATAAGGCACGGTAGATCTTTTGAAGTTGACTTTTTGACTGACATGTGCTTAGCTGTTGTACCAGTCATGAGGGTGTTTGTTTAGAAAGCATAGCTGTGCATTGCCTCCACATGTCTGTCAGTCTATTCACTTCTAGATCTGCTTTTTTGATTGATAAAACCTTAAAAGCACAGTGTTGCCATGTTTCCACAAGCGCCAATTATTCTGGGAATGTTTGAAGAGGTGGGAAAGCCCAGACAACTTGACAACTCAACTCAACTTTTCTCAACAACTGGGATGCAGTTATTTAGGCTGGCAAAAGGTCTTTTTTTTTTATTTGGTCAACTTTCCCCTACTGGCCAACTTCAGATCTACTGTCTTGTTTCTGTCCTTTTGAGGTCAGGGTTCTGCTTCCTTTCCCAGCTCCACCGTAAGCCTCCAGACTGACTCATTACTGCCGGTGTTCATGAGGACAGACTCGGAGGCTATGCTACGGCTTTACCTGTTTGTTCATGGTGCAGGTAACAAGTAGACTTCTTGACAGTCAGGTCTTTGTATGCGCACGTAACCATGACTCACAAAGATGCGTGTACCCGAGCATGTTTTTTGTCTTTTAACAAGACGCAGACAGACTTACAGATTCTCACAGGAAAGAGATTACTTACAGAATATCATAGCCCTCAAAGTCAACATCTGCAATGATTTGGACTGCTGTCGGTGTTAAAGCAATAGGCCTGACTGCTCAAGCATCAGTCAGACATGCCTCAGAGATTAGGCTGAGAAATCTTGTACGGCTGCGTTCTGTCAAAGAGAATGTGTTAAAAGTGCTCGCTTGATCCACGAGTCCCTGAAATGACCTTGTTCTGAAACTAGTGCTGTATTATGAAGGCTTTAGTGAAACACAGACTTCAGTAGAAACAGCATCCAAGGTTGCATGTACACTTGCAATGAACAGATCTGATATTTTTTGTGCATCTGTTTTTATAACTTGAGATATAACCATCTGTTTTTATTCTGGGACATGTAAGTGATTTTTATAGTAGTTGCACATCACTAAGTGGTTTTTAGTTGAGCTGCAGTTATTACATTTCAAATAAAAAAAAAATAAATATATAAAAAAAAATATATATATATATATATGGTGAATTTAGGTTGATTGGGACACTTTTTGCCATTGCGATGACTGGGAAAATGTGTCATAATCAACCTGAATTCACCCTTATTATATGTATGAACTGAACGCTGATAACACACTGGAACGTCTCCCTCCTCTTTAGCCCGGAGGACACGCCGTCCGTGATTTCCAACAAGAATGTCAAATTTGGACTTGTCTGACCATAAAACACTTTTCCACTTTGAAACAGTCCATTTTAAATGAGCCTTGGCCCACAGAACACGATGGCACTTCTGGACCATGTTCACATATGGCTTCCTTTTTGCATGATAGAGCTTTAGTTGGCATCTGCAGATGGCACGGCGGATTGTGTTTACCGACAGTGGTTCCTGGGAGTATTCCTGGGCCCGTTTAGTAATGTCATTGACAATATCATGCTGATGAGTGATGCAGTGTCATCTGAGGGCCCAAAGACCACAGGCATCCAATAAAGGTCTTCGGCCTTGTTCCTTACGCACAGAGATTTCTCCAGTTTCTCTGAATCTTTTGATGATGTTATGCACTGTAGATGATGAGATTTGTATTCCACAATCTTTTTCCACACTCTTTCACAGCTCTGATCACTTACTGATGTGCAACTATATATATATATATTTATATATATATATATATATATATATATATATATATGTGTGTATATATATATATATATATATATATATATATCACTAATTATAAAATATAGATTATAATGTAGTGTACTATGTGTATGGTGGTTTTAGATGAGGTCTGGCCTATCTGTCATGTAATAATGACAGAAGATTATGAAAAATTATGAATTAAGAGGAAAATAGTTCTTATGAAATGTTTATATAAGGCTAAATGACCTGAAATTAAAGGGTTAGTTCACCCAAAAATGAAATTTCTGTCATTAATTACTCGCCCTCATGTCGTTCCACACCCGTAAGACCTTTGTTCATCTTCGGAACACAAATTAAGATATTTTAGATGAAATCCGAGAGGTAATTTAATACAAATTAGATTTAATACCACATTTGAAAGCTACTCAAATCAGATGCAAATTTCATGTTTTTGTTTTCTGCTTACATGCATGCAACAAGATTATATCTGTACCAGAAGATTCTGAATTGGTTGACATTGTAAACATAGCCTAAATGTTGTGAAAGGCCATTGGTTTTCATCATGGATGTGTTCTAAGGTCATAAAAAAGTGCATGCTCAGCTAAAGAGCTGTCAGACGGCCTCCTGGATGGGATTGTTCTAGCAACTGTAATTATGTGGTAAAGCGCTGTTTTTTTGTAAACCATCTCTCTTTGTTTCCCCCTTCTCTGTTGCTCTCTCCTAGAGGAGGAGGAAGTTCTCTCATGGCTGAAGTATGTAAGGTTTGGCCACAAGAGGAACCATGACTCTCTCTCTCATATACAATATCAACTTCCCAGGCGTTACTGAAGTCAGAGGAGCTGCCATTGAGATTGTGCAGCTGTCAGCCCTCTAAAATGTGGTTTTCTTTCCTGTCCTCATATGAATAACACTGAGGCTAGTAAGCAAGTATATTTTAGTGATATCAACAAGAAAACAGTAGTTTGTTCAGCAGTCGGTTTGGATTGTTTTTACAGTATGCTATACTATTAAAGATGTTGTTGATCACTTAAAGCTATGAATGGAGTTGTGATTGTATTAACAGTGTTTTGCACATACCTCACACTAGCACTTTGTTTCTAAGTAAAGCCACAATGGCACTGAATAGTCTTCCAGTCTCCATTGCTAATAACAGCTTTTGCTGTCCACTGTTTGAATTTTTGTGGCGTATCATTTATGTTTTGCCAAACCTTTCACAATTTTATTTGAACAGTAAAGACGGCACAGTCTCATTGTGTATGTGGCTTAGAGTGGATTCACTCTTTATTGAGTTTACATTGTACGGGATGCTGAAAACATATTTGCGGTTGTTGTTTTTTTGTGAGAACACATGAACACACTCCAGGTTTTCCTGTACTGATGTTTTGAATCTGTAAAACACCAAAAATGAATCTATTATATTTTATTTTTAAACATAAATTATAGTGAAAAATATACATAAATATATTTTTGTCTTTTAAATATATTTTCGAGTTTTGCGTTTGCAGTCTGAATGGAATGTGATGAGATTAAAATACTGGGAAAAGACTTTTCTGATTCACAAATAAATGACTTTTATGAGCATGTTCTGGTAAAAGTTTAAAAACTCAAATTTATATTATTTGTGTCTGAATCAGTCAGTGAGGTAAATTAAGTAATATTATATGAAAATGTTAAAATATGCTACAAAATAGTATTGTAAGTATGTTTTGTTTAGGACAAAATTCAGCAGGAAACGTCGACACGCACACACACTCCACACAAAATCATGTCAGCCGTGTGAGTAGAAGCCCCGGGAGCTTGTCTGTGGATGAAGTCTGATAAATTCATTTTGTTTTCTCTAGACTGAAGCAGAGAGATTGCCTGATGTGCCTGTTTCTACCATGTCTTATTACCTTGAGCTTATTAGCTCTCGTCATAGACTTTGAATTAGTTGTATTTATACCACAGACATTGTTGAATTTTTTCCAATCTGATTGGTTGACATACGTTCCAAGGGTTCTGATTATTTTTTAATTATTTTTTGTTGTTGTTCGCATTACAGTTGTTAAAAGAAGATGCTTAATTAGTGATGCAAAGAAACATTTTACGCACAAAATAATTTGACTTGCGATAATTAAATTGAATGTGTATTTATTTTCAGTAATTTAACGACCCATCATCACTTATTACGGTCATGGCTCACAGGTGAATCACTGTTTTTCTATTTTAGCATTTGTTTGTGGCATATGTTGATTTTGAGTGTGTATTTGTGTGCAGATTAGATTGAGCGGTCAGACGGTCCGCTCTGATTAATCACTGAGCAGTCAAGCGAAGCCAGAACGTTTGCAGTCCATGTTTGTGTGACCAACCGATTTAATGGCTGCAGAAACCGTCCGTTGTTTTGATCTCACATCAGTCAAAATGAACAAAACAGGAATTGAGAGGGTTGGTCAGCTGTGTGTGTGCACATATGGCATATGTTCATTTCCATACAAACCTTGTAGAGAAAATGCGCGTATCCAGGATGCAGGAAGAGACGTAGAGGTAGGCAATAATGATATTGGTTCCGGCGTTCGGGTCAAAGGTCAATGAGTCACTGTGAGTTGGAGGACAGGTGATTGATCAGTTCATTGAGGATCTATTGATATGAATGCCTTGCACAAGCAGCTAGATAGATATACACTCCTGCAGACAGGCTCGGCAGTCATGGGCAATAATTCACTAGGCTGACTGCAAGCCAGCTGGACCCCCAAACTACCCACCCCGACCCCCCCATTCTCTCTACATGATGGAGGGACACAGCAGACTGCCCCCCACCCCTTTACCCCTCCTTTTAGGCATGTGTCAGCTGCACCCGTTCCCCAGGCATCCCCGTGCCTCCGGGTCTGTCGGGGTATGCTCTGTTCATCCGCCCCCCTTTTTCCTAGCCTCTTTGTCCATTCATTGGGGATTAGTGTTATTGAATTATGCTGCAGCCCTGTCACTCTCCCTAGATCACAGTTTTACCCCCTCCCACCGTCTCTGTAGGGGGCTACGCATGGGAGGGCGTCTGTCCGGGGTCAGGCCCCCCGACGCACGGCTGAGGGTGAGAGGAAGTGCAGGCCCATGAAGCGTGACTTCCTCTACCTGGGATGAGTGCCATTGAGCACCAAAAAAGTGACAAGCTGCTCATTTGATGGATGCGGGGGATCGTTTGATTCCATCTTTAATGTTTAACATGTCATGAGCAGGACCACATGGAGTCTGTGCCTGTCATTTGCAATGTGGTACACGTCATTCACCCCTCGTTCATTTATGGTAATGTTTTATTTTCAGCCAAGTATATAACCAAATATTTAATAATGACAAAATGTAAAATTTTGTAAATCATTCTTTGAAAAGCCCAGTATTGGTCAATATTGATTGGCACTTGATAACTGGGCAAACCGCATTCAGTGTCTATGGTTACAGGACTGATATCGGCTTCCATTAAGAATATAGTATTCTCAACTTTATTTAACGCATGTTGAAATGAATAAAGACTCAAACTTGGAATCAATCAGAACGGTTACTGAATTAACATTTGACTTACTGACTGGATGTTTGTGTGATGAGACAAAATATATCCACACATTTTTTAAAAATAAATATTTTATATATATATATATATATATATATATATATATATATATATATTTATATAATGATGTGGATATATTTTAGAGTTTAAAAATGATAGAATTTAAATATATATATATATATATATATATATATATATATATATATATATTAGTGCTGTCAAATGATTAATCGCATCCAAAAAAAGTTTGTTTACATAATATATGTGTGTACTGTGTATTTTTATTACACATATATTACACATATATGTATTTATTTAAGAAATATTTACATGTATACATGTATATTTATATATTATATTGTATATAAATATAAATATTTTGTATATAAATATATTTTTGTTAAATATATACATGCATGTGTGTGTATTTATATACATAATTAATATACATAGTACACACAAATATTATGTAAATATTATTTTAGATATGATTAATCGCGATTAATTGGTTGACAGCACTTATATATATATATATATATATATATATACACACATATATATTTACCACTGTCAACCGATTAATCGCATCTAAAGTAAGTTAATTTACAATATATATATATAATGAAGGGTTTTATTTAAAAAAAAATCATAAAAAAGATGTTACATGAAATGGTGTGGATTTATTAAGTTTAGTGGAACTTTAGTTTAACCTTGAGTAGTTTGTCTGAAAAATGTATTACTTTTAATTTCGTTCAACACATAATTTCCATCTGGACCTGCTCAGGACTCAGTGACAGCAAGACAGACAAAAGGGAGGAAAGGACAGAAAGCGAGAAGAACAGAAAAATGGAAAGGGGCATGAGACAAAGCTTGACGCCAGGGGAGATGTCTGTCTTTCCACACGGCTGCCTGCACACGAGTGTCTGGTCTGTCTGTATCATAGCACTCTGGATGCTTTAGCAACACTGCTAACCACTGCTAACTAAAAACCAAAACTGCTCGGCGGTTAAATACAGGGCTCGCTAAGCAGACCTCTGGAATTTATAAGGGTTTTTTTTTTGTAAGTATTGCATGTCTAAAGCATGTCCATTACCATCTTAGCAGCAAGAGTATTTGTTTTAAATATAGTGTAACTAAAACAACATACTGAAACGGCCCCACATCCATCCACACTCCCCTCTCGGACGCCCCATAGTTCAGGCACAAGACTGAGGTCAAATGACACACTCACACACAAATACACAATGTGTTTTATGCTTTTGTTGGTCTTCACGCCTCCTTTTGAACCCTCTGTTCGGCAGAGCAGCATCAACACTTCCTGTTTGAGAGCCCTCGGGACTGTTTCTTCACATACACACATTTTACTCTTTCTGACTCTCCCAAACTCATTTACCTCATCAAAGCATAGTTTTTTATATCCCCACTAAGACAGAGGCTGTTTTCAATGCCTGTTACATATGGAGCCCATTATTCAGACTTTATTTATTCACACAAAAGGTGGGGGTCCAGTCAACGATAAAGTCAGGGAAAGGCTGAGAGAGAAACAAAGGGAAAGATGAGCAGACTGTTTATGTCCAGTGTCCAAAATGTTAGTCATTTGAATTGAAATAGAATGTAGGAAAGGTACCGTAAAGTATGATTTTTGGAAAGTATGAATTACATTATAATTTACAGTGAAATGCTATATGCTAAAACAACAGAATACATGCTTTTACAGTAAATTGTTAGCATTGTTTTTATGTATTATTTTGGTTATCGGTATATTTGTCAATGGCAAATAACTGTCTAAAATCATAGAAATGATAAATATTTTAAAGATATTCTCTTATAGCCAAATATTACATATTTAATATTGTAAAACAAAAACCAGACAGTCATATGTTTGAATATAAAGCAGATTTAAGCAGTAGAATGCAACACTTTTTTTTTTTTTTTTGAAAATAAACTTTTTTTCTCTCTGTCATAAAAAGCCCTGGACTGAGAGAAAGGGAAGGAACATCTGAAAACACTAGATAGGACCAAGATCATTTTTGTAGACAAAATAGTCGAGGTGTTAAGACCTATTTCTTCATATTCTAACCACCAAATGTGATGAAAGGAAGAGAGAGGGATAGAAATTTTTAGAAAGCATGCGAGTTAAGTTACTGAAATTGACCAACAGGAAACCCGAGTGTTTCTGGCCTGAATCTGGACAAACACAGAGCCGACTGGACGGAGTCTGTGGTAAAAGGATAAAAGAGGGAATGAATAAGTGAGGGAAGGAATTTGGTGTGTTCTTTCATTTTTGGCTCTCAGGGCCTTCAAATAAAGAGAGGGAACATAACTCTACCTGTTCTCGGAGAAGAAAAAAAAGACATCTCTTAAGTATCTCAATTGTTTCTCATAGAGAGATTAAATGGAAATGTTGTTTGTTCTTTTCAGTTTCAGAAGTTTCTCAATGTCACAGACAGCTCAGATTTTAATATGAAATCAAACATTTCTCATCAAATTCTTCCAAGACCAAATTTTGTTTTTACAATTTTTTTTTTTAGTAAAAATATCTAAATATCTTTAAAGGGTTAGTTCACCCTAAAATGAAAATTCTGTCATTAATCATTCACCTTCATGTTGTTCTAAACCTGTAAGACTTTCGTTCATCTTCAGAACACAAATGAAGATCTTTTTAGTGAAATCTGAGAGCTTTCTGTCCCTCCATTGACAGTCTACGCAACTACCACTTTCAAGCCCCAGAAAGGTATTAAAGACATCATAAAAGTAATCCATGTGAATTCAGTGGTCTTTACTACCTTTCTGGGGTTTGAATGTGGTAGTAGCGTATGCTGAAGATGAGCAAAAATCTTATGGGTTTGGAACGACTTGAGAGTGAGTAAATGATGACAGAATTTTCATTTTTGGGTGAACTAACCCTTTAAAATGAGAATATTATTTGACACAAAATCGACTTGTATTGAGAGAATTTATCTTGAATTAAGTTTTCGCCCCATTTATGTTTAAAAAAAAAAGAAATGAATAAAATAATTATTCATAATTTTTTTTGTTTTTTGTTTTTTACTAGAAAGCAAGACAAAAAATCCTTTTTTGTACTGTATTGTATGTGAACAATCATCTAATTTGTGTCTTTTTTTAAATTTCTCTTTAGGAAAAGAAACATTTGAGAAAAAGCACTCCTAGATACTTAAATAAAACACAAAGTAACTGAGAACTCAGAGTCTCCTGAGCTATGAATGAGCAGCGTTTGAGCAATTAAAAAATTCCTTTAGGTTTGTCTGGTGCAGATAGTGAGACAGCAAGACAAGACAGATGGAGATGGAGAGTCTATCCTTCCCTGGCCATCTCATCCAAATAACCATTTTTTAACTGATTTCTGCTTTCATCCCATCAGAACATGTTATTTAGTGACACACAGACGCGGTCCAGCTAGCTAAGACTCGAAAAGCCGACACAAAAAGCAAAACATCCGCTTTCCATCTCATTATAGCAAACGTCTGCTTCTCACGAAAACAATACAATGCATTAAATCAACAGCAACTGCGTTTGATATGCTATTCGCTCAATCGTGGACACGACATCTCGATCTGGCTGCCAGAGCCAGACGTTACCTCACAAAGGCAGTTTAGAGTGAGGAAATGCTTTATGGTGCAGGTAATGCAGCACAGCATCGCTCCGCAGAGATAGACAGGCAGACACAGACATCCAGTAGCTTCTTAGTGCCAGTCGGGACAAATCAACCCAACCCCTAGAGTAAGACCTGCTCTTCAACTCTCACTCCTGGTAATAAACCATAATTGGAGAATGTGACACATGCTAGACATCCCATTTTTAAACAGATAGTGTAATATTTGTGCATACTGTTGGCTAGAACATTAATTTTGAGTGTATAGCATTAAACAGCTGTACCTGAATGGACTGTCAGCATTTGAAATAATTTGATTCACATTTGACCCACATTGGACAGCAAGCTGTCATTCTTTTCCATAATGAGGCTCTCTGAGCATGCCCTAGGGCCTTAGCAATGGACATTTTGGGGGGGATCACACACACACAAACACACATACACGCACTCTCACCCGAGGCCCTTTTCCTCAATTGTTTATAATACAACTTTCCTCCTGACATTGGTGGTTTCCTCCTTGTAGATGAACGTTATCATGTCATGTTTCCGCGTACAGTTAGCACACTCAAATTAAACACAGACACACACACAGTGGTTGGGCGCTGACCGGCAGTAATGGCATTAATGGTACTGGCCTATATACAGTGTCTTCCAAGCTAGTGTGTGGAGCACATAGGACAAAGAGCCAGATGAGAGAAGGAAAGGTTAGATTTGCATACATAATAACTAAACATGAATCTCAAAACATGTGGCTGCTGAACAATGATCCTGATGTTAGTGTTTAAAATATTATCTTCGTCTCACAGAGCTATCGCC